>NQII01000751.1:1047347-1107204 GCA_002778355.1 Clitarchus hookeri
GCGCGCCTCGCGTTATTTGCATCGGCAAGTTGTGCATTTTTAAAGTGCCTGTGGCCCGCGGGCCACACAACCGTTCCGAAAACATCGGCCCTTCTCGCACCGCCTGACGCCGTGGGGGGAGATATGTACGTACCAACGTGACTGTTTGAATTGGTTCCTTGCCCTCCCCGTTTTGTTTGTCTTTTCTTTCGTCTCGCGGTAAAAAAAAAAAAAAAAGTAATATTACGAACATTTGTTAGGAAACCAGCTACCTGGAACTTCTTGTTGACGGTGCGAATGAGTTAGAGTAAATAATAAGAACTTGATGTTCTGGAACAAATAGTACTAGTATTTTTTTTTAAAACTACGCAAATACTGCAGACGTAGTGTTTGTTATAAACAGGAAGGCAGGTAATTTGGTATGTTCCGTACAACAATAAGCCGCAAACGTATAATATTCAACTCACAGTGGAAAATTGGCAAGGAAAGTGGTGCTTGGCGGGAAGTGTACACCTCTGTCAGTATAGGTTCTTCACGGGTGACTAACCAATTTTGGAAGCACAACTTATACTATACTTCCCGTTTTGCATCCTTTAATCATATGCAAAATTACCATTGTCGTATACCCGTCTCTCATTTATTGATACGCCTTTCAGGTGAAACAGTGGAATTATTGGGACAGTAAATTTGACAGTAATAATGGAAATTCGTGCTATTAAATGTATGAAACAAGAAACACTAATTTTAATAGCCCATCAATTTTAACATTTCATATTTCAATAAAAAATTCCAAATCCAATAACTATTTCCATTAGTTCGTTGCCAAATTAGCAGGGAGTCTCCCTCTCTCTATCTCTCTCTTTCTTTCTCTCTCTTTCTTTCTCTCTCTCTATCTCTCTCTCTATCTCTCTCTCTCTTACATGCCAGAGCGTGCCGCAGCATGTATGTAGTTACGGTTGGAGAGTGGAGATATTTGGGCGGCTCTTAACAACGAGTTCTTGAGAGCCAATGAAGGTGAAGTAAGGATAGTATGGAACAGCGCCGGAACGCAAGTGCGAGGGGAACGGGAGATTCCCGAGAAAACCCGCCCACCAGCGGCATCGTCCAGCACAATTAGCACGGGCGAAATTCCGGGAGCGATCCCGCCGGAAATCGAACCCTGTCCGCTTAATTGAGAGTGGAGTAGTCTAACCACTACACCACCGCGGCCCCCTGTAGTTACGGGCAGTGACTTTTTTTTTTCAAATGTGCTCACTTTAGCGTGAATTACCTTTAGTCTGTGGAGATCTAGAGGGAGCCCGTTTTTAGAAAGTACTAGGCCTAAAAGCTCGTAATATGAGGAAAAAATTCCACAGAAATATCATTTCGAGCACCGCACTTGGACTTTAATTTGATGCATTCGGTCCGAGCGCACGTGAGGAATAATATACTTTCTTGAATTCGTGCAGCAGTGACCAAATACTGCTTCCTTTGCAACATAACATCACAACGCTACTGAAAGGAAACTAGGTTTTGTGAGAACTACACGTAACTGTGAGAAGTCCATGAGATCGATGAGTTACGGAAAAAGTGCTGTACAAAACCTCTCATCCTTCAAGTGTAATAAGTAGGGGCAGTGATATTCCGCGAAAAGATTTCGAGACAAGATACAGTCCAAAGCACTGTAGGGTCGTCCAGCTTCTTTGATTGGCTAAAAAATGTTCTGGCCCGTGTTAACCGTTTGCGCACGAATCACGAATGTTCAGTGTCGGAGTTACTTAGTCCTGAGTGGCTTGGTCAAAGACGGACACGGCACCAGCAGCCAACGGAGGTATAACAACAGCTGATGTGTGTGTGTATAGTATTGAAGTCTACTGTGTGCTCCGATTTTTGCGCGAAAAGTCACTGACCCTAGTAATAAGTATTACGAAAGAATTCTCTAATAACATGACCTCGGAAAAATTAAACATGTATTTCATTCGCTGTATCCCATACCTATACCGGAATATGGGATATTCAGTTCCTGCCAGCTACGAAGTAAAGTCGGTTCACGATAAAGTGAGCACCTAAGAAATTATTTTTTTGCAAAACGTCACTGCCCCTGCATGCATATATTTTAACGGGCGCACTGAGTGACGTTCGCCCAGTACAGTTGGTAACGACGTATGGAAAGTAGTTCCATATCTTAACGTCGAATAAAGAGTCTTACGTAACCAATTGTGATAACTTAATATTATTTCTTTCGCTTTCTGTTTTTTTTATTGCATCTAAGTGTAAAAATGAGCAGATTTGTAATACATTTACTTTTCTAATAAGTTCACAATTTCACTTGACCGACGCATGAATAAAGTGATGAGGCCCATGGCAATGTTAATTTTACTTAAGGCGGAGGAATACACAACGTGTATACAAGTAGATGAGGGTTTCAAAAGTGCTCATTTTACCGTGAACAGCCTATAATCAAAACTATCGACAATAAACAAGGCTTATTTTTAGATTTTATTACTGCCAGGGACACACAGCTTGGATTCGTAGTTGTCATATGTATATAAGTAAGCACACGTAATTAAAATTTAAGTGCATTTAATCTGACAAAATGTTTATGGCCTGTAACTAAGATAGTATCGAGTTGATGCAAAGTACACACGTGTAGTCAATCCACGGTTACTTCCAACTCTCTGAAGCGCTACTAAAATTCTACTTTCAGACTATTCCCCAGCCTCATGCAAACAAAGTTCAAATACGTCGTAGAAAATTACGCCAGAGTGACAACGCAGTGTATTTGTGTGCGCACAGTTTAATAATATTTTGCACGAGAAAGATTTATTACGTGGGAATACCTACACACTAATTATCTCTCGATTTTTATTCGTATTTATTATTAGCTAAACTTTATAATTTACAGATAAAATATAACTAAGTTCAATTTAACCAAAAAAATTAGATAATTTATTTTATTAAAATCATAATACTTTTGTGATACATTACCTATTTAGGAAACAACCAACCACTTACACGTGAGGTGATTTGTTTTATTCAGAAAGTGTGCAAATACAGCGAATAGAATATATGTAGACACTCATATACACACGCTTGCACAGGATGATTCACGATGAGTTACCGCCACTCACAGGGCCTAATCCTTACATTATTTGGAGCAAAATAAGTCATACGAATGTGGGTCTTATTCCCAATATTTACAGAGCATACATTTAAAAAATGAATATAATAATAACCCTTTCAGAAGTGGATACAGTGATGTATTATCAAACCATTATGTTTACAGTTGAGCATCACAATTGCGTCTAACAGGCTTAAAAAATTGTTTACGTCTACTTAAATTCACTTGGCCGCACGCTTATTAACCGCAAGTGTTGCTCTACGTAGCCGCACACAGCTGTATTTGATTTCTGTAGCGGCATGCATGATACGCGCAAGCAGTTCCTCGCGTGTTTGTGCAGTCCTCTGGTAAGCAATATCCTTCATCCATACCCATACACAACAATCCAGTGGTGATATATCTGGTGATCGAGGAGGCCAGGGGTGGAAACCGCGTCGTCCTATCCATCTCTCAGGGAAATCCACACTGTGCTCAACCACAGCACGGTGGAAGTGAGGAGGTGCACCATCGTGCTGGGAGATCATACGACGTCTCACTGCTAACGGAATATCCTCAAGTAACAGCGGCAGTTCTTCTTGCACAAATTGCAGATTAATCACACCAGGCAAGAGTCCCGGGAAAATGAATGGCCTAATCAGCTGATCGTATGGGACACCACACCCCACATTGATGATGAAACGGTATTGAAAACTCCTTTCCACCGTAGAGTGGGTGTGATGATTGTCGAATTACTCTGTAAATATTGGGAATAGGACCTACATTTAAATAACATATTTTTCTCCAAATGACGTAAGGAATAAGCCCTGAGAGTGGTGGTTACTCCTCGTGAATAAATCTGTATATAACCTATGTATAAACACACACACAAAAGCAGCACAGGTTTGTTGAAAAACCTCTTTGTATCACAGACGACTCCATCAATATATGAGTGTAAGTTTTGACGTACATACTGGCAATTATTGAAACAATAGGTTTTTCTTACGCGCGAAGGAAAAAAATATAGCTTACGTCGTGCTGCAAACCGACGGAACAATGTTTCACAATATTTTCAAGAACACTGTAAAAACGTTTTCTTTGCTGCAGTTAATGATTTTTTGCCGCGAAGAAAAATTTGTTTAAATATATGAACCATTGCAAAGTAGGATTGCTACAAACATAATTTTCGTTTTATTTATATGGTAATGCCTATGGTAATGCCTATGGTAACATTGCATTGTTGTTAACAGTTCCGCAAGACATCTTTGTAGTTAATATCAGTAACACTGTACATAAAATTTGTGCTCTGGAGAACAATCGTGATTGGTAAATAAGAAAGAAGTAACAAATCTTTCAAAATTATATTCTCTAAAAAATTGCTAATACAGCTTAAAGACTCGAACCGCTATGCTACTAGTCTAACGCCCTTCACCAAACGACCACTTTGCCTTATTGAGTACAGACAACTTTTGATAGGTAGATTACGTAATTACGTATTATGTCACCACTTGGGAGGAATTGAGGTTAGTGATTTGGATAATCACTGTATTTCAGAATGACGTTAAACGTCTGCAGAGGGACTTCACTCGTACATTTCCTCTGTTGCAGTTTCGTAGCTGCAGAATGTATTGGTTTATTAATACTTGTGTCGGGATAACAGTAACGCACTGAAAACTACACTGAACGACAGAAAACCTTTAACGTCGCTATACATTGACGTGTACATTTGGTACGAAATAATATGTCTTTAACTGTGAGCAAAAGAAGCTCGAAGAATGTTCGTTTCATTGCTGTAAAGAAAGATAATGTTACAGTTAATCAAAACATACAAAAAAATTTTTCATTGACAGCAAACCTACGTTTTTGTAACTTCTCTTTGAAATAAATCAATATAATGTTACTGTAAACAAAAGAGTATCTAAAAAATTATTTTCTTCGCCGTACAGAAAACTTACAAAATAATTTTTTAGAGTAAATACAGAGCGGAAATTCGGAGTATATTAAAACTCTTAGGCGTACGTGCCAGAAAAATGGCCAGTCACTCTAGTAATATTGTAGAACTTCTTCCGCCAGGCAGTGGTTGCGCCGAATTTGCGAGGATAAGCCGACAAAAGAGAATCTTTAACAGCGCGGAACAGCCAGGCAAACGCAAAGCCGATTCCCAGAACCTCACACAGCAATAAACGCAATAATATGCCGACATCAAAGGGACCGCTATTTATAAGACGCTATGTACTTTGACGAGACAAAAGGAAAACGTTAAATATAAATAATAAAAATAATGTATTGCGGTTATCAGAAAGCACAATATTTTTTTGTTCCTCCGCTTCCTCCGTTTTATTTTTGGTGCCTTTAACTGGCTCAGAAAAAAAATTCTCCGTGAGCAGTGACACTCAAACGAATAAGTTTACAAAATTTACACAGGAACACTGGGATAAATAAGACAGGCGACGATGTGAAATTACTAACTTTTTGACTCGTGAGGAACTTTAATTCCATAGCAAAACGCAATCGCTAGAATGGAGTGGAGAGATTTGGGCACCTCTTAACATCGAAATCTTGAGAGCCGATGAGCGCGAAGTGAGGTGAGTATGGAGCAGCGCCGGAATGCGTGGGTGAGGAAGCAGGAGTTCCCCGAGAAAACCCGCCGACCAGTGGCATCGCCCGGAACATGGTTCGCGTAGGTGGGAGGCGAGTAGTCTGACCACTACACCACCATGGTACATTCATGAATTTTTCTTTTCGTAAACTGAGACAAATATTCGGTAGAATTGAATGTAATTTGTTTGGAAACAACCGAATGTTAAGTTACGTTCGAATACTTGCAAGCAAACAAATTGCTCGGAACAGCCGAATGATTTAATAAATATTATTTAGATGTTCAAACAATGTTATATTACTAATGACTTGCATACATTGTTTAATCAAGTCAGTTTGCATGTTTGGCAGAACCAAATAATTTTTTTAAGTCAAATATACGTGTGTGTGTTAAAACAACGATCCAGTTATTTAGCTTGAATGCTTGGATAACTTTAAACCAAATTATTTTGTTAAACCACCACATATATGTTGGTGTTAAAAGAACCATGCATTTGGCTGGCTTAACTGCAAGGATAGCTTTTCTGAATCAAATAATTTTGTTGTTTAAGAAAGGTGGTTTTCCTTCAACATCCATAGGCATTTTGATACGTAAAACACTATAGCAAAAAAAAATCTTTATGCGTTTCGGAGGGTTTTTCTTTCAATCAATGATGTATCGTATATCTGCAGTTAACGAAAGTTTTAGTAGCAGATCGGCGTAACGTAACTACAAGAGCGGGTAACACAACCTCAAGAGAAACGTACACCTAGCTGAAAGAATCTGCTTTCCGCGCTCTCATGAAGACGTATGTTGCGTCTAATTCGTCAGGCATGGCGAAGGATTTCTGTACATATCTTAAGCATATGAAGCAGAATATTATAGATCAACTTACATATGATATTGGAAAAGAAGGCTCTGTAAAATATAATATATGGATGGAATATAAATAAACCAAACCAGAACCACATGGAAATGCATATAGTGAGAGAGCCTTAAAGACCTCGAATGTGCCTCTGTATAACACGTACGTGATGGAAAAGAGTGTTAAAGCCAGTATACAGAAGATTTGCCACGAGGTAAATGGTTCCGTTTGGACATTATATACAGGAGATCAGCTACAGTTGAGAACAAATTCACTTAGGCTACTTAGCAAATAGGTGCATACTGATTTCCCTCTACCCCCACCATATAGAGAATTACAACGTAGCTTCGTCTTCTACCGGCAGAATGGAGGTATAAATTACTGCAACTGCAGAAGTTGACAACATTCAACACCAGAGTGGGTGTCATTGCTTTGAAACATAATGCGATGCCACTTGTGTTGAGCCACACGGGGAATAGGGAGGCGAAAAAAAATACTTTACATGCTTTTGAAAACCGGTGTTAGCTTTCAAAAACTCTACAAACAAAGCAGAGTTCCTGTTTATTCGTCCGCCATTATGTACGGACTCGCACTCGCTACCAACGAACTTCGTTGTTCGGTCTCGCCTTTCCCAAACAGTTTCATTTTCCATGTAAAACCTTTTTGTAGCAAATATGTATTTGGTTCCAACAAATAATTTTGTCAAAGCAATCATGCATATGCATTTTAAACACAAATATATTATTTGTGCAGAATTCAAATAGATTAATAGTGGAATATACCATACATTTAAATATACGGTATATTCAGCGAAGAATTTCTTTAATTTAAATATATATATATGAACACATTTATTTGGTCAAACCACAAAAATCTCAACAATTACATGAACAATACAGTGTTTGATTTTACCATAGCTGTTTTGGAACAACAAAATGAATGTCATATTTATTATTTTGGTTGTTCAGACAAATCCTTTTTCTCAGTGTAGCCTACTGTTGACTATAAGTTTTAACATTTTGCGTCATACTTAGATGCAATAATATATCACAAAAATTCTGTAGTCTTGTTATATTTGTGACTTGATGATATTTTACTTAGTTATTTGCAGATGAACCACATACGCTCTCGTGTACAGCAGAATTTACTCACTGTCGTTTAGCAGCAGCTGTTGGCAGGCCATGTACAGTTGATTCATTGACAGTTGTGTACGCGAGTGTGAAATCGACTGTTAAAGGCCTAGCAAACTCTAAACCTGAAATAGTAAGAATTGAGCCATACAGTGAAAACAAGTGAAAATGGCACTACTGGTAATCAATGCCAGATAACTAATTTATATTATGACTGAATTTCACCGATTTATTTGTAAATTTCATTGAATCTCGAGAATTCCACTGCCATAAGTAACTTGTTCAGCGGTTTATTTTCTTGATTCGACAGTCCGTTACTTTTGAGGAATTTCTTTAAACGTTTATATTGTAGTAAAATTAATAATGTTTTGAAAAAGTTAGTATTGTTCACTATTTACAAAGTCTTGTATTACTGTAATGTAAATATAATGTTGAAGTGTTAAGTTATTAAAGCATCTAAGTATTTTTTCCGCAACAGAATATTATGCTAAAAACAACCTCGAAGAACACAATATTTTGTGTTATTGCGACATTGAAGTAATGGCCAACCAACACAAGTACACACTTACTTGGCGTTGTAAAATGGCGGATAGTAGTGAACAGCGATAACCTCGTAAAATTAGACCACTGTATTTAAATTATTCTAAAGCATTGCGTGAGAACTAAATGTAATTTAGACCACCCCTCGAGCCTTGCAAAGCAGTTCAAGTGTGCCAATTATGCATATATTTCTAGAGAATTTAGTACTTCCACATGACGAAAGGTAACTGCAGTTTGTCGTCATGTTTTTCTGAATGCCCACAATATGAAACACAGTCAGACATGTTGAAATACAGTATTTGGTCAGACGTTAGGTTTCGTACAGTGGAGAATGGCAATCACTCTGCGCTCGGGTTCGATTCCCCTCCCGACCGTCATATGTTTTTCCATTGGTAATATTTGTTTTTGTGGAAATGTAATTCCACTTAGTTTATTTTACATCGGGATGTTTTGAAAGCAAAAAAAATACAAATAATAATAATAATACACCAGAGTAAATATCAATTAAACGCTAAATTTGTTTTGCCGCAACGTAAACAACGCCCCAATGTTGACAGTACAGTAGGAGGTAACGTTGTTTCAATAGTATTTAACGTTAAATTAACATTAATAGTTTAACAGTATATTACCTGATAGCTAGNGGAGGTAACGTTGTTTCAATAGTATTTAACGTTAAATTAACATTAATAGTTTAACAGTATATTACCTGATAGCTATAGATACCAGGAAATTTCGCGAGTTCATTTAAGGACAAGTAGGATTCAAACACAGGTACAAATTACTTACTTTTTCAATCGGATCGCATTTTGTAAAACACGTCCTGGACGAATTAGAGCCAATAACTAACCTTCGACCTTGTCTGAGGTAAAACTGTATCATCAACCAATGAACAACTAACTGAGGCTCGAGTACGCAAAGCATTGTGTAGTCTAGCTTGTTCCGGGTCTCTAATAACAGCAACATTTGTTACTGATGGCTCACAGATAAAGAAACGATTGCTGTTGTAGTAACATTAACACTCTNAGGAGGTAACGTTGTTTCAATAGTATTTAACGTTAAATTAACATTAATAGTTTAACAGTATATTACCTGATAGCTAGATACCAGGAAATTTCGCGAGTTCATTTAAGGACAAGCTAGGATTCAAACACAGGTACAAATTACTTACTTTTTCAATCGGATCGCATTTTGTAAAACACGTCCTGGACGAATTAGAGCCAATAACTAACCTTCAAGAAAATTGGTACAGAATCCCGTGCTACCTGGTCTGAGGTGAAACTGTATCATCAACCAATGAACAACTAACTGAGGCTCGAGTACGCAAAGCATTGTGTAGTCTAGCTTGTTCCGGGTCTCTAATAACAGCAACATTTGTTACTGATGGCTCACAGATAAAGAAACGATTGCTGTTGTAGTAACATTAACACTCTTGGGACAATATTAAGCCTATTTCTGTGATGCAGAACACAACTTAAGAACGCAGCCGATTAGTACGCAGGGCCGCAATGGCGTTGCTCCTCATTTCGAAATGGGCGTACAATTGATCTTGTTGGCATGCGCGATGCTCTGGGAACGGGCCTTGTGTCTGATTGGCTACTGACTGCTGCGAAATATTCCGCATTGACTGGGCTGTCGTCTGGCAAGCAAGTTAACCAGGCTCTGATTGGCGAAAGGTTTTCTGGCTTGCGTGTCCGCGGATTTCACTGAAGAGTGAAGCTATTCGGGGTGGCTCTTAACATCTAGGTCTTGAGATCCGATGAGGGTGTAGTGAGGTGAGTGTGGAGCAGCGCCGGAATGAAAGGGTGGGGGAAACGGAAGAACCCCGAGAAAATCCGCCGACCAGCGGCATCATCTGGCGCGATTCCCACGTGCGAAAATCCGGAGTGAACCGGTCGGGGATTGAACCTGGTTCGCCTTGGTGGGAGGCGAGCGTTCAAACCGCTTGGCCACCGTGGCCCTCGGATTTCGCTGAACATGCGACTTTCACCTCTGTGTACTACAGTTTGTGACTTATTGCGAGAACTGTTGACTGCATGTTCAATTTCAATGCACTGTGTACAGGCCTGTAGTGTTTTTTCGTTATTATCTGCCGTGCGTGTGTGGGCGAGTGAGAATTATGTTACTGTAAGGAGAAAGTATGTGACGAATCTGCAAATGAGTAAGTGAAATATCACCAAATCAGAAATTTAGCAAGAAATAACATTATTTTCTCGATATTGCTTTGCGTCTAAGCAAGACGCGGAACGTCAAGTTGTATAATCATCAATAATAACGGGGCACCACTAACGTATTCGATAATACGGTAGTACAACCATTTCTTGTTAAACGCCGGTGTGACTCAATGATAGCCCCCCCCCCGCCAACTTTCCATACTTAACTAGACTACTGAACTTGAGCAGAACTGCAGTAAAAGCAATTTGATTGGAAAACTTATCTTTTTTTTTTTTTACACTAATTCTTGTTCACGAAAAGCATCTAACAAACTTTCCGCGCCCGAAATCTATTAGGGTGAAATGGTTGACTCCGGTACAGGATAATAAATGCACTACACGGATGCAGCACGCGTCCATTTGTTAATACGGTATAGAATGAAGATTTAACAAATGAAAGTCTCGTAGAGTCAAGTTGCCTACAGAAAGCCTACTCTCCAATTCAAAAGTAGAAATCATCACAGATCCTGTATGATTTCAACTGTCGTGACCTTTACACGAAATTGATACGCTGAAATAAATCGTCAATTCGATAGCCACCATTTGGCAGACGTTTAAATCCTGCTATATGGTAGGAGGGGGGGAGGAGGAGTAAAAAAGTGAGTTGCCAAAGAGAATCCTTGACAGTATTTGCAAGATATTTTTGGTGCCAGCCATTTGGCGCGCCCACATCGAATTACCCTTCGACAAAAAAACTAAATATTGGAATGGTGCCCTGGGGAAGGGGGGGAGGGGAGTACTTGTCGAAAGTCGTAGAAAGGGGGAGCGGGATCAGGGGCGTGTGCCAAATGGACGTCCGAACACTCGCGTACACACGGCGTAATCAAGTTATACACGGCAGCCATTAGGATTTCAAAGTAAGCCTAATGGGCCGGTAACTCGACTCCCGCGATGGGCGGGACGGGGGGAAGGAGGGACATCGATCCGTAATTAGCATGAAAAATTGAACCGGCCGGGTCTGGCACTCGCAGTAAGAATGACCGGTGTAAAGTACGTAGTGGGGGGAAAAGGAGTGGGCTATCAGGTTCGTAAAGTACCTTTGGTCATAACCGCCCCGTAATGGGCCGTGTATTCTGGTCCGCGCATCAAACATGCATGCGGTTCTGTTCCGGCGGCAGAGGTAATAGACGCAGGCCCTTGGCCGGCCTGCATTTTCCGCTCGGGAGCTCTCGTCAAAACAATTTTTAAAAAATCGTTGTCCCCGTCGAGTGTAAGCACAAGCATCCAGGTTCTATCGTCTGTCGGTCCGGGATCCGCCACTTCTGCAGCTGCGGAACAAGGAAGATTGTTGAGATTGCAGCATGAAGAGCGACGATGGACGATGCAGAAAAACGGCCACTGGAGGTTATTAAAAATAATATATTATTAAACTGAGTGCAGACAAATGCGGTGCATTATACCTTTAGTGACTTTTTCTAGACTTTGTTAATTTTTGTTTTTGCATGAGGCGGAGGAAAGACCTGAAAGTAGAACTTTAACAGTACTCAGTAAAGCTGGAAGTAAAGTAGAATGGACTGTAAGTCTTCAGTCTAACATCCTCATCAAAAACCGATCCTTAACCCCCTCGTGCCATATCACAATTGTATTTGTTGTAGATTGTGTCTTAGTAAAGATCCTTTCGAATTATTTGTCGGACTTAATGATAATACCACGATTCTTCTCTGTATAAAGAAGTATAACCCCAAGATGTTTCAGTCTGTAGTGTAATTATGATGGAGTCTGCTTTGATTTAAAATTCGTTGCCTGACGTGAGGGGGTCGGACAGAGTTTTAGCGTCATTCATTGCAGGCGTGGCCTGAAGACTTACAGATCAACCAAGACGGCCATTTGAATGTGAATGTGGTTAATGTGACACGATTTTCATTTGGTTTTATTATCGGCACATTAATTTGTATTACGAAATGGCAAATTCGATGGCGTACGAGGGTGACATGATTCGCATGAGAAAAGCTGCGATTGTGTCACTCATTCATAAAGTTACTAGGACACTGATTGTAATTTCTCCGAGCGTGTGGTAGCCCTAACAGTTCCGATATTTTTGACCATACCTTGTCATAACTGCTGTTATCGTTTCTGGAGATCTCCCAAGCGAAAATTGCTGGCATTCCGTGCAGCCGTGGCCGGGCAAGAACCCACGTCTATGGCATCTGCAGCTGATTTACACTTCGAGGAGGAAGACATTTTCGCATTCTTTAGCGGCTTCCTTTGCCATTATAAACATTCCAATTACATTAATTTTGAAATTTATTACTTCATTTGGGCAATGGCAACATGTATTTTGGTGCGCTTGCTCTACGTTCACTTTTGAATGGCCGGCATACTCAATTTTTATATTGTATGTTCGTTGTTGTTTTTATGGGTGGTAAACATCTTAAATATATTTTGGGTGGAACACCCATGAGGTTGATTGCTAACACGAACTTGACCTCAAAATTTACAAAAATTCAGCGGACTTGTGGGAGATCGTTGCTCTATCTAGAAAATACCAGTGTACATTTCACTATTCTTGCTCTGTCATTTCAGGTGAACGGTTACCATATTGTTTTTTCAGCGGTATTATTGCTCTGGCAGCCATAGAAAATGCAGTTCAGTAAGGAATACCTACCATAAAAGTTACAATATTACCTTTTCCGATGGAACATAGCAGTCAGTTAAGAAAAATAGTGCCAAATCTTGAAGTTGTACTGCGAGGGGAATGTTTTAACTTACGGCAAATAATGTTTTTTTTTTCTGCAGAGTACGAAACAGCATATTAGTAACACGTTTTAATTTGACTGACGTATGAATAAAGTCATTAAGCCCCATGGCTACGTAAATTTTACGTACGACGGAAAAGTGAAAAGTGGGTCTTAATCAGAGCTTTCAGAAGTGCTTCGTCTTTATTTAAGAGGCTGTCCCCCTTCCTCGTGCTCGTCGAACGTGACGTCACAACTGACGTCACTGCTGAGGTGTCTGTCAAACAGCGGGCTGTGTAATACCTTTGCTTGGGGCGAGTGAGGAGATTTTGACGGCTCTTAACATCGAGATCTTGAGAGCCGATGAAGGTGATTGAGGTGAGTATGGAGCAGCGCCGTGGTGGAGGGGCGGGGGAGGTGGGTGATCCCCGAGGAGGCCCGCCGACCAATGGCATCGTCCGGCTCAAATTCCCACATGCGAAAATCCGGAGTGACCCGGTCGGGGATTGAACCCGGATCGCCTTGGTGGGAGGCGAGCAGTCTAACCGTTCAGTCGCCGTGCCACCCCTTTTTTTCTTCTTGCTAGTGGTATGTGAGGCAATGCCGGAGCGAACCACCTCGCCCGTGTACGACGAGTTCAAAGAGGCCGGTCCAGCAACCAGGGTTGAGAGTGGGAAGGGACGGACAGTGGGAACAGTGCCCACGCATCGTCTCGGATTACGCTGTAAAAAATACGTTCGGAAGTTTTCTGTATAGCTGAGAAAAGTATTGAGACTGTGTTGTTTACCCCAGCAATCCCCTTGCTTTAATATAAAGGAAGATTTAAAGAAACTTAGGTAAGTTTTAAAATTTGTCATTTGTAAATGTTTGTTTTATGTCAATAATAAATGTTTTTGTAGCAAAGAAAAAAAACTAAATAAACGTTTTTGTACACCAAAGAAAATGTTAAGTGATATTAAAACCTTTCTTTCGTTCATTACAAATTTCAGTACCTAACGAAACTGTGTGCTTGGTTAACAAATTACGGATTCCGTAGACCATCCACATAGCGTATAAGTTTCCAAAATACCATTACTGAATTTATCACACAAAGGATACCGCTAACTGCTGTAGTCATTACGCAAGGTTATCTTTGCCACTGATATACATACGAAACAAAATTTATGTTTCGGCAAACTCACTTTCAATTAGTTCATATTTAACGGGGCTGCGATGGTATCGTGGTCAGACCACTCGCCTCCCACCTAGGTGAACCGACCTCGGTTCCCAGCGGGGTCCCTCCAGGATTTTCGGCGGGTTTTTCTCGGGGATATCCCGTTTCCCCCGCCCTTGCATTCCGGCACTGCTCCATTCTCACCTCACTTAACCCTCATCGGCTCTCAAGACCTCGATGTCGAGAGCCGCCCAAATCGCTACACTCGTATTTAACGATGGATTTGTTCTCTGCAACGAAACATGCGCTGCAGCAAAGAAAGAGTTTTCCAGTGTGCGCCCGCAGTCAACGTGACGTCGCCTTTCTCGCACAAACACGCACCAGTTTCCGTGCCGGCGTCTCGTTCGCACGCGAAACTGACTGATCGTTGGGCCAAGCGTGATGTGTAACATTAATAGCCAGCAGGGAGAGTCGAGCGCTCGCAGGCAGGTCGCCGAGGAAGATGTAAATCAAACGACGCCCCGAAGGCTCCCCCTCGGCTCCCTGCCCCAATAGACCCAGTTACGTGACAATTGGGGCAATTCTTGGCTGCCGCAGGCTGGCAGGAAGGGCTAAATGAGCTCTAACAGTCATCGCCAGCGGAGGGGAGGGGAGGACCAGCACGCTCCCCGCGGCCTTCCAACCCCATTACCAACCCCACTCCCTGGCCTCGAGCAGTGATACCAACGCGGCGACGCGCATGAATCGCTGCCAACATTACTCATCCCGCACGGAGTGATTGCGGGAAGAAAAAAACATAACATGCTGCAGTGAAAAACGAAAAAGTGATTTTTTTTAATTCATACGTTAAGAAAAATGTTAAAAAGTCGTTTAGGAAAGAAAAGGAAAATTTGTTTTCTCAAAATGAAGCATACATTTTTGTAAATATCCTTTTTATGTAGGGTATGATCATCAATTCCTTCTTGTTGTAAAATCATTTTTGAATAGAATTTCATCTGCTGATATTACGTTATTAATTACTATGAATCTATCACAGGTGTTGCGGTTTAGTAATTAGTGAAAGTTTCAATCTTGTGTTATACATTTGAGATATTCTGTAACCTATATAAATAGGTACTGCCATTTTTGTATATGTTATAGTACTACTTTTTCGTAGTGTCAATAATTCGCTGCGAAAGTATGTAATATGCCCTAATCTTACGTCCAAAAAAGTACGTTACTAATCAGTCGTCAAAACGTGCAGTTCATAACAAAATGACAAGGTTTTATGTCTGAAAGAAAAATACCTAACTGTCCCAAACATAATTTATGTTCTTTATTGATCAATGCAAAATTTACAATTATAGGGTTGATTATAGGGTTGATTCATTCTTCAGTAGCATATTATCTCTCTCCACTCAATTCCCTATTGATGGTGTACAACTATCTCGGAACTTTTGTATAAAAATTACCTTTTCCTTCATATTATACAGACCAAGTCACCACCCTCCCCAACCTTCGCTGAAGTTAGACGTATTTACAGCTAAACAAATTTATCAGTGATTTACTTTGACAACCATTAACAGTCTAATAAGGGCAAAATGTTTTTTTTTGTTTTGTTTTTTCGTAAGCACGGACTATTAACAGAAACAAACGTATTTTTCCCTGAGTTCTGAACTCTTGCGTAACTAATGTATACGTATTTAAAATAAAACCTGCTTCTTAAACCAATAAAGAAAGGCAGTATTCAACAAGAAGGGCTTGATCACAATACACAATTAAAAAAACTTTCGTTTATGCGAACAATTGCGTACAGTACACGCACTCAAGAGAGAAACTTGCTTTACTGGAGTAACGCCTCGGTGTAGACAACTCCGATCGCCATTCCTTCATAAAAATGTGTGGCCTTAAATTATCCCATAGTTTAGGTTGCAACGATTGTGACGAATCTCTGAATACATTCACAAATGCACTTGACAATAAATGTCTGTTTTGTTGAATTGTATGGTTTAGAAAAAAAAACGTGGTTCAGTGTTAAAATATTTTTCTAATTAAAAAAATCCAGTGGAACAGCGACTGCAGTACCATTAATGCTAGTGGAGCTTTGTGTAGTTGTTATAGACATGACATTATTATGATACGAAGCAATTTATAATGTTTGGAATACATAAATATATGCATCTATGCACTAGTTTACAATGCGATACCACTGTTACGGCGACGTTACGTGTAAAGTTTTCTGTAATATACTTTTTATTATTATTATTATTATTTTACGTTTACGCCCGGTTAGTAAAGCAGCATTTAAGTTTATCATCAATACGAGATAAAACTGGTAAATTGCTATATTCATCCATTTTATGTCTCACTAAAAACCCCTTTATTCTGAATTAAAAATATACAGGATTTATTTAAATTTGACCGTCAAATTTGGGCTGCAGGTTAACTACAAAAAAGAAGTTGAAAACATACAAACGACATATGGTCTAAAAATGAATCCCACGTGAGGAGCTCATATCTGAAGTTGGATCTGAAGCACCAGTTTATTACAAAAAATGAAGAAGAATATATAATATGTAACACTGAGTGTGTGTATAATGTGCAACGGAACGAACATCTGTTGCTGTCATCAAAATATCTCATGGAAATAATCACGATTACTACCTTTATTTTGAACTAATCTCGATGGCGTGGCAGCGTTATTGGAATTTATTTGATGGATTATCAATCCGCATGTCACAGTTTAAAAAAAAATTACGCCTTGCGTAAATACCCTAAGCCTCGTCGTTTTCGAGGAATTCGTGTTGTAATTTCAAAATAGCATGTATCAATACCTGGCAGGTGGGCAACTCGCACAGCACCCGGTCACAATCTATCGTTGTGACTGTCAAAATAAGGGGAAAGTTCCAGAGATAGGTATATTACAGTGGCGCTGAAAAATGATTTCAGTTACAACAAGAACTTACTCATATGACTAATGAGCATACTTTCCTCTAAATGGGTGCANCGCTGAAAAATGATTTCAGTTACAACAAGAACTTACTCATATGACTAATGAGCATACTTTCCTCTAAATGGGTGCAAATACATTTTAATGAAGTTCTTAAAAGCTTAGAGAGTGGAAAGGCCTTGACGTACTTTTTACAGCAATACCGTTGGAGATGAAACCAGAAACATATGCAACAGTAGTGAGGATATTACAAATACAAAGTGCCTTATCCAGGACTAAAACCCAGAAAACCTCATACTATAAGCTAGTATGTAATCAATTGCATTACGTAGGTAGGATTTGGAGCATCAACTTCGGATTTAATCAGTCTAATGCTTCAAATGATAGGGTTTCCTAAACTAAACTATTCTCAGGGCTGTCCTTTTGAAAATGAGTAACTCAGCTACTTAAGTTTACATGACCTACCGTATGCTATTTGCGTGAAGAATTCGGTGGAAATAGGTTGATTTACCTCTGATATGGCATAAAAACTTTATTTTTTTTATTTCGTGCTATCTTAAACAGCCAAAAAATAAGGCTCTGTATACGATGTTTCTAATATATAGTGTCAACATACAAATGTTGGTAGAGTTTAACAGGCTATATGTGGCAAACGTACCTAATTTCTTTATGAAGAAACTATTTTGAACATCGTTGCCTGGCCCACTTAAATCGTGAAAAGTTACATGTATTTCTGTAGCATCTATGGTGTGCACGATTTGGTGAAAAATATGTGAACTCTTCCAGAAATATGGCAAAATGTTAAATTTTTTCAACAAGCACTATTTTGCAAACAAATTGGGATATATGTATATATGTGTGTGTGTGTGTGTGCATGACTGATGCTTTTAATGAATACTGTTAGTGTACAAAATTTGGTGAAATTTTTTAATAGAAACAATGTACTAAATTAATTACTTATATTAACACGATTAAGAAATAACATCCGCATCTGAAACATGTCTGTTTACATACCATAATATAGCACTACTTGCATGTAACATTTGGTGAGAATCGGTTGATTGTTGCTCGAGATATGACACAAAACCTTCGTAATTTTCATGGGACGATCCTTATAAATGTATGACAAATAAGGTATGAATTAGTACATTTGTTGAGTGTATACTGCCAGTCTACAAAGTTAATGTTAAAATTNATGTATGACAAATAAGGTATGAATTAGTACATTTGTTGAGTGTATACTGCCAGTCTACAAAGTTAATGTTAAAATTGATTACATAGTTTCGTAGATACAGGACACAAAACTAAAATGATTTTATAGGCACCATTCTGAAAATAAGAATGTCATAATTAAAAAATACATATGTTAATATGGCCTACAACAGTACAACTTTTTCACCAAATTAGTTAAAAATGGGTTGATTTTTTCCCGAGATATGAGTTAAAACATTTTTTATTCGTGGGGTTATTTTACNCCAAATTAGTTAAAAATGGGTTGATTTTTTCCCGAGATATGAGTTAAAACATTTTTTATTCGTGGGGTTATTTTACAAAATGGCAGAGAAATGAGTCTCTATATATACCAATTGGATGGTTATAATATGCACTACCAGCATACTAAGTTAATTTGGAATTTGTCTCGTAAATAAAATATACTTACCTAAAATATTTACATAACCACAATATAAAAAAAAAAAAAAGTGCCTCACCTACATAAAGCATATCTGTTTACACCACCCTCTGCAGTAATATTTGTTTGCCAATTTTTGAAGGAATCTGTCGATTACTAAGCGAAATATGACGTAAATTCCTAATTTATTCGCATGGTGCTATCTTACAAAATGGAGGATAAAGGATTATCCATGTAGATATTTTAGATATTTGTAATATCTACTGCCAACATAAAATGATAAGTTGGTAATGATAACATTGTTTCGACAATATATCTTGTAAAGTTAAAATAGCTGCATGTTAACCATTTTGAAAATAATTGTCTGACAAACTTCAAACATGCAATTTTTCATNTGCTAGTGGAGCTTTGTGTAGTTGTTATAGACATGACATTATTATGATACGAAGCAATTTATAATGTTTGGAATATATAAATATATGCATCTATGCACTAGTTTACAATGCGATACCACTGTTACGGCGACGTTACGTGTAAAGTTTTCTGTAATATACTTTTTATTATTATTTTTATTATTTTACGTTTACGCCCGGTTAGTAAAGCAGCATTTAAGTTTATCATCAATACGAGATAAAACTGGTAAATTGCTATATTCATCCATTTTATGTCTCACTAAAAACCCCTTTATTCTGAATTAAAAATATACAGGATTTATTTAAATTTGACCGTCAAATTTGGGCTGCAGGTTAACTACAAAAAAGAAGTTGAAAACATACAAACGACCTATGGTCTAAAAATGAATCCCACGTGAGAAGCTCATATCTGAAGTTGGATCTGAAGCACCAGTTTATTACAAAAAATGAAGAAGAATATATATTATGTAACACTGAGTGTGTGTATAATGTGCAACGGAACGAACATATGTTGCTGTCATCAAATTATCTCATGGAAATAATCACGATTACTACCTTTATTTCGAACTAATCTCGATGGCGTGGCAGCGTTATTGGAATTTATTTGATGGATTATCAATTCGCATGTCACAGTTTAAAAAAAATGACGCCTTGTGTAAATACCCTAAGCCTCCCCGTTTTCGAGGAATTCGTATTGTAATTTCAAAATAGCATGTACCAATACCTGGCAGGTGGGCAACTCGCACAGCACCCAGTAACAAACTGTCACTGCGACTGTCAAAAGAAGGGGAAAGTTCCAGAGATAGGTATATTACAGTGTCGCTGAAAAATGATTTCAGTTACAACAAGAACTTACTCATATGACTAATGAGCATACTTTCCTCTAAATGGGTGCAAATACATTTTAATGAAGTTCTTAAAAGCTTAGAGAGTGGAAAGGCCTTGACGTACTTTTTACAGCAATACCGTTGGAGATGAAACCAGAAACATATGCAACAGTAGTGAGGATATTACAAATACAAAGTGCCTTATCCAGGACTAAAACCCAGAAAACCTCATACTATAAGCTAGTATGTAATCAATTGCATTACGTAGGTAGGATTTGGAGCATCAACTTCGGATTTAATCAGTCTAATGCTTCAAATGATAGGGTTTCCTAAACTAAACTATTCTCAGGGCTGTCCTTTTGAAAATGAGTAACTCAGCTACTTAAGTTTACATGACCTACCGTATGCTATTTGCGTGAAGAATTCGGTGGAAATAGGTTGATTTACCTCTGATATGGCATAAAAACTTTATTTTTTTTATTTCGTGCTATCTTAAACAGCCAAAAAATAAGGCTCTGTATACGATGTTTCTAATATATAGTGTCAACATACAAATGTTGGTAGAGTTTAACAGGCTATATGTGGCAAACGTACCTAATTTCTTTATGAAGAAACTATTTTGAACATCGTTGCCTGGCCCACTTAAATCGTGAAAAGTTACATGTATTTCTGTAGCATCTATGGTGTGCACGATTTGGTGAAAAATATGTGAACTCTTCCAGAAATATGGCAAAATGTTAAATTTTTTCAACAAGCACTATTTTGCAAACAAATTGGGATATATGTATATATGTGTGTGTGTGTGTGTGCATGACTGATGCTTTTAATGAATACTGTTAGTGTACAAAATTTGGTGAAATTTTTTAATAGAAACAATGTACTAAATTAATTACTTATATTAACACGATTAAGAAATAACATCCGCATCTGAAACATGTCTGTTTACATACCATAATATAGCACTACTTGCATGTAACATTTGGTGAGAATCGGTTGATTGTTGCTCGAGATATGACACAAAACCTTCGTAATTTTCATGGGACGATCCTTATAAATGTATGACAAATAAGGTATGAATTAGTACATTTGTTGAGTGTATACTGCCAGTCTACAAAGTTAATGTTAAAATCGATTACATAGTTTCGTAGATACAGGACACAAAACTAAAATGATTTTATAGGCACCATTCTGAAAATAAGAATGTCATAATTAAAAAATACATATGTTAATATGGCCTACAACAGTACAACTTTTTCGCCAAATTAGTTAAAAATGGGTTGATTTTTTCCCGAGATATGAGTTAAAACATTTTTTATTCGTGGGGTTATTTTACAAAATGGCAGAGAAATGAGTCTCTATATATACCAATTGGATGGTTATAATATGCACTACCAGCATACTAAGTTAATTTGGAATTTGTCTCGTAAATAAAATATACTTACCTAAAATATTTACATAACCACAATATAAAAAAAAAAAAAAGTGCCTCACCTACATAAAGCATACCTGTTTACACCACCCTCTGCAGTAATATTTGTTTGCCAATTTTTGAAGGAATCTGTCAATTACTAAGCGAAATATGACGTAAATTCCTAATTTATTCGCATGGTGTTATCTTACAAAATGGAGGATAAAGAATTATCCATGTAGATATTTTAGATATTTGTAATATCTACTGCCAACATAAAATGATAAGTTGGTAATGATAACACTGTTTCAACAATATATCATGTAAAGTTAAAATAGCTGCATGTTAACCATTTTGAAAATAATTGTCTGACAAACTTCAAACATGCAATTTTTCATCATCTTCCACAGTACTACTTGTTTGCCAAATTTGATAGTAATCGGTCAACTGTTTTCCGAGTTGACATAAATAGTTATTTTTTGTGACACTATCTTACAAAATGGTGAAAAAAATATGCTTTGAGTAGATACAGTTGACAGTTGTAGTTTATACTGCCAGCATACAAAGATAAATTCGAATTTATTACATGGTTCCGACGATATAGCATTCTAAGTTAAAACGGCTATATGGCCGCCATTTTGAAAAATATGTATACGACATGCTTACAATATATCACATATTATCATATGTGTCAGTACTACTTGTTTGCCAAATTTGGTAGGAATTGGTTATGGTAAAATGGCCGACAAAAGTGGTTATGTACTGGTACGTATGATGCTTGTAAAAAATACTTTCGGCATACAACATTTGGTCGAAATCGGTTAAATGGTATTTTAGATATACCAAATAAACCTAAAATATTTGCATGGCCACCATTTTGAAAACAAGAACCTAATCTAGTTCAATTACTTAAGTTTACTTCACCTATCATAGTATTACTTATGTGCCAAATCGGGAGAGAATTGATGTAATAAGTTTTCGAGATTATATGATAACATTTTTATTTTATTTTTTTTCATTCAGCGCTTTCTTCAAAAATTGCTTGCCAAAATAAATATCCATCTTAAAATGTAATGTTTACTCGATGCTTTGCCAACATAGGAAATTTGATTTAAATTGGTTGAATTATTCACGAGATGTGTCATGTCAACCCAAATATTAAAATGGCTCCCATTTTGAAAGTAAGTGCCCGGCATGGTCGAATACTATAAAAGTCAGGTCTCCTAACTATATACTGTATGTGTAACGCGTTTGCTGAAATTCGGTAAACGCATTTGAAAATTAAAAAGGGGGACCCACATGCACGCACACACTCACACACAGATCAACACATGCATACACACACATACACATATAGACAGAAAAGAGATCTCACAAGCCTTTCTTTCCTTCGCAAAGTAGGCTAATACATTTTTTACTAAACACGACAAAATTTTATCACATAATACCATATAAACACAATACTCGCTAATAATATTTATTTCTCAAAATTAATATGATTCAGAGCATGTGTACTATAACTTATATATGTACATGCATATATGTATATTAATTATATGTGTTTGCATATATGTGTATGCATATATGTGTATGTATATATGCAGATATGTTTATGTGCATGTATATAGATATATGTATATACACTGAAGAGCCAAAAAAAACTGGTACACCTGCCTAAATATCGTGTTGGGGTCCCGCGAGCAAGCAAAAGTGCCGCAAGACGACGTGGCATGGACTCGACTAATGTCTGAAGGTATGCAGGAGACAATTCACACAAAGAATCTCGCAGGGCAGTCCACAAATCCATAGGAGTGCGAGGCGGTGGAGATCTTTTCTGATCAGCACGTTGCAAGGCATCCCAGATATGCTCAATAATGTTCATGTATGGTGATTTAGGTGGGCAATGGAAGTGTCTAAATTCAGATGAGAATTCCTGGAGCTACTCGGTAGCAACTATTGACGTGTGGGGTGTCGCATTGTCCTGCTGAAATTTTCCACGTCCGTTGGAATGCACAATGGACATGAATAGGTGCAGGTAATCGGACAGGATGCTTACGTATCTGTCACCTGTCAGAGTCGTATCTAGACGTATCAGGGGCCCCATTTAACGTCAACTGCACACGCCCCATACCATGACAGAGCCTCCGCCAGCTTGAACAGTCCCCTGTTGACATGTAGGGTCCCCCCCTGTTGACATGTAGGGACCATGGATTCATGAGGATGTCTCTATACCCGTACACGTCCACCCACCTGATACAATTGGAAACGAGACTCGTCAGACCAGACAACGTGTTTCCAGCCATCAACAGTCCAATGGCGGTGTTGGCGGGCCCAGGCGAGGTGTAAAGCCTTGTGTCGTGCAGTCAACAACGGTACACGAGTGGGCCTTCGGCTCCGAAAGCCCATATCAATGATGGTCCTTTGAATAGTTCGCACGCTTGCACTTGTTGATGCCCCAGCATTGAAATCTGCGCCAATTTGAGAAAGGGTTGCACGTCTGTCACGTTTAATGATTCTCGTCAGTTGTCGTTTGTCCCGTTCGTTCATGATCTTTTTCAGGCCGCAGCGATGTCGAAGATTTGATGTTTTACCAGATTCCCGGTATTCATGGTACACTCGTGAAATGGTTGGAAGTTAAAATCCAAATGTTATCGCTACTTCGGAGATGCTATGTCCCATTTCTCGTGTGCTGACTATAACACCACGTTTAAACTCACTTAAATCTTGATAACCTGCCATTGTAGCAGCAGTAACCGATCTAGCAACTTTGCCAGACGCTTGTTGTCTTTTATAGGCTCTGCCGACCACATCGCGTTACTCTGATTGGTTCCGTACCTCTGTTAATTGCATACGCACGCCTATACCAGTTTTTTTTTGGCTCTTTAGTGTACATTTGTGTATGTATATGCATATATGTATACACCTCTGTGTCGGCGATGGCATCGATGAAGAAGCCGACTGCGATGTTGTCGCGCGCCTCCTCGGAGCACACTTCCAGAGATAGTTGAGACAGCCGCACGATGTCTTGCCATAGCTCCTGCAGTGTCTCCCCCGGTCGCTGGGTGCAGCTTCGCTGCTGTGCATGGTGAGCATTTTGCAGGTACCGGTCGCCAAAACGTAGCTCCAAGGCCGACACCAGTGCGGGGTACTCCAGTCGATGTCGCTCTGGCAGAGATTGTAGTTTGCTCAGTGCGAGGCCTCTTAGTACAACTGCGAGGTAGTAAGCCCGCTGCTCGGCTGACCAGACATCCAGGGTGGCGACTATTCCAAACTGGTGTTGGTACTCCCGCCATGAAGTCTGGCCATCGCTCATAGGAGTATTTGTATAAAAAACAGGACAAAAATATTTTATGGTTTTTTCAACGATAACACAGTAAAAATGCAGGATCTGGTGAAAATTATATACATTGAATCAAAATACTAGTCCTCTTCTTCCTCCGTGTCATTATCATTATCGCGCACAGTCGGAGCACTTAAGATCAGCATGTCCATGGTCTCTCTTGAGAAAGGCTGACATTCTTAATGTTGCCTTGATTTGTTACAACTCAAGAATGTGTCCGAACTTAACAAAAGTCGGTTGATGACGTCTTTATTGCACTGTTATCTTGTTGGTGAGATTGTAACTTCTTTTGTTATTTTTGACGCGTCTGTATTACCAGACATACGTTGACTCACCTGAGCAGCATAGGTCAACTGTTCGGTAGATATCTGCACTCGCAATTCCTTTGTCTTGCGACGCTTATTACGTTCAGTCAATTCTTCAAATGCCTTTGATGGTCTACCCCGGTTTTGCTTACCCCAAGTAGGCAATTTTGTGGGACATGTGAGCCATTTTTGTTTTTTGACAAAAAAAACTATCTTCTTTGTATTGAGCAGCAACCCATTTCCTCTTAAAATCACTTCTAAAATTCTTCAAGGCATGACTTAAAACTTTTTTTTTTTCATTATCTGGGCACTTGGTAATTTTTTTAAGGTATTCGTCCAAAAACGTCATCTTTTTTCGTCAATTTTTGACCTTTGACATTGTCGCATTACGTCATATAATTCTTTTTTTGTCAATTTCGTGACCACCTCTGACGAATCTGAATGAAAAGTGACGAAACGTTAAGATANCGTCAATTTTTGACCTTTGACATTGTCGCATTACGTCATATAATTCTTTTTTTGTCAATTTCGTGACCACCTCTGAAGAATCTGAATGAAAAGTGACGAAACGTTAAGATAAAAAAAATATTGATTTACTTACTCAATGTATTTAGTGTAATGGTATTCATAAAAGCGGAAGTATGCGGACCGGTTTTTAATGTAATTATTGTGTGGGTAGTGTTAGCTTCACATATCTATAACAACCATTGCCCGAAAACCTCCGACACAAAACACTATTTAATATTTGTATTATGTAAAATCTGAGACTTTGTTAGGCATTACATTCTTAGGGCAGTGTTTGTTTTTATTTTTATAGCTAACTAATTAAATAATGGTTAAAAATATGGTACACACCCTCTTTTTCCATTTCCAAAAAAACCTTTGTTCCAAACAATACCAAAAACTAATAAAATTCACTGCAGAAATGCGGGTAATTAAGTGAAACGCCGAGAGCTAATAACATACAGTTCACGTGACGACACTTTCAGACTGTCGGTGACGCAAATGAGCGGAGCGCGGGAACATTATACGGCTGTTATCTAGTGTGCCAACCACTTAGCTCTAAAAAAAAATTCCATTGCAGAGGAGATTTGACGATATTTATGGTTTCCACCTATGACCGGTTTTTTGATACGATTACTCGTACGTGCATCGTAGGAGGCAGGCTTAATTGAGAGCCTCCCTCCCCACTCCTGGCTGCACCGGACCAAGTCTGCAAAGCTGCTGACTACCCTCCGAGGTTGCTGTACTGGTAACGAACAGCACTGCTTCTTCACTATTCTAAGCTGCCTGTGTGATGTTGGTAAAACTCCGTTACTGAGCAGATTCCTAAAATTGCTTCTCTACTGCACTGCTCTTCTGTTTAATTTCATCCCAGACACTGTCCTTTCTTGCGTTTACACTGTCCATCCTGTCGTTTACACTGTCCACTTTTTCATTTACACTGTCAGTTTTCTTGTCCACAGAGTCAACTCTCGTGTTCACTAACTCGCTAATGTCTTTTATTTTTCTGTCTTTTTTCNGTCAGTTTTCTTGTCCACAGAGTCAACTCTCGTGTTCACTAACTCGCTAATGTCTTTTATTTTTCTGTCTTTTTTCATTTACAGGTTATATTTTCCTGTGTACATGATTCATTTCCTTGTCTAAGTTTTCATTTACAATTTTACAATTTGAATTACACTTTCTTTCACACTACCAATTTAAGCATTTACAGATTCATTCGCACTAATAATTTTTGTTGTCAAGGCTACTAACAGTTGCGCTCATTTGGCTATCTGATCCCTCAATAAATGCTCGCAGTGCTTCCAGTTCTGCAGACATTTTTCTATTCAACATTTATTGCGATGGTTATACAAAACAGTCTTAATTTTACGGCATACTGTCTAACTTAATTCACAATTAAATGCCTCCATTCAATTTCTGACACCAGCGTTACACGAATGCCTGAGGGGCGTATCTGAGTTCGTGAGTGATAGAGATCTTAATCAAAAGAACTGAATTTGATTTCTAATTTTTTCACACGGCTATTATTTGCAGCATTGAATAATCTGCCTCCTCTATTACTCTTTTTATTTCAGAGAGAGCTCAATATTTAATGTCTATTTCATCTCAAATTGATGACATTTTTTATGTCTCTGTTTAGTTATTGTCAACTCATGTTCATCATTAACACATGTTCAGTCTGTCTGTTGCCATAATTTGTAATGTCTTTTACTCACGCATCCAGTCCAATAGTCCAGCCTGCAGTAGTACTCTTCACTGCTCTGATGTTCGCAGTCGCAGATTTTCCTCCCGATGATCACTTCTCTCGCCACGCTNACTTCACTGCTCTGATGTTCGCAGTCGCAGATTTTCCTCCCGATGATCACTTCTCTCGCCACGCTCTTCTCCTTTCGCTAGTTGTCTATCGCTGAAACTCATCCATTCAGCAACTGCTGGCTCGGAGGCCCAGCACGCCTTATATAGCCGCTGGCCTTGACCTGGAAGGTTCACCGCACTCCGAGTCTAGCTGAGGGAAACAAGGTCAGTAATCCAGAGCATTCTACAGATGTCTCAAAGACACTCGATTCCAAAGGTTGGCAGCGGCACGCGCCCTGATAAGCATAACAGGCACGCTTTGTAAACATTTTTTAATCATTTCATAATAGAACATGACATAATCATTAAACCAGAAAAAAATCCTCTCCTACGAAATTATGAACTAATTCTATTTGCAGACTGATACAAAATATGTTATGCGTGGCTATAAATAGCCCACATNTCCTACGAAATTATGAACTAATTCTATTTGCAGACTGATACAAAATATGTTATGCGTGGCTATAAATAGCCCACATACCAGTACATCAATGAAATACGTAATACAGAGCACATAAAACTGTTTTAAGTAGGAATTAATTTTCGGTTGTGTTTTACCAATCGTTTACTTTTGTACTGAACATAAGGAACTGAGAGTGTCCAATTTAGTACTGAATGTAATGNTTGTGTTTTACCAATCGTTTACTTTTGTACTGAACATAAGGAACTGAGAGTGTCCAATTTAGTACTGAATGTAATGAATTAATACAATTTCTACAAAAAAAAAAAAAAAAGTAATGTATTTGTGAGATACCATTTTTGTATAAGGTATTCAGTGTTTATTTTTCTATTTATTTTCATCGTCAACGTAGGCAACTTAAAATATAATTTATAACCTTCATTTTATATTCGTTGTTCACTGTCCAATGGACATTATAAGTAAGCAAGCGGTGTGAGGAATCTGTGTTTAAGAGTCGGGAGAACATTTCAACCANGTCAGTTTTCTTGTCCACAGAGTCAACTCTCGTGTTCACTAACTCGCTAATGTCTTTTATTTTTCTGTCTTTTTTTCATTTGCAGGTTATATTTTCCTGTGTACATGATTCATTTCCTTGTCTAAGTTTTCATTTACAATTTTACAATTTTAATTACACTTTCTTTCACACTACCAATTTAAGCATTTACAGATTCATTCGCACTAATAATTTTTGTTGTCAAGGCTACTAACACTTGCGCTCATTTGGCTATCTGATCCCTCAATAAATGCTCGCAGTGCTTCCAGTTCTGCAGACATTTTTCTATTCAACATTTATTGCGATGGCTATACAAAACAGTCTTAATTTTACGGCATACTGTCTAACTTAATTCACAATTAAATGCCTCCATTCAATTTCTGACACCAGCGTTACACGAATGCCTGAGGGGCGTATCTGAGTTCGTGAGTGATAGAGATCTTAATAAAAACAAAAGAACTGAATTTGATTTCAAATTTTTTCACACGGCTATTATTTACAGCATTGAATAATCTGCCTCCTCTATTACTCTTTTTATTTCAGAGAGAGCTCAATATTTAATGTCTATTTCATCTCAAATTGATGACATTTTTTATGTCTCTGTTTAGTTATTGTCAACTCATGTTCATCATTAACACATGTTCAGTCTGTCTGTTGCCATAATTTGTAATGTCTTTTACTCACGCATCCAGTCCAATAGTCCAGCCTGCAGTAGTACTCTTCACTGCTCTGATGTTCGCAGTCGCAGATTTTCCTCCCGATGATCACTTCTCTCGCCACGCTCTTCTCCTTTCGCTAGTTGTCTATCGCTGAAACTCATCCATTCAGCAACTGCTGGCTCGGAGGCCCGGCACGCCTTATATAGCCGCTGGCCTTGACCTGGAAGGTTCACCGCACTCCGAGTCTAGCTGAGAGAAACAAGGTCAGTAATCCAGAGCATTCTACAGATGTCTCAAAGACACTCGATACCAAAGGTTGGCAGCGGCACGCGCCCTGATAAGCATAACAGGCACGCTTTGTAAACATTTTTTAATCATTTCATAATAGAACATGACATAATCATTAAACCAGAAAAAAATCCAGTCCTACGAAATTATGAACTAATTCTATTTGCAGACTGATACAAAATATGTTATGCGTGGCTATAAATAGCCCACATACCAGTACATCAATGAAATACGTAATACAGAGCACATAAAACTGTTTTAAGTAGGAATTAATTTTCGGTTGTGTTTTACCAATCGTTTACTTTTGTACTGAACATAAGGAACTGAGAGTGTCCAATTTAGTACTGAATGTAATGAATTAATACAATTTCTACCAAAAAAAAAAAAAGTAATGTATTTGTGAGATACCATTTTTGTATAAGGTATTCAGTGTTTATTTTTCTATTTATTTTCATCGTCAACGTAGGCAACTTAAAATATCATTTATAACCTCCATTTTATATTCGTTGTTTACTGTCCAATGGACATTATAAGTAAGCAAGCGGTGTGAGGAATCTGTGTTTAAGAGTCGGGAGAACATTTCAACCAAATCTCTTAGACAGACTTCACCCGCGGAAAAATTCGCTTCTTGCGTGCACAAGTTAGACAGCCAGCCGTCATTTTACTCCTTGGCAAAAGAAAAAGAAGCCGAAAAAAAAAAGGGCAAAATGCATCCACCCTCTGACGCTGATGCCGAGCTACGACTTTCGGGGTGACAGGGAATATAAAAATCCATTACGTTTTCCGTGCCCTTAGAGGCGAGAATGGAACCTCAACATGTCCCCCCCCCTCTTCCGCGTTCAGCCATATAGAGAAGAAGGGATCTGCATCGTGGTTCGTCATACGTGTGACAAATCACCCTTCTAGCCCTCACTCAGCCGTCACGCGCAAGTCGCTAACACCATGTGGATAGCATATACCTTGCACGTCGCTTTCGTCGCTTTCTCAATCCCCCGTGAAATTAACTGAGGAGTGCATGGCCCGATATCCTCTGCTTCTGTCACTGTCACCCTTCACCGTGACGGGCGGAATAGTCACCAGAGGACCTTTCACTCCTACGCGCTCGCTCGGCAAAATGGAGGGTGATTCCGAGGGGGAAGGGGGGGGGGCGAGCGAAACTACGTTAAAATATTAAAAACCCTGGGTACGCAGAGCGCGGTTAATTGGAATTCCTTCGGGTAGACGCTCCTGATTCTGGAATGACGCAGAACTCATTACGATGCTTTTTTTTTTGCGCGCGCGTGTAACCACCGGGATGTGCCGACATTAAGATTAATGACGTGCTTCTGTCGCTGCGATTATTAATATCGATTTCCGCTTGGAGTGAACTTCAGGAATCGAGATATCAACCCAGGTGCTTGTGCATGAATCATATTAATCTTTGAAATGCTAGCAAACATAAATGCGTTTTCCCTTCATATATATATATATATAAACTTGAAAGGGAAACTAACTGAAGCCGTGTCCGAATTCCGTTATTTGATAATTTTGGCTTTTGAATTCGAATGACAATGAACAGCGTTACTAGTGTTCAGTTTAGGAACTGAATCACCGGATGTTTAGATAAATCTTTGTTAGTTGGGCAGTAAAATAAAAATTAATTGTAAATAATTTTGCTTGGTACATTATAAAATCGTTTTATTCACTCAATCATATCAGGAAAATGTTTATAAAACTATTAATGTTAAAAAGTTAAATTTTTTTTTACAGAAATTGTACCAAATAGATACAAATATAATGAGCAACGAACTAAATTACACATAAGTAATTTATCATCAAATTTATTTTCTCTGTTGTTGGTTTCAAATTGAATAACGCGCACGGAAAGAGGCGTGAAATTAGACATAAACAACACCATACGCTTTTTCGGCGGTATTAAAGGTTTAAGCGTGATTCTGCAGCACCGCAAATTTATTCCCTAAATCCTCAAATATTTAGGTTGCTAATCGTATGGTCATGCGGTCGATTTAGTATACTAAATAGCGAATTCGGACACGCCATGTGTCGGGGAGTCCCCTTAGCTTTGTCTTTCCTACTATCTAGAAGTCAGCAAAATGAACGTAGCTTAATGTTGTGAGTTGCAGCGTAATTTCTGAACGTGGTTTAACGTATCATTGAGTTAAGCATGTGCGATGGGACATCGATTAACAGTTGTCACTCGCTATAAGCTTGCGTTTAATCTTTACTTCAATTGAAGTGTAAAACACAAGTTCTTCTGAATAACTTCGTGCATATTAAGGCAAGATAATTAATTTTATTTTATTACTTCTGCAGTTTTTAGAATCTCTGAAATTTTATGGACGTTTATCTAGTTTTAAATACTTTTTAAGACGGAATAACTTTAAAAGCTCTATAATATATTTTCAACCTTAAAACGTTACCTATCTCGTAAGTTAAAACGTTTTCGAACGGGAATGGCTTAGTAATAAAATAGCACATTACAGAACACGATTTAAAGTTACATGACAATGGGGTCTTATAAACAAATAATTTTGATACGGATAATACCACAGTAGGAAATATGTTTTAAGGGGCTTGTGCATAAATTATAGTATATGGCATTTATCTCCTTTCAGTAGTTCTATTATGAAATGATTAAAAAATTAATTTCCTATTTGGTTTAACCCTTAACGATGCGCGTGGTTTTTCAGTCATGATATAGAAATTCGAAACAGTTTGTTAGAAAATTAACTTCCGTAACAATAAAGTGTTGAAGTAATACCGGAATTATTGTTTTATAATACCTACATGCACCATTATGCGCACAAGTTCGAAGCGAATTTCGTCGCTGCCGGAGGAGACCGTACCACAATTTTAGGTTTACGAAAATATCAACTAACCATGGACAGATGTGGCAGACTAATCTTCGTTTTCCGTGCGTGTATTCAACGTTGACTCAAGAGTTGCCGCAAAACTGTCCGTATCACGCGTTATGGGCTGTCTACGGTACAGTGAGCACCTTTGAAAGCCCTGCTTAGGACCTGCGTCTCTGCCCGGTGTCTTTCCACCGTATGTAACATTTCCATTTCCCCGAGCCTGATCGCGTGACTCGTGCACCAACCAAATGGGACCGTGAAACTGTTATGAATGTGTTCACTTATATGAATATTCATTCTCTAATGTGTGTAAAACAAGACACGGTAAAATTCAGAGACCATAAACTAAAACTTTACACTCGTAAAGAACATCAAGTCTTAAGAACAAACTGCCAACTTAATTGGAGCGTGCATGCACGTGCCTACTGTGGCATGTGTATAGTTATGGGCCGTGATTTTTTTTTTCAAAAGTTTTCTTCAGAGTGCTCTCTTTGCCGTGAATAGCCTCTATAATCAGTAACGAGTCGTTTGTTTACATTGCGTTATACAAGAAATCAGCGGTTTTACAAAAAAAANAATAGCCTCTATAATCAGTAACGAGTCGTTTGTTTACATTGCGTTATACAAGAAATCAGCGGTTTTACAAAAAAAAAAATCATGTCCTGCTTAACTCGATACTCGATATCAAAGTCCCGTGGCGGGCAGTTCTTGAAGAGCCAAAAGTTGTTTCCAGATGTTGAGGATGGTTTTTGGTTTCAGGAAATGATATCCATAGTTTAAAAAAAATTACATTCATCAGGTTTCTTATAGCGTAAATATGATAATTTTAAGGTGAGATCTAGATGCGTACAAATTCCAAAATGTTATTACAACAGAAAGTTANATAGCGTAAATATGATAATTTTAAGGTGAGATCTAGATGCGTACAAATTCCAAAATGTTATTACAACAGAAAGTTGCATTTTAGATAAAGTTTTTATTGTAGTCACGGGAGTGAGATATGTTAGATTTTTAGTTATTTATTTATTGAAATCTGACTCGTAAGCACTAACTCTGCCAAATTTCAAGAATTGTTTGAAAAGAGGAATATATAGCTATAATTGCTCATTCCATTAATTCTTTTTAAGTAGTGTTCTGCCATTGTCATACTTCTCGAGGTCATTAATTCATATCCTAAAGAATAAGGATGAAATTGAATTTACGTCCTTGAACGTCGGATCCCGCCTGCTCGGCGCTTGAAGTGCGCTGCAGAGTGTTTGGAATGTTCGTTTTGCCATGAAACTATTAAACGTGAGTCCAAAGTGTGGCTCTGTGGAAAGATCACGCTCCTCAAGCGAGGCATGTTCGGCGACTTCAAGGCTCCACGCACATTACAAACACCNATATCAACCCAGGTGCTTGTGCATGAATCATATTAATCTTTGAAATGCTAGCAAACATAAATGCGTTTTCCCTTCTTATATATATATAAACTTGAAAGGGAAACGAACTGAAGCCGTGTCCGAATTCCGTTATTTGATAATTTTGGCTTTTGAATTCGAATGACAATGAACAGCGTTACTAGTGTTCAGTTTAGGAACTGAATCACCGGATGTTTAGATAAATCTTTGTTAGTTGGGCAGTAAAATAAAAATTAATTGTAAATAATTTTGCTTGGTACATTATAAAATCGTTTTATTCACTCAATCATATCAGGAAAATGTTTATAAAACTATTAATGTTAAAAAGTTAATTTTTTTTTACATAAATTGTACCAAATAGATACAAATAGAATGAGCAACGAACTAAATTACACATAAGTAATTTATCATCAAATTTATTTTCTCTCTTGTTGGTTTCAAATTGAATAACGTGCACGGAAAGAGGCGTGAAATTAGACATAAACAACACCATACGCTTTTTCGGCGGTATTAAAGGTTTAAGCGTGATTCTGCAGCACCGCAAATTTATTCCCTAAATCCTCAAATATTTAGGTTGCTAATCGTATGGTCATGCGGTCGATTTAGTATACTAAATAGCGAATTCGGACACGCCATGTGTCGGGGAGTCCCCTTAGCTTTGTCTTTCCTACTATCTAGAAGTCAGCAAAATGAACGTAGCTTAATGTTGTGAGTTGCAGCGTAATTTCTGAACGTGGTTTAACGTATCATTGAGTTAAGCATGTGCGATGGGACATCGATTAACAGTTGTCACTCGCTATAAGCTTGCGTTTAATCTTTACTTCAATTAAAGTGTAAAACACAAGTTCTTCTGAATAACTTCGTGCATATTAAGGCAAGATAATTAATTTTATTTTATTACTTCTGCAGTTTTTAGAATCTCTGAAATTTTATGGACGTTTATCTAGTTTTAAATAATTTTTAAGTCGGAATAACTTTAAAAGCTCTATAATATATTTTCAAGCTTAAAACGTTACCTATCTCGTAAGTTAAAACGTTTTCGAACGGGAATGGCTTAGTAATAAAATAGCACATTACAGAACACGATTTAAAGTTACATGACAATGGGGTCTTATAAACAAATAATTTTGATACGGATAATACCACAGTAGGAAATATGTTTTAAGGGGCTTGTGCATAAATTATAGTATATGGCATTTATCTCCTTTCAGTAGTTCTATTATGAAATGATAAAAAAATTAATTTCCTATTTGGTCTAACCCTTAACGATGCGCGTAGTTTTTGAGTCATGATATAGAAATTCGAAACAGTTTGTTAGAAAATTAACTTCCGTAACAATAAAGTGTTGAAGTAATACCGGAATTATTGTTTTATAATACCTACATGCACCATTATGCGCACAAGTTCGAAGCGAATTTCGTCGCTGCCGGAGGAGACCGTACCACAATTTTAGGTTTACGAAAATATCAACTAACCATGGACAGATGTGGCAGACTAATCTTCGTTTTCCGTGCGTGTATTCAACGTTGACTCAAGAGTTGCCGCAAAACTGTCCGTATCACGCGTTATGGGCTGTCTACGGTACAGTGAGCACCTTTGAAAGCCCTGCTTAGGACCTGCGTCTCTGCCCGGTGTCTTTCCACCGTATGTCACATTTACATTTCCCCGAGCCTGATCGCGTGACTCGTGCACCAACCAAATGGGACCGTGAAACTGTTATGAATGTGTTCACTTATATGAATATTCATTCTCTAATGTGTGTAAAACAAGACACGGTAAAATTCAGAGACCATAAACTAAAACGTTACACACGTAAAGAACATCAAGTCTTAAGAACAAACTGCCAACTTAATTGGAGCGTGCATGCACGTGCCTACTGTGGCATGTGTATAGTTATGGGCCGTGATTTTTTTTTTTCAAAAGTTTTCTTCAGAGTGCTCTCTTTGCCGTGAATAGCCTCTATAATCAGTAACGAGTCGTTTGTTTACATTGCGTTATACAAGAAATCAGCGGTTTTACAAAAAAAAAAATCATGTCCTGCTTAACTCGATACTCGATATCAAAGTCCCGTGGCGGGCAGTTCTTGAAGAGCCAAAAGTTGTTTCCAGATGTTGAGGATGGTTTTTGGTTTCAGGAAATGATATCCATAGTTTAAAAAAAATTACATTCATCAGGTTTCTTATAGCGTAAATATGATAATTTTAAGGTGAGATCTAGATGCGTACAAATTCCAAAATGTTATTACAACAGAAAGTTACGTTTTAGCTAAAGTTTTTATTGTAGTCACGGGAGTGAGATATGTTAGATTTTTAATTATTTATTGAAATCTGACTCGTAATTAACCTGCGGTAGCGCTTTAAAATACTGGTATTTTGATTTCATATTTTATCTCATGAGCTAAAATTGAAGTACGGACTAACAGCATAACAAATTCCCAGGAAATATTCTTCGTGACCTAATAACGTTAAAAATATTTTTCGTTCTATTGCAAAGCACTAACTCTGCCAAATTTCAAGAATTGTTTGAAAAGAGGAATATATAGCTATAATTGCTCATTCCATTAATTCTTTTTAAGTAGTGTTCTGCCATTGTCATACTTCTCGAGGTCATTAATTCATATCCTAAAGAATAAGGATGAAATTGAATTTACGTCCTTGAACGTCGGATCCCGCCTGCTCGGCGCTTGAAGTGCGCTGCAGAGTGTTTGGAATGTTCGTTTTCCCATGAAACTATTAAACGAGCGTCCAAAGTGCGGCTCTGTGGAAAGATCACGCTCCTCAAGCGAGGCATGTTCGGCGACTTCAAGGCTCCACGCACATTACAAACACCATTTCCCAAAATAGCTAAAAACGACATGCTCTAAGCGCTGCATATAAAACGACGTGCTCTAAGCGCTGCATATAAAACGACGTGCTCTAAGCGCTGCATCTAAAACGACGTGCTCTAAGCGCTGCATCTGAAAATACACGCGTGAGATACACACATACCTACTCAAGAGCCCTGCATTGAACCCTCCTACAAACTTCCCATCAATAAATTAACAAGGTCACCGCTAGAGATCCCGCAGGTAACACGCGGCACGACGAGATCACTGCACACCAGTTCAGAGCCTTGCGCTTAGTGGCGACGGTGGACGTAATGAGCGTGACAGTGTCGCCCTTATCGCTCCGTGCTCCTCGCCCGCAAAAACGGATAAAAGCTCGATGTGGGCGGGAAACCCAACTTCGGAATACGGCCACGGTGTATCTGGAAAGAAGGGAGTTGCCCGCTTATAGTGTTCGTGTGTGCATGAGATTATCATTAATTAAAGCTATATTTGTGGCTAGCAATTAGCTATGTTATTGTTTGCTCTTCAGTTAGCAATTATCACACGTGAATTGTTAATGTGAACAATCAAGCTCATCTAGTGCATCAGGAGGACGATATTATTATTGTATGTCAGTATTGTCATTTGCGACGGCTCAGTTTTCCTTCTCTTTGCATATAATGAGGTGTTCTACCAAGAATATGCCGCATGCGAGAGACTAGAACTGGCTAGCAAAGATATGCTTAACTGACTTGAAGCCTAAAATAAAACTGAGGTTTAAAATTAAAATCATCCATGGTTAATTCCTATCTTTTCTAACTACACCCACTACGGTATACATCAAACATTAGATTAATACAGAATAAAATACAAATTAAACTATCATCATCTTGATTAAAGACAACAAACGGGAATATTAAAAAAGTAATTGCAATGGTCTCGTGTTTTACAGATCCTCTACATGTGCGAAGAAAATATGCCTTACATGCGTAATCGATGGTGAAATGGGGGAATCAGTGTCATTTACATCTCTCCGCTGCAGTCTAGTGGAACATTTCCAATGTCGCCATCCTTCAAAACGTATAATCGTTTCAGAGCGTCAACAATCCGACGGGTAACCGAGCGTGCTTTTTTCCAGTGACAATTTTTTCCTATTTGATTTGCGCCTACTGTACTGTGGCGAGTCTCGTGGTGTTTGTGAACGTTTATGTTTGAAGTGCGGCCAATTTTGTAACACAAAACGCTAAGGCGTTTTGTACCACGAGAGAAGGCACAATTTTTATCATAGTTTTTTTAAATATAAATTTAGATCATCGTTATAGCATGTCAACTGGCTTAATGGCACCGTTAGTAAAGGATTATATATATATGCGTTAAATACACTCATCAATGCTTGCGCTATAAAATAGTTTCAGCAGCTACGAAGGGTTTTCGACGACTAAACTGTTTAAACTTTTGTTCGTGGCCCATTAATTCATTTGCCACCAGCCTATATAGACGTAACAATTTTTCATATAATCGGGCCACAATCGTTGATTAATTTGCTACCGCCTTGTAGTTCTTGAAAATGGTTTGCCAGAATACGCTGATATATTTCGCTCTTCATTACTGGTCCATGTTAATAAATTGCGTGGGAAAAAAACCGTGGCTCCATAAACCAGCAACATCGAAGCATATGTGTTTCATTTCTAGCCCGAGCGACCGTATGATTTCGCGAAATTTATGGACTTCGAGTCACTATTGTCAATCTAGTTGTGTGACTTACAAATTACCGAGTTAATAAAATAGGTCGGAAAATTTTCATGTCGTGAATGTTACACCACCTGTCCGATTGTCAAATAGAAACCTGAAAATTTATAAATGTCAAAAGCTCCGGAAAACGTTATTTCATGTCGCATGTTATTTGAGTCTCCAATCGCAGAACATACCGCGGGAAAAAAATATATATAATACGTCCATGATATAAAGGTCATTATATATAGAGTTTCTGTGTCCGATATTCGACTGTTCGCAATCATCCGTGTCATGTCGGCGGTCAGCTGCAGACGAAGTGCCGGAGGGGCGCAATGCATGCACGGGTGCGCATTGTCCTAAATCACGCCGCGAATTGGGCTGTCAACGGGCAGTTTGATAATTTCACCAGAGCTGTCGATTGTCGCGGCGCAGTCGATACGGCACAGTCGATATCACTCGACACCGCCTGTCTCCGGCAGCAGGAGCCTCCTTTCCAGCCCAGCGGGCATTGCCAGGAGAAGGTGACCCGTCGGATATTCGGACATCGGCGGCCGACGCGCGGCTGTAACTTTTGGGAAACGGTCAGCTCGGTGAACGGGCCGATTACAAATTCAAAATGAAGCTACTGTCAGCTTCCCCCAACCGACATTCTATACCACTTATTAACACTTAAAACACGTTACTATAGAGTAACACGGGCTACGCTATAAAGAAAACTTTCTATGCCTAAAAAAATTCGCGTGGATTTAGTTTTGTTATTACGTTAACCCCTTAACCTATACATTGATGTTTTTTTCCAAGTGTTGCAACAGAGGGAATTTTTGGTATGGCAAGTACATACAAATTCCTTGTAAAAACTTACACGACTGAATCTTCACAATAATTTCTATTTGTCTATGGCATTGGCAATAACTAGGGCCAGTGACTTTTCGCGTAAAAATCGGAGCACACAGTAGACTTCAATACTATGTACACACCTCAGCTGTTGTCATACCTCCATTGGCTGCTGGTGCCGTGTCCGTCTTTGACCAAGCCACTCAGGACTAAGTAACCCCGACACTGAACCTTCGTGATCCGTGCGCAAACGGATAACACGGGCCAGAACATTTTTTTTAGCCAATAAAAGAAGATGGACGACCCTGCGGTGCTGTGGACTGTACCTTGTCTCGAAATATTTTCGCGAGATATCACTGCCCCTAGCTATAACCGATAATATAACGTTGTTGTCCTAGCAGCAGCCAAGGGCTTTGTGTATTGGTGCCAGCTTCTGGTCTTGTACAGCACCGACGGTTACTTTACCTATTTAGCAGCACTTCGTACGTGAACGAGTGTACTCGGGATGATATGTTAAGGTGTTTACGTAATCAGGATCTTTACACAACTTAATATTACACCAACACTTAATTGCGAATTCCAACAAGGAGTTACATCGGGGCCATCACTGCAGGTGCGTCAGTGCACGACATACGTCACTCTGCTCCCAGTCAATCGCATCAGCTGCACACAAAGTCTGAAGCACGAATGCTTCAGCACCTTTGTCGTCACGCCGGAGCGAATTTTCGGCGGGAACACGGCGCATGTTAACTTATTTGATATTGGCTATTCACGGTCAAGTGAGCACTTTTTAAAGCCCCCTCTCATTTTAAATAATAGTCAATAAATACATATTGTTTTTAGAATTTTGGCGTTAGCTTCGAATTGCGGTGAAATATACGCATTGGGTTTGTTACTCACATGGCAATATTTATTTTAAAAGGCACGGTTAATGAGGGGGAGGGGGGAATGGTTGAAAGAAAAAAAGTAACTAGGGCTTCAAAAGTGCTCACTTTACCGTGAACATCCTATTTAAGGATTTTCACAAGGGCGCCGTGGTTTTTTACATGTTAAAATATTTCAGGAGTCCTCTGCTACCTTTCATGATATCGCTTCAAACAAAAATCACCATGTGCTATTTGAAGAGAAGAACAATGCTACAAGAGAACTGTTATTAGCAAATTAATAAAAATTAGTGCTTCATGTATTTCTCGAGTCTGTAAATATCAATACACCTGTAATCTTTATTGCATTATACAGTTTTACAAAAACAACCTTTTTACAANTCTCGAGTCTGTAAATATCAATACACCTGTAATCTTTATTGCATTATACAGTTTTACAAAAACAACCTTTTTACAAAAATGTGACCCGGGCAAAAATTAACAAAAGTACTTTTAGTTTGAGTTGCTGAGTTAAGTTGGTAGATTCGGGCAGCTCTTAAAAACGAGGTCTTGAGAGCCGATCAGGGTGAAATGAGGTGAGAATGGAGCAGTGCCGGAATGCAAGGGCAAGGAAATGATATATCCCCGATAAAAACAGCCGACCAGCGGCATCGTCCGGCAGGATTCCCACTTGCGAAAATCAGGAGTGACCCGGCTGGGGATTGAGCGACGTTCGACTTCATAAGAGGCGAGCAGTGTAACCGCTCAGCCATAGCCGTCCCTGCTTTTAGTTTAAAAGCCTTGTCGCGAGAGGAGACTGACACACAGCGAAAATCATTTAACATGTAAANTCTCCAGTCTGTAAATATCAATACACCTGTAATCTTTATTGCATTATACAGTTTTACAAAAACAACCTTTTTACAGAAATGTGACCCGGGCAAAAATTAACAAAAGTACTTTTAGTTTGAGTTGCTGAGTTAAGTTGGTAGATTCGGGCAGCTCTTAAAAACGAGGTCTTGAGAGCCGATCAGGGTGAAATGAGGTGAGAATGGAGCAGTGCCGGAATGCAAGGGCAAGGAAATGGTATATCCCCGATAAAAACAGCCGACCAGCGGCATCGTCCGGCAGGATTCCCACTTGCGAAAATCAGGAGTGACCCGGCTGGGGATTGAGCGACGTTCGCCTTCATAAGAGGCGAGCAGTGTAACCGCTCAGCCATCGCCGTCCCTGCTTTTAGTTTAAAAGCCTTGTCGCGAGAGGAGACTGACACACAGCGAAAATCATTTAACATGTAAAGCCCTATCCTTTTACACGGCCGGTCCCTCACTACGCATGCGCGGTGATGAGCACACTCGAGCGTAGCACGAATAACGCTACATAGAACATTTATTTACCCTTGAAAATGAAATTAGAACGGATATACAATCATCGTTCCGCTATGGTTAAACAGGTCCTCACTAGAACACCACACTCTAACAATGATAATTGCTTTCCTGCGTAGTATTTTCATTATAGCTTCTTAAAATGACACAATAAATGGTTAGTTATTTCACGTAATAAAATAGATTTGATTAAATAAACCTGGCACCCTACTGGTAGATTAACAGAAAATATTCAGCGTTTTAGAGCACAGTGCATAGGCATAAGGGTATCCGGTGTCATGTGGACTAGCAGGATTGTGGCCAGTGGGAAAAAACAAGTCAACAGAAATTGCGTTCCTTCAGTGATAAAAGGGGGCCGTGATGGCTGAGTGGTTAGACTACTCGCCTCCCACCAAGGCGAACCGGGTTCAATCTCCGGCCCGGGCCACTCCCGGATTTTCGCAAGTGGGAGTCGTGCCGGACGATGCCGCTGGTCAGCGGGTTTTATCGGGCATCTCCCATTTCCCTGTACTTGCATTCCTGTTCGCTGCTCCATTCTCACCTCATCTCACCCTCATCGGCTCTCAAGACCTCGTTGTTAAGAGCCGCCCAAATATCTCAAATCAACTCAGTGGCGGATATATCTGACTAAATTCTAACGTGTCTTGATTCAAGAAAATATAATGCATGTGTAAATATGTGCATATCTCATTATGTTGGTGTAGGCATGCGTCTAGATGACGTGTGTGTTTCATCTTTTTTTTCAGAATAGTTCAACTACACGTATTGGGTAGAGTAGCATGAAACTACATGGAGTACGGTAGTAGGGTGAAGTTAGGTAATTCCGTGATACTAAGACTTTTCTGTTGATGTTTCGAAAATATTAGGCTATGGTTATTTGCCTTTGTTTCACGTGATAGAGGGATTCCTTAGGTACAATTGCGTACAAGCATATTGAAAATAGCGATGTTTTTTTCCCTGTTAAATGTTTTTCCCCAGTTATTGAATAACAAAATTTGGTAATTAAAGTTTGTAACTCCGTGATAGTAATAAAGTTACTCCGTGATAGTATGATGTTTACAACCAAATGTATTATTTGACTGTGAAAAATAATTTTTTATGCAATTAATTTGTACATATCATAGTAATGAAAAACTGGTACATCTGACAGGTCATAACAAAAAATCGCATTGCACAACATAATTCAGAAATTGTGAAAATATTCAAATTTTCAAAAAAAATTTACACAAACAAAATGTTGGCTCTTATCTGAAGAGAAAGGGTGTTTGAGTCCCGTATCTTCAGTAACCCCACGCGTCTGACCTAGTTAACTGTAAGCCTAAAGCCTAACGACTGCAATATTGTTACGTAGTTCACTACGTAATTTCAATTTCAGGCGGCATAACCAAAGGCTTCCCAATTTTTGCAAGAGTTGCACTATCTGGATCTGCTAAAAATTTGGTGCAATAATCCTGTAGTGTACTCCACAGGATACTAAAGCGTTTACTAGCCTTGCACAATTTTGATCCTTCATCCGTCACCAGCTGCAGCGCCTCTTTCAGGCTTTCAGAGTTTCAGACTTGAAGGAGCGTCCCGGTTTATTCCGCTTCGGCGGCATGTCAACGCGAAGCGTGAAAGGAATGATCCCAAAACTTAAGCTCGCACACCTTTAACACGTGACACTACTTGCATGTCAATTGTATACGTTAATTAAATGTGACTTACCTTTAGCTGGCGTTAAAATGAAATTTATACACCCTAAAGTTTGTTTATGATAAATAAAAATGTCCACTACTGTTTTCACGGCCAGTAACTGCCCTTTCCGTGCCACTCCGCGGAGCGAATAAATTCGTAGAACTTCGTACAGTTGCCTAGAGATGGAGCGCGTGGGCTTACAAGACAGCTGGATGCTTCTGCCGTTCACCGGGAAAATTTCTAAAACCGTTTGTAGTTCAAGCCACGGCGTGACGTACAGCGAAGTGAGCGCGCGTTGGTCGTTCCTTTCCCCGAGCGCAGCGTAGAGTGTATTTGCTAACGGAACAGCATTCCGCGCGTTTTTTTTTAAGCACCCGCATTCATGCGGGCATTCATGCAACCCAGCGCGCCGCGCGAAGACTTAAACGCTCCGCCGAGCAGTCGTAATGCCTGGTCCGGCGCGGTCGTAACTCACCCCTGGCGGTATCTGTCTCCAACAGCCCATGAAACCCTCCCCTCGCTCCAGCCACCCCCTACAGGACACCTGCGGTCGCACCCCCCGCCATCCCTCAAACCCACCACGCAGGGCCCTCAATCACCCCCTGCGGGACGGAGCTGATAAGGGGGTGGGTTGGCGCGGTCCGATGGGGCAGGGGGGTGGTTCGACGATTAATCACCGCGCATCGCACCCCCCTACTTCAGGCCTGCACAGCTCATCAGCGGCTGGGAAATAGCGCACGTCGTCCCATCCCTCGCGCGATTACGACTAGGTCACGTGATGACGATCCATCAGCCGTGAATAGACCCTGGGCAATTTTTCAGATACGCGATCGCTCATCACCCTTTGAGACCGCGGGTTTGGGTTTGCGAGGGGTGCCTATGTCAGAGCAGAAAAACTTTGGCTCACGAAACTTATATTGACCCCACAGTAACTATGGAGGGGAAAAATATCACCCACGTTCAATTTGGGGAAATGTTTCAAAATGTTTAATTCTGTCAGGACATGCAATATCTGATGACAGATTTTTAAAATAATATGTCAACCTGTTTACGCAATTTTAATTGTAGCGATTCTTATGGATCAATTAATCATTCATTCCCACCTACGTTACTTGATACGTTGCTAAAAGCACTTAATCACTGTTCACTTTCTATATAATTTCCTGACAGTCAGATATTTAATAATAATTTGTCCATATTGTAGTTTATATAAAAATATATATATCCGTAATTATTTCTTTTTATTCTCTACAATTGACTGCACGTGTGTTCGAGAAACATTGCAGATAGCCATATCTTGCTACTTTTTTAAAATTTATAAAATAAACATGTTTGAAAGTTATCGTATTTATTAAGACTCTAAAATTAAAACGTTTATACCTTTTGGTACGTTCACAAATGAAAAACGTACAGGGAACGCACTTGATTTCAGTTGATAAGGCGAAGTGTTAACGTCACTTTCGAAATACTCTCATGTATGTGCTTGCAATAGATTTTTTCATTGTGCTTTGGGTTCAAAGGGATCTGAATGTGTTGTGAGTGGTAATTAGAGATGAGCTTAAACGATATTTATACATATTTGTGACAGCTTTTATTGTGAAAGTTTTAATATATTTGTCTTATGCAGGTGATTTCGGCACAGTAACAAAATAATAAAGAAATTATAATAGCACTAGGAGTGTTGATTTGAAAAAAATCAGTATTGCAGGACGAATTTATTACAAATGTGCCTTGAACAGTACATGATTCTAATGATCTGTTGTCCCTATCGTTTAAGTTACGAGGTTTTCGTATTATTCTTTCTTCAGTGAGAAATGAGATACACACTATTTATCAAAATATATTTTCAAACTTTGGTTTTATAAAAAATGAGTTGGATTTTGATTGTTAATAAAACTAACATAAATTGTGTACAAACCATAAAAGTATAGGATGAGTAAAAATTAATACCCACACTTTGAAGGTCTATAATATTAAAAAAAACAACCTACAACCTTGATTGCATATCAAATTAACCGTGGAACCGTGAAGTTTGTTTACCAAACATTCATAAGTATTCAATGTGACCACCATGAGTGGCCCGAACGAAATCTACGCGATAATCAAACTCGTTTCACGCTCTTGTCAGCATGTCCGGTGTCACGGTTTGGATGGCGTTCGTAACTCTCGGTTTGAGGTGGTGAGGGGGAAGCGAGCTCGCATTCGACACGTCAATGTGAAGGGGACGGTCTGATGTTTTCTTTATGATGCGCCACCCCATTGAAATATAGCTGTTCGGGGATACCTGAACGAGACGTTGCCGCAACGCTGGATTGGTCGAGGAGCAGCTGGTGACCAGGCTCTTCATCACTTGCCCCCAAAAAAGCCCGGATCTTACCCCGTGCGATTTTTTCAATGGAGGTACATAAAGGATCAAGTGTTTCGTCCACCATTGCCTGCTAACATTGACGACCTCAAAACGAGAATTACGGACGCAATCCAAACCGTTACACCGGACATGCTGACAAGAGTGTGGAACGAGTTTGATTATCGCGTAGATGTCCTTCGAGTCTGGGTTGGTTAATGACAATGGTTTCATGGAGACCCAAACTGCATTCAATCACAGTCTAAAGACCTATACCTCCACAACGAGAGCGCGTTTTCTAAGGATAATTACACATGTTTAACTCGAAGGGGGAAACATCGCTGTTGGCTCTCCAAATAAATACACCATAAATAAAATTTAATGTAGGTATGACTCTAACAAAGCATTGCATAACTGACTCCATTCGACTAAAGTAAGGTATTCGAGTCGAAAGGCAAGATATCAAAAATATTGTAAAAACCCCATACTGGAAATATACGTCACGAGAAAGAAGCATACAAAGATCATGTTTCGGTGTAAATATTAACGAAAAATCAATCACCGAGTGTTCCTTCCTCTCCAAACAAAATGCTTGCCGCCCTCAGCAGTACATTTGTTTAAAATTCATGTTGGTAATAATTATGTGTCGTGTACGGATGCGTTATGCATCTTTCTATAAAGTAATCACGGCTCGAAAAAACAAAAACATTATATACTCTATATTTGTACGAAATGCAGTTTAGCTTTTACATTTCTTCGCATAAAAAAAATTAGATGGCATAATTTTTTTACACAATGGCCCGTCAAACTCACAATTTTAGTGTTTTTTGGGGTGTTAAAATAATAACCAACACATTGGTCGAAATGATATAATTCACACTGAAATGAGATACCACCAGGTACATCAATGAATCTTTAAAATCACGCTACGAAATGTTTCGTAATTTTTTAAAATTTGCTTAAGATGAGGAAATTATTGGATAATTTTGAGTTATAGCAGTCTATGATTTTTGAACAATATATTTTGCTAAGCATACCTTAACATGAATTAAGACATGCCCGTTTAGTATCCGTTGTTAAAATGTATCTGTAAATAATTTCGTTTATTTTATTTGTATGTTTAAAGACAAAAAAAAACAAATTGTGTTTCTGACTTGCCATGATGCAAAAACTATGCGATCTAAATATTTTTTATGAGAGGAAAGATACTTAGAAAACATTTCTACAAATTGGAATGTATTTCTTACTTGTATAAAATATTGAATATTTTTGTGACTAGCACGATTTATCGAATAGTTCCTAATACCATATGTTTGTGAAAAGCACGGAAAGCAAATATTTTTTTGGCGTAAATATTTAATGTTTTTTTTTTCAATGATCGTAAACCTCATGTCAAAAAAAAAAAATCAAACAATTTCTCAGCTTTGTTAGCACGAGCAAAAACGGTTTCCCGGTTCCCAGTGCAATTAGTACGTGAATAGCTTAAAATTCACTTTTATTGTGTTTTCTTTACTCTACTGTTTTATTGTACAGTTATTGTACTGTTACGTATTATACAGGATGAGTAGGGCCAGTGACTTTTCGCGTAAAAATCGGAGCACACAGTAGACTTCAATACTATATACACACCTCAGCTGTTGTTATACCTCCATTGGCTGCTGGTGCCGTGTCCGTCTTTGACCAAGCCACTCAGGACTAAGTAACTCCGACGCTGAACCTTCATGATGCGTGCGCAAACGGTTAACACGGGCCAGAACATTTTTTAGCAAATTAAAGAAGCTGGACGACCCTACAGTGCTTTGGACTGTATCTTGTCTCAAAATCTTTCCGTGAAATATCACTGCCCTTAAGGATGAGTATAAAAGAATACCCCAACTTGGTGAAATATGCTCCAGTTGTACTTATCTACCACACTCTGGTGTTAATTATCATTTGTTCGTGAACATCCGGTATTAATGAGTGCAAAAGAGTGTTATGTCATGCACCCTCAGAGATAAGTAACTTTTAACACTTTGTGTGCTACCGACGTAGCAACTTAGTTGTAAGAAATTTGCCGTTATATTGTGTCTTCCGTATTGTTTGGAGACACAAGCGAAAAAATATTACTTCATCAGCAGTTTTATTAAGGGCTCTGCGATGTAATATTATGTCAGCAACTCTCAAAAGTGTAATTTTCTCAAATGAACAGGACGGATTTTACATTATTCTAGGTAAGAAAAAACATTATTTAATTTAGCCGGTTCCAATACGTTATTATATTGGTAGAGAACCAGCCAGTAATAATCGTTGTACAGTGTATAAAGTGTCTGATGTAGTGTGAACCAATAGGACGATTGTAAATAGGAATTACAGAGACCAGCAAAACTGATGGTCATGCAACCGTGGATATATGTAACTCACTTCTAGCTTGTATTATCTCTCAGTAAACTTGTATGGCACTTAAAGTATTAAGGTTTTATACAAGTATAATGAAAAGGCAAAAAAAAAAAAAAAAAAAAAANCAAAATATACATTATGACACCGTCGTTTATGACAATGTATTTCAATGAAAAATGATATGTAAATAAACAAAACAGAGTAGTAAGAATCCGAGAAAATATATTTTTATATTTTGTTGATTTATTGATCAATATAGGGTTACAAAAACAATCTGCGTTTCCATCTGTTAAAAATTAACGCACAATAAAATAAACTTATAAGTTTTTCAGCTCCGTAAATAACATATCCAATATAAATTATAAGTATAAATATAAATATACAATTTATTACGTTAAGAAAAAAGTATGTGTTGAGTTGAGTTTGCTAAGAATACATATTTATATTCTTGTGAAAGAGGGTTTACGAATATTTAGTGACTAGTAAGGAACTGAAGTAACTGTTCCTCTATTCACAGCCCACGTAGTTTCTTTCGAAGGTCCGGTAAAATGTAACTAGTAGCTGAGTAACAAATAAGTTACAAAGTAACGGGTATTCGATTGTGAAGTATCAAGCAGTAACGAATACCCAAATTGAGTTTTATTCTACTCAGGTTAGGAAGCGCAATTATTTTAGTTTCGCAACTGAAATTTTTTGCCACTAGGTAAACGCTAGTGTTGCATGTGTACGTAATTGGTTATATTTTCTACTTTAAAAAAATAATGCAATAATCATAAATAAAATATAAAATAACTACTTTACTAAGATAAATCTTTCTCTTTTATTATTCTCGTAACTTAAAATATTTATTAAAAGTTACCTCTTTGGAAGACTTGCGCTTACCTAGGGGCGGAAATTTTTTCTATGCCAAACTTTCCCATAAGAAACCTCGTTTTGTTCCTAACCTGTGTATAATTAACCTTACCCAAATGTAACGAAACAGCCCAACCCTATCTCTCACTGATACACGTTTATACTCAAGAACGACACCACATCCACCCTTAAACCACACGCCCACCTCCCTCCTTCTGCGAAGTCATTGTGACCTCGCGGGCCAACAAGGCGAGTGAGAGAGAGAGAGAGAGACAGACAGACAGACAGAGTGACATGGTAGAGGGGGGTGTGGGTGGTCAAAGGGAGACAGTTTAACCGTATGTTTTCCGTCCGACCGGGCACCCCTTCCATTTCCATTANGGGGTGTGGGTGGTCAAAGGGAGACAGTTTAACCGTATGTTTTCCGTCCGACCGGGCACCCCTTCCATTTCCATTAGCGATGCCGATCGCGGGGCCGGGGATGGGGTGCAAGGGGTGTGGTTTAGGCTGTTGCGCCGGGGACTCAATTACGAGGCGGCCCCATCAGTAGGAGCGGTCATCGAGTCACGGAGCGAAGGGGGTTGATTGGAGTAGCCACGGATGTGCCACGCCCTCCCACAACCTCTAGTCGACAGGGGCCGCGGTGGCTGAGTGGTTATCCGGCTCGTCTCCCACCAAGGCGAACCGGGTTCAATCCCCGGCCGGGTCACTGCGGATTTTCGCATATAGGAATTATGCCGGATGAAGCCGCTAGTCGGCAGGTTTTATAGGCGATCTCCCGTTTCCCCCGCCCTTCCATTCTGGCGCTGCTTCATCCTCACCTTACTTCACCCTCATCGGCTTTTAAGACCTCGATGTTAAGAGCCACCCAAATTTCTCCACTCCACTAGTCATTTGTCCTACATTTTAAATTTGAGGTGACTTCTCGTTGAACGCGGATGCAATAGTACCAGAACTTTCTGTGATGCGAATCGGTGAATGATAGATCTGAGCCCATTACATTCGTCTGAAAACTCTGGGTATATATTTGCAGTACAAACCCAAACATATTACTTTAAAAAACAAGTATCGGTGTTGCAACTTACGTAGTATTTTTTTCCCGTCTGGCAAATACTTGTAGTTCCTAGTTTCCACAAAGAAAGAGATGAAAAATATTTATTACTGAAAACCATCTTAGCATCTAATTTTTTGTAGGAAAAAATAAAATTTTGAAACTTTCACAAAACACCGCAACGTCTTTATTTTCGCTTCTGAACCTACACACAAAATTACCATTATAAAACGAGAAATGTTTGGTCTCAGGCGTACGTATACATAATTTATAATGAGACACTGAAGCCTGTAAAATGACTGTGTATTGGTCCATTGTACGAGTAGTATCTTATTATGGCAATATATACTAGTAACCGTGTTAACTAAAACGCACTGGCAGGGCTGATTTCTGGTCTCGCACGGTAACGATCATTATACCAATTATTTTGCAACATTATTCGTAAACTCGTATACACAGGGTCTAATGTTAGAAACAAGTTTTGCAACTGATGTAAATTTATTGGTGTATTTTATTTGTTTGGGAGGGTTAGCTAATTTCTCATTGACTTTTGGTAGGTAGTTCGGCTTAACGTCTCATCGACAGCGAGGTCATTAGAGACGGGTTGACATAGGTAACCTTGTTTAATTTTACTTTGATAATATTTATTAACTATTTTGGCTTTTAGGTTTATTGCAATTAAGTTAGGTATGATTATTAATTTTAAACTCTATCATAATTACAAACCCAAAATTATACGATATTTTTAATTCACGGAACTATCGTAACTCTTCCTATCCTATTTTACGACACAACAAATACTTTCTATTTCTAGAATTAATCATTATCATTATTAATATAATAGTGGCAAACAAAAATTTATGGATGCAACAAAGGTATAGTTCCTTGACATAGTTCTAAAGGAAAACGCCTTCAAATAAGTTTTAGTGCAATATATTCAATGTAATAAAGTAACAATTTAATTTAAAAATTTAAAAATTAGGTGTCTTTTTTTTTCTTTTTTTAATTCAGGGTATCTTCACTGCAGGAAATTCTTCGTGGTACAAGATGTTTAAGGAACTGTACATTTTTTAAAAGTAATTTTCAGCCAAATTTAAATTTTTTAAGAGAATGAAATTATAAATTGTATTGGTTTTCCACGTTGTTGTGGTAGCGTATGGGACAAATGTATGACATGGACATTACGTGAGCAGCTGGTTTACGATCAAGTAAGTGGCCACTCAGTATGCATGCGACTTGCAGGATCTGTTGTAGAATGGTGTCTTAACTTTTAACAAAAGTTTAGGACATTTTTTCATAGGAATATCATTTTCTGTTGCGTCATTCAAGTCGATAAATAACGAAACTCAGAGAAAATCAGCCCTCGTTTGATTACCTAATCCACTTTCGCGTTCCCACGTCGATGAAGGAATTGTCTGTAACTTCACGTGATCATTTGGGAGATCCCGCATTGAAGCCGCCTTAACTAAATCAGACCCAGCGTACAAGGAGAGGCACTTAATGCACAGGAAAGTAAGTTTTGACAGGTACTGTACCCTGCCAGGCTCATTACCCAATGATCTTCTTCGTTGGTAAGCGATTCGTGGACCGTGCAACTGTTCTAGTTTGCGAATCGATCGAAATCTAGAACACCAAATACAAAACAAAAGATTATTGGTAGAGACCGGAAAAAATTCGCAAGTTCAATGACCTGTAGGCTAAAGTGTACAGTCTTGTGTATAATAACGGCGATATATATACAAATTGGTTGCTTGCTGTTACATCAAAAGGCGATGGTTGTTGCGTTTTTCTTATTGGTTCAGGGTTCTTTAGGAGTTGTTTAATAACTCGTGAACAAATTGCAATAGTGACGTGAACAAACTAGTTTTTGGATTCTAGCTTGACGCGAAATGAATCCGCGAATTCTTCAGGGCTCTAATCATTGGTTGTGGTAACAGGGCAAGTGCTACATTGGCTTCAGTACAGCACACACGCAATCAAAACATTTTATGACTGCAACATTTGCAAACCTAACACTTTAAACTCTACGCGAAATTACGCAGCGAATTTACCACTTCCAGCAGTATATAACACTTAGGGCCACCTGTTTTTCGCGAAAATATTTAGGCACAAGCTAGACTTGTTACGTGAATGCTTGCAAATTTCCTTTCACCATTGGTCGCGTGCATGTGAGAAAAGAAATTGTCTTGTCGACTGGGCCAATTAGAATAAAGTGGCATTGGCACTGCACATCCGTGATTGACTGGCAAGCGCTTAAACCGCGTACGAATTTAAATCATCCAATCGCGTTACTAGCTCTGAACTAAGGTGTTTTGGAGTAAAACTAGTTGTGGAATCTTTTTGCAAAAAAAAAAGGTGGTCCTTATTATACTGTTACAATCTCTCAAAGTCAGTGGGTTAAACCAGATGCGTTAAGGGATTGAGGTCTTACTTAAATAAGCGTTAATTATAATTTCCTAATTTATTTACAATAATTACAAAGAAAATACTCTCGTCTCAACATCTCGCAATGCATTGATATCCCAGTAAACACGAAAGGTTCGGGCCAGAATCGGGCCGGTGAAAGCTACCCGACTAACAACGGCCAGCTAGTTCTGGCCCGCTGTCTTATACCGGAAGCGGCCGATATAAATACGGAACGTCGGCTAACTGTTTGACGACAGTGTCAAAAATATCCTGGATTGGAACCGATTAGACATAAAATGGATACCTAACTGTTGGCGGGTCTGTGGCGGCTGAACATCACCAACATTTCGGGCTTGCGACGTGACGGCTGGATATCGCCACGATGCCGGATCTGTGACGCCTTAATTTCTTCTGAGGCTTGCAAACAAACTTGTTTCTGTAGGATGGTTGTACAAATGAAAACCTTTTCAAAGAAAACGTGCCATGAGCAACCGCTTGACAAATTAGAATCACCAAATAACAAGCCATATATGTAAACAGATTGTTAGAAATAAACAAATTTTTGCATATATGTAACGTTTTTAAATATGTATGAACTGTTATTTGGTGATTACATATATGTCAAGAAGTAGCTTATACCATTAGTTTATGTTGTAATTTTTTCATTTTTACAAATTAGTTAGTATTTGTTAATGCAGCTTCAGCAAAACAGAAAATTTTTGTTTTTGACATTAAATTATTCAAAAAATATAAAGTGTAAACTTTTTATTCGAGAAAAATGTCATTACATACAATGTGTACAAGTGGAATAATGTTTGGTACAATATAAAATTATTAATGTGGTATAAAATGCCCTTAATGTTAAAAATTTTGCACATGAACAAAACAAAACAATTGAATGAAAAATAACAAGTTCTTCGCTACACAGCAAGAAGTCACAGGAAATACAGTATTTATGGTATCTGGCAAAAACATTTGAACCATTAGATGTAAATATAGCCATAGAAAATACACACATAATTATGTGCTTTAGTGTACTTCATATATTGCAAAAATGTAGCAGCCATAAATGTGACAGGGTGCCACAGAGGCTGCCATAACTCCATTACCAATAAATCAAATTGCTGAACAAATTTTCATGACGCTCAAACATTTATGTAGGTATATGTTATATTTAAAAAAAAGTTAGATATTCATATAAATTTAAGTATAGTTTACAGATAGAAACACAAAACAGATAAGTACAGTTTATAAATATGTACATGTAATATACAGCTCTTCATAACCTTAAACGGGATTACCTTCTCATATTTTATATACACGAAATATAGACTTTTTAAAAATGAAAAACTCAATTTTTTTGTAAATAAGCAGGTCTATCCTTTGTATTTACATATATTAAAACTGTGTGTTATGAGGTTTTGTCGGTCAGTTACAAGTATTCTTTTATAATTTACTATACATATACTACACATTGTAATTGTCTCGAAAACGTTATTGGGCCGTAATAAATAATTTGTCGGCAAGCTGTGGATATCATGCCGACATAGTTTCGGTGATATACGTCCGTTATCCTAAATAATACAATGGGTCGTTGNGGCAAGCTGTGGATATCATGCCGACATAGTTTCGGTGATATACGTCCGTTATCCTAAATAATACAATGGGTCGTTTACTTTATCCTATTGGCTAACAACCTGTCTCAAATAAGACATCATGCCGCTATCAGATAGCTAATATATTGCATAGTCACAACATTTTCCAAACGTTTGTCAGCAAAGATACATCATATAGATATCTTTATTTTGATAAAGAGCCTTGTCTAAAAAATCTTACTGTGCCAAAATCTATAAGATGTTTGAAATCTCACTGACAAGACAGAGATACTGAATCGGAATCGGCTCAGAATCGTTTTTACGATGCTGGCAACATGTTTACTGTGAAATATCATGCCGACTTAATTTTGGTGATATCTATCCGTTATCCTAAATAATACACCGGGCCTTTGTCTTTACCGTGACGGCTAGCAATCTTGTCTCAAAAAAGACATCATGCCGTTGGCAGATGGTTATATTCTTCCATATAAACGACAGTTACCGATAGTGCCGGTATCAGGCCGACACTTTGCCGACAGGTTGTGTTTGCTGGGATAACTTGATGCTTACAATTAATAAATTCAGCCAGTACAATTTACAATTACTGCAAAGATATCAATGTAGGGGCAGTGATATTTCGAGACAAGATACAGTCCAAAGCACTGTAGGGTCGTCCAGCTTCTTTAATTTGCTAAAAAATGTTCTGGCCCGTGTTAACCGTTTGCGCACGGATCATGGAGGTTCAGTGTCGGAGTTACTTAGTCCTGAGTGGCTTGGTCAATGGCGGACACGGCACCAGCAGCCAATGGAGGTATAACAACAGCTGAGGTGTGTATATAGTATTGAACTCTACTGTGTGCTCCGATTTTTTCGCGAAAAGTCACTGGCCCTATATTAATGTAATTACATAACAAAATATTATTCCCAATAAACAGTGTATCAAACCCTATTAATTACTTTTAAAATATTCGGTAGTTCCAATNGGCAAGCTGTGGATATCATGCCGACATAGTTTCGGTGATATACGTCCGTTATCCTAAATAATACAATGGGTCGTTGACTTTAACCTATTGGCTAACAACCTGTCTCAAATAAGACATCATGCCGCTATCAGATAGCTAATATATTGCATAGTCACAACATTTTCCAAACGTTTGTCAGCAAATATACATCATATAGATATCTTTATTTTGATAAAGAGCCTTGTCTAAAAAATCTTACTGTGCCAAAATCTATAAGATGTTTGAAATCTCACTGACAAGACAGAGATACTGAATCGGAAACGGCTCAGAATCGTTTTTACGATGCTGGCAACATGTTTACTGTGAGATATCATGCCGACTTAATTTTGGTGATATCTATCCGTTATCCTAAATAATACACCGGGCCTTTGTCTTTACCGTGACGGCTAGCAATCTTGTCTCAAAAAAGACATCATGCCGTTGGCAGATGGTTATATTCTTCCATATAAACGACAGTTACCGATAGTGCCGGTATCAGGCCGACACTTTGCCGACAGGTTGTGTTTGCTGGGATAACTTGATGCTTACAATTAATAAATTCAGCCAGTACAATTTACAATTACTGCAAAGATATCAATGTAGGGGCAGTGATATTTTGAGACAAGGTACAGTCCACAGCACCGCAGGGTCGTCCATCTTCTTTTATTGGCTAAAAAAATGTTCTGGCCCGTGTTATCCGTTTGCGCACGGATCACGAAGGTTCAGTGTCGGAGTTACTTAGTCCTGAGTGGCTTGGTCAAAGACTGACACGACACCAGCAGCCAATGGAGGTATAACAACAGCTGAGGTGTGTATNATCACGAAGGTTCAGTGTCGGAGTTACTTAGTCCTGAGTGGCTTGGTCAAAGACTGACACGACACCAGCAGCCAATGGAGGTATAACAACAGCTGAGGTGTGTATATAGTATTGAAGTCTACTGTGTGCTCCGATTTTTACGCGAAAAGTCACTGGCCCTATATTAATGTAATTGCATAACAAAATATTATTCCCAATAAACAGTGTATCAAACCCTATTAATTACTTTTAAAATATTCGGTAGTTCCAATNCATAACAAAATATTATTCCCAATAAACAGTGTATCAAACCCTATTAATTACTTTTAAAATATTCGGTAGTTCCAATATTTACAATAAAGTCTGTATTACATGTTCATACAGACCCACCTCAGTTTAGTCCAGGTCCCACCAGTCCGCAATGTTCTGGAGTTCTCTGAGCGCCCTCATGACAGTAGCCTTCACTCGTCGAGTTTCACGCCCCGTCGTCCGTTCACACCACAAACACCTCGTCCGCCGTCGTCTCGCAATCTCCCGTCGTTGTCCGTCCTCTTCACCGACGTCTCTCGCGGCTGCAGACTTCGTTCGGTTACCTCACTCTGCCAGATGACTTCTGCAAAATGACTGCCTACCCTCCAACTGCGGTGGTATTTACAGTGTCGTCAGCGATCGCCCAGAAAATTTCTCCCAACGCCACGTTGCTCCAAGGGTCCTAATTCCCAGAATATTCTTGTGCATTATCTCAAGTCGTTGGCTTCCCCAGCAAGGAGGAGGATGTGCTGTGACGCCAGCAAGGTCAACTGCCAATCATTCCCGGCTGCCCGGTGACAGGACCGCGAGCGGGTCTGCCTGGGAGAGGGGAGGGTCGAGATGGGTCCCCTCCCACATAGCTGAGTCCGTGCATAGTGCCCACGCCCCGCGTGGCAGTCGACGANGGGAGGGTCGAGATGGGTCCCCTCCCACATAGCTGAGTCCGTGCATAGTGCCCACGCCCCGCGTGGCAGTCGACGAGTAGCAATACTACTGCATATGCGTCTGTGAAACGCTGGAAATATCACTGGGCGTGTTAATTGCTATTGCCGTGTCGTTTTCTCTCTTCCCCATAGAGTTCGTCAGGAGTACCGAGGAATATTTGTTTAATGGCCTGCTATGTTAAAAGGCGTGGACATATTCACGANCATAGAGTTCGTCAGGAGTACCGAGGAATATTTGTTTAATGGCCTGCTATGTTAAAAGGCGTGGACATATTCACGAGCACTTATAACAACAGCGAACAGGATAAATCGTGTTTATCAGTTTATCGGCTCATTCGTGCATTTTATAATCGAGCAGTATTTTTCAGTCCTGTAATCATTTTTGAAAGATTAGTTTTTCACATAATGCTCTTTGCTTACCAGGCTTCAGAATAAAACTGATACCATGAATTAATGCGATTTAAAAGCCCGGGGTACATCAACTATTCATTGCCCAAATATATGGACACCTGAATTTTGCGAAAATATTTCAGTACATGCTAGATTTCAATAATATACGAGTGTACCAGCAGTTTTTTTAATTTGCTTTTTGGCGGCGTGTCGTTGAGTAAAGACATTTTTCCTACTTGACTGAAAAATGAGAATAAGGCGAGTTCAAGTTAATTGAAGTGAAGTGAAGAGAAGAGAAGAGATTTGGGCGGCTCTTAACAGCGAGGTATTGAAAGCCAATGAGGGTAATTGAGGTGAGTATGGAGCAGCGCCGGAATGAAAGGGCGGGGGAAACGGGAGATCCCGAGAAGACCCGCCGAACAGATTCCCACGTGCGAAAATCTGCGAGTGACCCTGCCGGGGATTGAACCCGGTTCGCCTTGGTGGGAAGCGAGCAGGCTAACCGCTGAGCCACCGGGGCCCCTAGGTGACTTCAATACCGTACATCTGTGATTCGCGCGCAGACACCCAAGAATCGTCACACGGAAGCCATCCAACCACGAAAGTGGATTTGAGCTAAAGTGTTATGTAATACAACTGGTCTTAAAATATTTTCCCGAAAAACGGGTGTCTTTATCCGTATAATATATGGGGAACCATGTTTGAAATGCTAAACTAAAGTGAGTCTGAAAGAGTAAACTTTTTTTCNTTTATCCGTATAATATATGGGGAACCATGTTTGAAATGCTAAACTAAAGTGAGTCTGAAAGAGTAAACTTTTTTTCAATAACTTAGATGTTTAAAGTATTCATTAAAACATGTATCCCAACAAGGTGAACCAAGATAAATCCCCGACCGGGTCACTCCGGATTTTTGCAAGTGGGAATCGTGCCGGATGATGCCACTGGTCTGCGGGTTTTCTCTGGGATCTCCCGTTTCCGCCACCCTTTTTCATTCCGGCGCTGCTCTATACCCACCCCACTTGAACCTCATCGGCTCTCTAGACCTCGTTATTTAGAGCCACCAAAATATATTCACTCTCTTACTCATTAAAACATGTATATGAACACACCATCTAAAGTAATAGTTAAGTGTAAACCAAGGACTGCCGTTTGAAACTCCGGCGTNTAAGTGTAAACCAAGGACTGCCGTTTGAAACTCCGGCGTACCGAGATGCACAGAGATTTCATTTCCGCGCGCGAACTCGTGATTTCCCCCCCAAACTGTAGCATTGTCCTGTCTCCGGACACCTGCGGACACCTGCGGACCCCAACCCCTTTTTTTCACGTGCCCACCCTCGCAACCCTTGTTCGCCCCCCTGCGGAGCTGGCTGGCTAGTTCACCTGGAGGGCTCGAGATAACGATGTGTGTCCTGCACTCGGGAGCGGAGAACCTCTCCTCGTAACTAGATTTGAGACCCGCCGCGCGTTGGAATAACAAGGCGAACTCGCGACGTGGCCACGCGCCTAACAACCTCTCCTGCGTCCGGCACCTTCGTCTGCCCTTCCACCCCCTCACCCAGTCCTCTCTCTCTCTCTCTCTCTNAACAACCTCTCCTGCGTCCGGCACCTTCGTCTGCCCTTCCACCCCCTCACCCAGTCCTCTCTCTCTCTCTCTCTCTCTTTTTCGGATTACAACCCTCTGACCCTTTGACACGCACACACACACCGACATACTCTCCCCCTTACTTTCTTTCACCCCTTTAAAAAATTTCTTTTCTTTCAGCGAAAATAACCTCGTTTACCCATGTCATATTTGTGTTACGTTACTGAGAAAAGAGCTAGCTCACTGTCATTATATCATTCCTGTTATCCAGTTATTCGTTCTCTATATTATAAGAGGGAAGAAACTTTGCTTACTTTTTTCTTCAAAGGAGTTGGCCCCNTTATCCAGTTATTCGTTCTCTATATTATAAGAGGGAAGAAACTTTGCTTACTTTTTTCTTCAAAGGAGTTGGCCCCGAAAATAATTTAATTTTGTAATTGTACCACATACTGTTCAACTTTAAAATTATCATCATTGATTTTTGAGTCCATAGTTTACGTATAAATACAAGAAAAAATCGCACTGTTTATAAATATACAAATAATGACAAATAAGTTATGACAATACATCTGTAAATTCGTACAAGACATATATTTGTGCAATTTGAAAAAATTCTGAAAATAAGGAAATTCTGGCATGTCTTTGATTTGTGGATGCCCCAGAATGTTTGTAAAATAACTTTTGCTAAGCAAACCTTAAGGATTGGCTTCAATTCATTTGCGTAAATTCTTCGATGTTGCGTCATAATTTCGGATTCTTAGTAATTATTGACGATGTGCGATTACAGAAAATTTCCCATTTTACGAGCTGTTAAAAATTTTCGTGAGTAATTTTAATTGTGTGTTATTTGCGTGTTGTAAGCGTCAGGAATATGTTTATATTTTGTCAATAACTTCCTACCTTTTTTATAGCAGAAAAAAAACAAGGAAAATTAAATACAAAATTATTAAACAACTAGTAAATTGGAAATTTTCAATAATCATACATTTCCAATAATACCTCTCAAACTGAACTGATGACAAGAAAACGAAAAATTTCTGCATAGTATGTGAAACACATGCCTTTAGATAAATTAAGACAAGAACTTTCAGTTTAAATTTTATTTTAATAGTTGTGTTTATTTATTTGTACTTTCCGAAAACAGCAAAATTTTGACTTCAACATGTCTTTTTGCAAAGGCCATGGGATCTATAAACGCGCTTGTAGTGCGTGTAGTTCTTAAACAAACACTAAACACATTGATAAAAATCTACAGGTTTTTGGAAGCGAATATAAAAACTAAGAAATTGCAATCCTAGACAATACTTTTCCGCTAAATTCGTGTACAAATATTATACCAGCGTGATGCATTACTAAAGCTGTTTCTTATACCGTACATTTTCACGTTTCACTGCGTCGTCAGATATCGCGCTAAAGGAATGTATCATTCCGTCAAAATATTCGCTCACGAAGTAGGCATGAACTGTCATCAAAAGAACTGACCTAGCGAATTTATTGCATGCAGCCAGTTATATTCGAAATACCTGAACGTGTCGGTGATGAGATAAACAACATCTCACAGCCAGTTGCTTGCTGCTCTCTCCGTGTCTCCTCTTCACTCGTCCACAGGGAGCTCGTACAG
>NQII01000752.1:0-45885 GCA_002778355.1 Clitarchus hookeri
TTTTACGTTTCCCCGGGCAAACTGCAAACAGGCGCGAGACTGGGAAAACAAACGAAATACCCCGCGTCGTTAGTAAAGAAAAAAAAGTCGGAAAAAGCACGTCCCCCCCGCCGCCGGATAGAATATTACACGAGAACCTCGTTACTTCGGCTAGTATCGCGTATTAAAATCACGTTTCCGTGCTCTCATGTAAATTAACCTGCTGAAGTACCATTGACAAACATCCCATGGGAAAAGCACCAGCTTTTTCATACTTCTAAAAACAGTCTAACACAATACCGTTGTGCCATCTCCTGGAATTGTTTTATTACTTCCTGTAGGTGGTTTGGGGATTATGCTGCGCTAGAATCCTAACTGTGTCTGAAGATATAAATCTCATAATATATGCAAATACGACCTTGATTCACCAGTGTGAGAAAGCGTGCGTAAACATTAGGTACCCGGCATGGAACTCCGACCTACATGTATAAATCTGAAATTAAAAAAAATTTGCATAATATAACATAAATTTTAATTACAATACATGTCCACGTTACTATTATATTGCATGTCATGCGTTACTAGCGAGATTTTACGGGTGTACATTTAATTCCGTAGATCATTGTTTAATTTTTTTTTAATTTGGTGACGATTCCACGATTAAGCAAACAGAATGCTTCTAAAATACCTAACTTCAGTTATTAGCAAGCGTCTTTCGCAGACAAGATCAGAAGAAAGAACATCGTTTATGAACTGGAGTTACCTGTAAATGTCTTCGCAACAGTGCGCCAGCAAACTGTTCACTCAGCAATATTTTAATTTGGGTATATATTTAAATATATATTTTCCAATTAATTTTTTTGGGAACAGAACTTATTTTTTTGGACAGTCTTGAGCCGTTATTTGACTGTGAATGGCACATAAGGAGTGATACGTTTGAGTAAATGGTTATTACTTTTAATATTAACGCTAAATAATCCGATTTCTTTGTAGGATTCAACAACGATTATGAAATGGTAATTAACTGGGATTTATACGGTTTGATTACTGGGAACTGGCAAAGGCGACACGCGGCTCGAACTTATCATGTCGAGACTGGGTCTCGAACCATCGTTGTTGTGGCGTTCCCATCTCACTCTACTCTGCTTCTTACCTGTGGGTTTGGTGGGTAAAAAGTAACGCCGTAACATCGCAACAAGTTTTATCGGCTTTAAGGAATATCTACAACTGCCCTACGTTTCCCACTCATCGGTGATTTTATATCCGACTTTCCAAAGTAATGGTTATTTTACGACATCATCTTCTTATTTTTGTATCTGTAAGTATGAGTGTCACTGAGTCCGTGAACTGAATTTCACCAGACGTAACGCACTTACAGTACTTATTAAGGACTTTTTTACTTTTCGTTTATGCCAGGTGCTTGTTTTCAAAATGACGGAAAAAACTTAAGGAACTATGCCATATCTCAGAAATCGTTCAACCGATCAGAATAAAACTTGGTATTTTGATAGGTCACAATGTCAGCATTACAATTAGAAACACATTGCTTTATTAGTCAACAATTTCAGAAGACAGCTTGATTGAATTAAACATCACAGGTCGGGAACTAATTCAATCAATTCTCGCCACATTTTGCAATACAAGAATTTATGTATTATTATTCATAAATTTCTCTCATTTTAATAAAATGGATACTTATTTTCGAAATTGTAGCCATGAAAAAATTTAGGTTAACGTAGTTTTCCGAGCATTAAAACCTATACCAACCTAATTTTCTCTGTTGGTAATACCCATTGTAAATATTAAGTAAAATTGTTCTTATTCTCATATATCTGCCATTTTGTAAATTAGAATGTCCGAAAAAGTTACGGCTTTCAGAAGGTTTTATTTTAGTACGTCACGTATACCAAACCCTTAAACCTATTTAAACCAAATTTGGCATGTTAGCAGCACCCAGGCAAACGTTAAATTCACGGAGATGTCAAAAGATTCAATAGAGGTAGCTTAATTAAAACATTTATTTGTACTACTATCATTTTCATGGACTGGAAGAACACTTTGAGAAGTATTTTCGTGTATCATGCTAGACATTTTTCACTCCAATGACGAATATGTCGTTACATCAACCGTGTAACATTCTGCGCGGAAAAATATATTTATCTTAGTTACCACATTTCTTTTCTGAAATAAAATCAAGTTTGCGGCAAAATTTTACCAGGTCCCGGACTAACCACGATCATTAGCTGAATAAAAATTTAGACAAATGGTTGAAAACAAATTGACGTTTTTAACATCAGTATATACTGACTTTTTTTTAATGTAGTAATGGTAAGTAAAATCATATCACAATACCAATTTACTTTTAAAAACACTCCTAAAATTTAATTACATGACCAAGATAAAACTGAATTTACTTAAATACAAAACACACAAAGAAACGAGGAACATGAGACTTATATTTCTTGCCCTACCAATATATTCTGAATGATTTTAAAAATAACATTAAGAATTTTAGCAGTTATAGTAAACTCGGTGATTGTCATCAACAGATAGTAAGTTTTCTGTAGATTCCTCTATAAGTTTGCTGTTCAGCGGTACTGTTCTTGCTGCATTGAAGTCGAATATCGCGAGTTTAAGAAGCTGCTATGAGCAATTATGACTAAGAAAGGGAATGCCACTTAAAGCACCTAATGTGATACGTATTTAATGTCTCGTCCAATGAAGAGCATTATTTTTTAGGGATATAACATATCTTTAGATCTATGGAAGGTTGTAATTTTATGAAATAGAAACCACTTTCGCAATAAAACTAAATAAAGCCAATCTCATCTCACTTGCAGTTCCTGTGTATCGGTCAAATCTTCCTTGTGTGGAAAAAAATTTCGCATATCGCATGCATTTTGGCAAGAATAATTTTCCGTTTGTTGAATATGGACATTTGTAGTTTAATGATTATCCATGAGCATGTTTCCTCACCTAGATTTTTTGTTGCAAAAATCGGTTTTTGTTGCAAAAAATATTCCCCGGTACTACGAAATTTTAGAAAGCTACCATTTTACGATCTGTAGTTTTTTTTTCATAAACGTGCAGTTAAATGTAATCGGTGCATATATACATATCCTCAAAAGTATTCATACAACCATACAAGCTTAGTACTACTTAACCTAATTTCTAAGGAAAGTTGTAGTAAAATATCTCATGATACCTAAACATCGTTAATCGAATGGTTTAATTTACACGATACATTGCAAATAAATACGTTATTACCACAAGTGAAGTTTGTGGTCTGGTAAATTAAAGTTAAACTAAGAAACTAATAACTTTAAAATATACATATATTTTTAATGCGCGCTGAAAAATTCATCCTGAATATGTTTTTTCCTTGGGCACATTTAGAGCATAATATCGAGGGAGATTGAGAAAGGAGATCGTTTATCTGGTGTATTGAAATCCGGAAACTTTGAAAGCAGGCATGTGCTGGGTATAATGTTTCGTTTAATAAAGCTGGGAAACTTACTTGGACACAACAGACAGTCGGTACTACAAAAGTTGTGTAAACCACTCCAGCTTCCTGCGCGGGTGGTAACACGAGTAAGTCTTTAGCTACGATAGTGTTCGCCCGCCTCCCTCCCTCTATCCAAGACGTTCATAAGGGATAGCTTCATGTTATCAATGCCACGAGCATACTGAGCAAAATCTTTCCCTTAGGATTAATTTCTCTTCAGTTGTTTCCCCACTTAAATGCAGGCTGAGTATAAAAGAATGCCCCAACTTTGAAGGTCTACAATTTCAAAACCAAACAACTTACAGCCTTGATTGACAAATCAAATGAACCGTGGAACCGTGAAGTTTGTTGACCATACATTCATAAATGTTCAATGCAGCCACCATGAGCGGCCCGAACGACATCTACGCGATAATCAAACTCGTTCCACACTCTTGTCAGCATGTCCGGTGTTACGGTTTGGATGGCGTTCGTAATTCTCGTTTTGAGCTCGTCAATGTTAGCCTGCAATGGTGAACGAAACACTTGATCCTTTATGTACCCCCATAAAAAAAACGGAAGGGGTAAGATCCGGGCTTCTTGGGGGCCAGTGATGAAGAGTCTGGTCACCAGCTGCTCCTCGGTCAATCCAGCGTTGCGGCAACGTCTCGTTCATGTATCCGCGAACAGCTAGGTGCCAATGGGGTGGCGCACCATAAAGGAAACATCAGAACGTCCCCTTCACATTGGCGTGTCGAATGCGAGCTCGCTACCCCCTCACCACCTCAAACAGAGAGTTACGAACGCCATCCAAACCGTAACACCGGACATGCTTTCAAGAGCGTGGAAAGAATTTGATTATCGCGTAGATGTCGTTCAGGCCGCTCATGGTGGTCACATTGAATATTTATAAATGTATGGTAAACAAACGTCACGGTTCCATGGTTCATACAATTGCTAAATCAAGGTTGTAGGTTGTTTGGTTGTGATATTATATACCTTCAAAGTTGGGGAATTCTATTATACTCATGCTGTATATTGTGGCCAACGCTCTTCTTTGTCCCTTTTCAAGCAATTGGACACAATATAAAAATACAGAAGATATCAAGATAAATTAAAGAATTGTTTAGTTTGGAAAAATGAAATGATGATCACGTGAAGAATATATTTGCACAACTCAGTATTTAATCATCTGTAAGGTTCGAATACGTTATTTCTCTGATTTTCTTATGGGGTCCACTTAGTTCTCATACGAATCTCATTCTATATGGTTGTGATTATTATAATTTTAAAAAAAATGTGGAATATTCTAATGTAAATAATTTTTTTTCAGGGCAGAAATGAAAGTTGAAATTTGGTTTCCAATTGATAAATTTGGCAATTGAAACATATACGTGGTCGTTGAAAAGTGTCGAAGCCAGCAAAAATCGTTGCAAGCAGCCCTCTATTTACGATATTTATTCTTCTGTTTTAAACTATGGCGAAAATGCTGTATCTTTCCTGTAAATATTACTGTATAAAAAACTCTATGGTTGCAATTTAAAAATCTGACGAAACAGAACACATATGAAACTTGTTCATGATATTTTCCATCGCCTTCGCAATATTAATTACAGCTGGACATGACCTCGAGGTGTTCAAATTTTGGTTATTAGAGAGGCCTCTTAAGTTTGCTGGTGATTCCATTAAAGGGGAAATGGGTAAGTGTAGGCTACTGATTTTTGGCAAGAATATTTCGTGAGGACATATTTTTTCTGAACGCTGTTATTTCATTATGTTTTACCAGCAAATTTTATTGGCCCAATTTCATCACGACACTAAGGTTTTTTGTGTGAAATCGTTTTCCCGCCAAAAATTTTGTCTCCCGCTTTGTAAAAAAAATATGGAAAATATATCTTAGATTAAAAAAAAAATGCCATAAAATTTTTTTAATTTCTGCTTGAAATTTGTTGTATTACTTAACTTGGGCATTAATTTGCGTGTTTCGCGGTAATTCGCAAAATGAGTCAATGTGATTTTTGCTAAGTTTGCGTTAAACATTTTTTGATCACATGAGTTACTTCAACGATTTCAAAGAGAATTTATATTTAAATTCTTTCGCTTTACGAATTTTGTTAGCAAATTATGCACAACAGCTGAATTTTTTTCGTCGGTTAAATTAAATCAGGAATCTTTCCTTTAAAACTACTCTTCTATTAGAACATGTATGTAATAGATAATAATATTCAAGGTTACAACAAAACCAAATATATATATGTTATTTTATTTCCCATGATAAAATTGGAAATTCCGCTAACAAATATTAAAATACTATTTCTAGTTTAAGTATGTATTAAAAATTATCACAGTTGCATGAACTAAACACAACGAAGAAGCTAAAATTTTACTCTCAAAAAATTGCGTGACTCTTACCAAACATTAACGAAAATTTAACTTCAATCCGTCTGTAGCTTGCATGAGATTCGCGGTGCAAACTGTAACCAACATATTTCATTTATTATTTTACGGTTGTTGGTTACGAAATCACTGTCTCTTCCCGCGAGCGCTATCCACGGCATTATTCTTGTGTGCACAACCACAAGATAGAGAGAGAGAGAGATAGAGAGAGAGAGAGAGAGTAAACATTCTTGCGCTCTTATTTTGTTCAGATGAAAGAAAGTCTTCCCACCATTTTTTTATTTTTATTATATTTCACGTGACGTCTGGGAGAAACTTCTAGTTGTCACGTGATGAGTTTACCTTTCGTCTGAGTGATTCTATTCAAAAATATTTTTCCCAGGTTTTTTTACGAGGTCCTCCGCGGGAGTGATTGCTGAGGCGTGATGGCCACGAGGTGAAAAGATCGAAGTGCGGATGGGTCGAGAGCCACGTTCGGTTTGCCTCATCATTCACAAGCATTGAGACGATATTCACATGCTACGGAGGCTCACTCTAACCAGTACGATCCAGCGCCTTTAAGTCCACTTTCACAATTTTCTACCCAACTCCTACGAGGACATGGTTATTCCGCATATGCTCAAGGAATGTCACTATTATTATGCATGCGCGTTTCCAACCTGTCATTTTTAATCATATTATATCCCAACCTAAACATGACCGCAAAAAATAACCTATAGTCCATTCACGGTTTCTTCGGATGTTTTGAAACGAACCTTTGAAAAATAATGTCGAACTGTGTTTTAAATAACTTATATAACACAAATATATAACACTGTGATTTACTTTAAGTATTGTATTCTTGAATGAATGAAACTTTAACTTAGTATATTTTATAACTTGTAATATTTCTTTCGTATTAATCATGAATTAAAAACAGTGAGAGCAGCGATGTGTTGGCAACTGCTAGCAATAAATAGTTCACAGTTAAAATATTATTTTAACCTAGCTTTTAGTAGGCTATTTAAAATTAAATGTTGCCTATTGATATATTTTAATTTTTAGGTAGCACTGAAGGAAATCAAATTTCATTTTTACAGTTTAAAATACAAGCGCAAATTACAGAGCATAGGCTCTAGTGACACGGTATTTTTTCTGTCCGAGGAATAAAATTGAATTTTTCTATGCGGAGCATCTCTCTCTCTCTCTCTTTCTCTCTCTCTCAGGAAGTTTTGCACCGCTAGTAGTAACAGGAAAATTATTAATGATTTCAATTTTAGCATACTTATTTCGGTAAAAAAATGGTTTTTGAATTTTTTATTTACGACTGAAACGAGATTTTATTGTTTGAATACTTAATATAATATATTTATATGTCATGGAAAGAGATGTTCAGGTAGTTTCATTTTGTAAGAAGATGAACACGGTCTTTCAGAACAACTATATTTATTATAAAACTTTAACTACAACTCATACATTCAACAAAGTACACACGACATGACCTCTAACTTGTAAGGTTATATAAACCTTGTTTACAATCGATATATATCTAAGTAATTGTTGTACTTCAACATGTNTTATGTAAGCCTTGTTTACAATCGATATATATCTAAGTAATTGTTGTACTTCAACATGTTCCACCTTTACCTTCAAGAAACTACACAGGAAAGGCTTAAAAATGGTATTTTTAAACATTTCACTATTTCTATATTTATTCGTAATTTTAAATGAATAAATTAGCCTGTGTAAGTCAGCATTTTACTAAATACAGTTAACGACAGTATGTTAANCGGAAAGGCTTAAAAATGGTATTTTTAAACATTTCACTATTCGTAATTTTAAATGAATAAATTAGCCTGTGTAAGTCAGCATTTTACTAAATACAGTTAACGACAGTATGCTAAACAACACGTGAACCTGTTTCTTTGCATTTACACTCTAGCGCGAAGAACAAACTTTATTCTTTATGTAGGTTATAACAAAATCAAAATACTAATCGGAAGATTTTACACAAATACAAATATATTTATTTATTTTACAAAAATTTTAATTGTCCCGCTTACTTACACACGAAACGGAAAAACCGTTACACTTGCGACATCAGGGAACCCTGGCGGCGAAAATTTTAGCTGCCAACATAAAAACACTGATATTCCCAACCTGAGCAGTATAAACTTGCACATACTTAAGTAAAAATAAAACACCAAGGAAAAAATAACGCGCTGTGTTTGTGCATTGGACAGACAACACTGGACAGACAACCAAAAAGAATTATTTTTATACAGGATAATAAAAAGTATTTCGCACGGTTTTACCTGAAAAGTTACGCAAATGTTGAGTGAGAAACGTTTACTTTACAATTAACGCACGGCAACTCTATAATATTTTACGTGAAATCCATTTATTTCTAGACTTTACAAACACCCGTCTTTCTATCGGTTTTTTTCCATACTATGTTATATTAATAACTAGCAAACCGGCCCGGCTTCACCCGGGTAAAATTGAGTTTTACAGTGATACACTAATAAATAAATTGAGAAAAAAATNTCCATACTATGTTATATTAATAACTAGCAAACCGGCCCGGCTTCACCCGGGTAAAATTGAGTTTTACAGTGATACACTAATAAATAAATTGAGAAAAAAATGTATTTATGTAAAAACAGAATTATAAATTTATACTATGTTGGCCTAGGTTTCTAACTGATTACGGCTATACAAAAGGAAGGAAATATTTTTTACTCGATAGCCAAGAAGTAGGGTATTGTTTCTGGAGTGTATCTGAGCAACTATCGCGTAGTTACCACTTTTCCACTTTCCAGCGTCGTTGTCTGAAAATCAAAACGTGAGTTTTATCAAATTGTAGCGTTAGAAGTAAGTGTACCTAGGTACTACTTTNCGTCGTTGTCTGAAAATCAAAACGTGAGTTTTATCAAATTGTAGCGTTAGAAGTAAGTGTACCTAGGTACTACTTTGTTGCGCTTGGCTGAGGGATCTTAATCGATCACCAAAGTTAAGCAACGTTCCCAGCGGCACACATTTGAATGGGTGANGTCGTTGTCTGAAAATCAAAACGTGAGTTTTATCAAATTGTAGCGTTAGAAGTAAGTGTACCTAGGTACTACTTTTTTGCGCTTGGCCGAGGGATCTTAATGCTAGTGGTTTCAATTCGTTGCAAGGGTCGCCGTGTCATTTGAATGGGTGACCGTTTAGTGGCATAACATCTGAGTGCTTCGGGGCTTCGGAGGTCACGTTAAATATTCAGTCCCGGTTGTTATCGATTGATAGCAGTTGTTAAGCCATTTCAGAGGTCCTTGAGCAGGCTGATTAACTCTGATACATGAAGAAAAAATATTTCGGTCTCGTTCCCAGCCGTTGCATTATGTTTTGTTATTATTCCACAGGAACCGTACAATTTTCTGGGATAAAAATTATCATATGTACTATTCCAGGACGTAAACTACCCACATACCAAATTTAATCAAAATCCATTCAGCCGTTATGGAGCTGAGTGGTAACAAACACACACATACATAGTNACCCACATACCAAATTTAATCAAAATCCATTCAGCCGTTATGGAGCTGAGTGGTAACAAACACACACATACATAGTCTTTCACATTTATAATATTAGTAGGAATTGTTAAAATATTTAAGGCTTTTTTCTATTTTTTTATTGCGTAACCACTTACAAGTGGTTAGAAGCTAGTGCCCAGAACTGTTTGTATAGTTCAATGAAGTCGCNTTTTTTTATTGCGTAACCACTTACAACTGGTTAGAAGCTAGTGCCCAGAACTGTTTGTATAGTTCAATGAAGTCGCAATGATGAAAAATAAAACCTATTACAGTAGATATATTTGGCCGATCAGAGGACAAGCGCTGGGAGTTGCAGATCTGCGTATCTGCTGCCATATTGGATCCGCCATCTCGAATGATGTTACATCGCGGTATAAACAAGGCCGGCGGTAGCAAAAAGATTGACGATAGTTGTTTCTAACTGCTATCTTGTTTCTAACTGCTATCTTGTTTCCAGCTGCTATCTTGTTTCTGTCTGCCATTTTGTTTANCCGCCATCTCGAATGATGTTACATCCGCCATATTTGTTCCGGCCGCCATCGTTTTTCTAACTGCTATCTTGTTTCCAGCTGCTATCTTGTTTCTGTCTGCCATTTTGTTTATGGGAGTAATTTTGTTTCCGGCCACCATCTTGTTTTTGTCCATTATCTTGCTTCTGCCATCCACCATCTACTCTGCCATCTTGTTTCTACTTGTATTTTGTTTACATCGGCTGTTGCTAGGGGGTACGCCAGTCGTTCGACCACCATATTTATTTATGTAGATGGCAGCTAGAATGTGCTGGCGTCGCTCTCGATCGCCCGCCATGTTGGTTATATAGTTGGCCAGTAGGGGCACTGCTTTTTATTTAATTTTCGCAGAGCTCAAAATATTGTCTGGAGGAGGGTGGGATCGAGCCTCCGAACCATGGATCGGCTTGCAGACACCTTAGACCACTCTGTTATCGGGATATGTGCTAGGACAAGGGTTTGAAAGAAGTAATAGTGTGTGTGCAGGGAAAGAAAAACATATTTTGTTATGATTATTCCAATGCATAGTAATAATTTTTTATATAAGTTTTTTTTACTATCTGAGACTTATATAGACCAGAAATATGAATATTTTTCTTCATAGAGTCATAGCATGCAATAAGTATTTTTCCATATAGTAATAATTCTTTTTAAGTACATTTTTTATTTTTAAAAATATTATAAAAATACGTACCTTAGAAATAAAACAAATTTTTTATTACATTTTTATTAATTTAGTTTACTGGAGTTGAGTTTGCGAGCATGCATTGACAGTCAGGGCAGCTGACCTTGTCAAAGTATTTAAAAAATGCATGTGCTTGCATGGTTAGGGCTGTGTTAGCATTTCCACATGCTTGCGCCTGTATGGTGTCAAGTAACTGGAGTCTGCATGTGCACGTGCTTCCATGTCGTTTTCACAATCTATATGGTATCAGTTAGCATAAGTCAACATGCGTGGCAATAGTGTGTTAGCATTTTCGCAGGTCAGCACCTTCACAGAGCTAGCTATATCCAACACAATATTGTGTATAAAGACATGCAAGTGCAAGAACAAAATGATTGCAAAATAACGTAAACAGACATTGATTTAAAAACAATACATGTACATATGTAATATTTTTTAAAGGTTTGCATGTACTATTTCAGAATGCCCTTCTCATTGAACCAGGAGTCGTCACATTTTGAATGTCCGAGCGACCTCACGTACATGCATCCATTATGCTGTTTCAGCATATTTTCCACCAAATAAACTTCGGGAAACTTCGTAGGCTGTATCTCCTCTGCGTCAAAGCCTCCGACAATGGGTTCGCCTCGTAGGTACTGGAGGTAATACATACGCGGGTACCAATGTCGTATGCGAACCTCCTTGTACAATTCTGCCGACCAGTTGTGACGATAGGCCTTGTGGAAGATGCTGTGCTGTTTGGAGATGCGCACCACGTCACCCATCTTGGCTTTAGCCTTGCGCGGGTCCCTCGTCGGAATATAATTAACGGACCGATGCAGGGAGTCGTCCTTGACATCTTTGGGCTTCATGTGAGTGGTAGAATGAATGGTAGAATTATACTCGCGAACGAGTTATGGCAGTAGCTCAAGCCACTTGTAGTTTTCATTCACCGTGAAATGTCTCCACAATTGGGCTCTTAGAGTCTGGCGAAATGCTTGACGATGCTATCCTTGAGTCAAGAGTATATGGAGTAGTGATTTATTCTGTACCTTTTCATCAGTGCATGGAAAGTAGCATTAAAATATTCTACACCGTTGTCGGTCTGGAAATTTTTTNGATTTATTCTGTACCTTTTCATCAGTGCATGGAAAGTAGCATTAAAATATTCTACACCGTTGTCGGTCTGGAAATTAATTGTATGCATCCTTCGCTCAACACATACACCATGGCCTCGGTGACATCACATGCATTCTTCGACTTGAGTGGTTTGGTCCAGGCATACTTGGAAAACGTGTATATTGTGGTCAAAATGTAGCAGTGGCTTATAAAGTCTTGCATTTATATAACGTCGGAATGGAAAGTATCGTCCAGCCCTTTCATGATGTACTTTCTCCGAGGATAATTCCTTCTGGCCGATGTGTGCAATTTCCCAGAAACTGCATATTTCATAATCGCACGACGTAGCTAGCTTCAACGAATTCTTCGATGATGGATATAATCTCGTCGGTGTGTGACTGGTTGTCCGCAGACTACGAAGTGACCAGTAGCTATAGTCTATTGACGAGTTCGTTCGGATCGTCCCAAAACACGTAGTCTATCTTGTGTTTGGCATCGATTTTCTGCAGCAGATGACCTGGTGTTGCAGGCCGCGCATTTTTTCGCTGTTCCGATTGGAGTAGAAAGCGATGTAGTGCCCGACAGGGGTGGCCATCTCAGGTCCACGCTCTTGTGCACGTTTCCGTTCACGTGCATATAGCAAATCTACCATGGACAGATCATCTTCGTCGCTAGTGCCCTTCCGATTGCGGCATTTCTGCACTTATTTTCCATTTATGTGTTGGGGTCGGTCCATCTATCATGATTTCGTGTTTGACATCCGGCCAAGGCAAAGCTTCCTCCTGGCGTTGTCGACCAAGTTCGTCGAGATGGCTGGTTATCGGCTTGTAAGCCTCTTCCCTTAAATTCTGGAGAGCCAGTTTGTAACATTTCGCGAGTAGATATTTCGCGCGAATAACTTCGTTGGCCCACTGCAGCTCAGTCGTCAGTTCGGTTAAGTCTACCATCATTCATAGAATGGAATAAACACACAACCACACAGGTATATATACATATTCGCTCTCGAGTTGAGGCAAGTGAATCTTCGATCCTTTCCACTCGGTCGATGCAGGCATCCATCACCTTCTTGCTATTCCTCGCAACATCGGTTTTGGCAGCCAGTTTTGACGTTAACGTATTTTGAAGAGCCTTCAATTCTTCCCGTCTCTGCACATTCAACACGTTGATCAGGTCTATTATCAATGCCTCCACGCTCCCTATGTGGGGGTCGATGACCACCAAATCTTCCACCACTTCATTTTTAACACTCTACATCTTTTGCCCAAGAAGCGACTGGCCCCTGCGAAGAGCGGTGAGGCAAGCTTCATAAGCTCACTTCCATGATCATCATCTGAGCATAGACCATGTCAGAACTTGGAAATTGTATTGTGGCTCATCGTCGGCATCTTACTATAAACTTATCGAAGCCATGTCTGTACCTTCCCATTATGTACTGGCGAGTCCTTATCGATCACCAATGTGCTGTACTCCTCATTCCAACACAAATAACACATATCCATAAACTCTGCGAACATCATGTCTGTATTGACATGGTCATTGTACACATGCTGTAAGTTCGTATCGTCCATGCGAAACAACAAAAGGAAATTCACATTATCTCATAGAAAGTGTTTTGGCATGCACGAATAAGTTTCGCTCAAGTACACACAGTCCATGTTCGCATGCCATCTCATGCTAAAGTACTCTTGAATACACGCGTGTTTCTCATGTGCCACATCGTCGAAAATAAACACCTAGTTTGGCAATGCTTCGCTCGGTGGCACAACGGTTTCGTTATCGCTGCAATGGAAATAGCGTAGACCTTCCACAGCCTGCAGTACACTTGCCAGATGCTGGTATTTCAGTTGCTGAAGTGATTTTGGAGTACAGGTACATGTTCTCTAACCTAGACCACTCGGTTTCTCCAAAAGGCTGAGAAGCACACATGTCTTACCGCAACCCGACGGTCCGCAAATTAGTCCTCTCACGGCATTGGGCAACAGCGAGCCACGATGTTCTTCGTGTGAGCTTTCGGCATCTTCAGCATGAATGGATATGGGTAGAGTAACATCTTGCTTGATAATATGTATGTTAACAATACTACCCTCCGTAGCTGATTGTGGAGAGTGCAGAGCGGATTGCGGAGCGTGTGGAGTGGATTACAGTGCGAGCGCAGCGGAGCTGAATGCGGAGCGTGCGGAGATTGCACATAATCAGTGCTGCAAATTTTATAATGTCCCTTCAAAATATCACTTAGAGTAAAGTGCCTCTGGCAGATTTTGCATTCAAAAGTCATACTTGAACTTTTCATTCTGCAGGTCGTTATTTTATGTCATTGTAAATTCTGAAAATCTCTAAATGTTATACTGCAGAAACGACAAAGAAGATGTTTCATTACCACTTTATGCAGGTATTATTCCAAGTCTAGAATGATACTGGAACGAATAAGTATAAAGCCAGGTATATATCGGTTCGTATCACAGTAGTGTGCGATGACTCGTAGAAGAAAGACCAAATGTGGAAGAACGCTGTACAACAATGTACCTTTCGAACTGCACATTCCTGGATACAGGTTTTGCAGGATAGGAACCAAGCAAGCTAAAAGGTTGGCACACGGCGATACAGGCATCAACGCACTGGACGAGGCGTGCAACTGGCACTATATCGCCAATTCCCAGCACAAGGATCTGCAAGCCGTGCACCAGGCAGACAAGACACTCGCGCATAGGGCGGACGAAATACATCGCACACCGTACTCGGTGAAAAAATAGCCGCGTGGGGCATTTCTAATGCGATGAAAGCCAAGGTAAAGAAGGGGATGCTGGCGAAGGAAGCGAGACGAAGTTCCAAGAGGAGAGGGAAGGAAAATACAGAAGGATTCCTTCCCGCCTTGATACCTGCAATCGGTGCTTTGGGCGGTATCGCTGGAGCCATAACGAATATCGTTAGTGCGGCGAAACGAGCCTCGAACGAACGTAAGCAATTGGAGGAAACTGCAGTCACAACCATCAACTGTAAATGCAATTTTCATACCTGAAAAAATACAAGCTGAATATGTCAAACATTTGTATGGGTGCTTTAAGAGGCTACATAGTTTTTCAAAATTAAAATTATATGATACATTTTTACTTTTAATGGTACTCTAAAAATTAAAACAAAAGTGTTAATTAGAATTTCCCGCGTCAAAACAACGCAAAAAATTATTTTATATTAGTGTGCAATACTGTTCAACTTGTAGACATTATATAAATACTCTTTTCTCACATGAAAAATATCTAGTCACATAGATTTGGCATCATTATATGTCAAAATCGCAATTCTGGTGTTTTTGGGATGTACGAATATAAGAAACGAAAACAATCACAAATAATTTTACAAGTGTGGCTGAAAGTTCATGTATTAATTCGTTTTAAGTTTTAATTTACAAGAAGAGAACTATAAACTGCAAAGTTTTATTTTTTTTGGGCAATTTTTAAAAACTACTAAAACTATATTAAAGATTCTTTAAGGTAACTCACTATAACTTATTTTAATGTGAATAAACTCATTTCGATGAGTAAATTTTTATTATTTTTACTTCCAAGAAAACCTTTAACTTGTATTTTTGAAATGCAAAAAAAAATATATATGTGTTATAAAATTTATATGTGCGGAAATAGTACGAAAATAAGTCTTAAAGTTGAACAATATTCCATACAAATATAAAATAATGTATTTGTTTAGTGACAATCGTGCTTAAAAAGCTACGAAAAGGAAATATTATAACGATTCACAACATTTTTCTATAGCTTTTCCTTTCAGTTTAGTATATTTGTAACCTTGGCATGAATATCACAGAAGATCCGCGCTACGACGCTTTACGAGATGTCCCGACAGCTTAACCGCGCTGATGTTTTCTCTTCATGAGGAGCTAAACGCCTCGCAGCAAAAATTCCAGTTTATGAACAAAAAACTTTTATTGTCTCTTTGAGCCGGGTGACCTTTGCTGCGTTATCTGCGTTTCGCAAATCCCTTTAAGACCCCCCTCTCCTCATCCATCCCTTCTTCTCGCGCTGCCATTCGTCATACGGGTAGTCGAGGTCATACCCGATACATGCTGCACTCTGTCCTTCTCGTGTTCTGGGTCGAGAGTGATGGCTGTCGCTGTCCTGTGAGTCTATCTGTAGCCTCCACTTTATATCGTTCTCTCTCTCTCTCTCTCTACGTTTCTCTCTCTCTCTCTTCCTCTCCCCAAACCATCATCCTATCCACGGTCTGTTACGTAATTTCCCGTCGCGGCCTCAACCTCATCTGGGTAATGGACCCGCGCAGATCTCCTGCACCAGGCGTTTGCATCATTACCATCGGTGCAGAGTTTCGGGTATTTGTGATGCCCCTGGGAAACTCGCGCTGCGTTCACGACTGTGCGCGACCACGTCGTGCTGTAACAGCGGTTACATGACGTTATCTGATCGCCGGAATGTTTCGTAAACTAAAGATGAAGGTCAATTTTTCGTCTTCTGCTCATGTACCCTAAATTTTACCTACCCTACACAAGTGCAACTGTCAATGTCACATAGTCAACAGTGTTGCACGGTTTTGTATCTAAATTTCAAAAGACAAGCCCTTTTGTATGAATAAAATATGTACCTACTTTTACCTTTTCTAATTTAATCAAATTGCATTAAAAATAGGCTCAAGGGAATTATGCAAACATCTCAAAGCACTAGATTACATTAAGTGTTCTAACCTAAATATCCTGCCCGTATAGTTTATGATAGTCAAATTGGCATTGGGACACTGAGATTGGTTTTGCGCAGCAAGCGTGATCACTCTACCTCATATTCGCCCCACGAATGGTATAGTCTGCTCACGGTTAATTGAACGCGCTCTTTTGAAAGCCCTGTTTATGAATTACTATTCTTTTAATTTTTTATACTTTCGTCATATACGTAAAATTAACATTGCTATGGATCATCTCGCATTATCCATGCATCATCAAAATTGAATCGAGGACTATTCAAAAAAGTATATGTGTTGATAATAAACAAATTCATACAGCTATGTGTATAATACAAGTAACACTGACTTTAGAAGCCATGCACATAAACATTACACTCGCTATAGATTAAATGTCTTACATCTATTTTTATTAATTCACAGGCAACTTAACAGGACGCATGCATGTCGTTATGGACAGTAATTTGTTTTCAAAGGTTGATTTAAAAAGAGATTACTTAGCTGTGAAGAGCAATTAATTAAACCACTAAGATGCCCGAAGTCACCAGGCAACCATTTACATTGGTTCCGATGGCGGGAAACGTGTAACTAACAGGTATATCCTGGGTAATTTCGTGAATTCATTTAAGGACAAGCTAGACTTCAAATGTATGTGTATTTCTGTTATATTTGGGATTGTGTCACAGTTTATTAGATACGCCCAGGTGAACTCTGAGCCAATAACAGAACTGCAAGAAAACAAGCATAGAATACTGTGCTCTCAAGTAAAACTGGCTACACACTGGGGAAGCAGCCAATGAACAGAAAACTGAGGCTCGAAAACACATAGTATCGTAGAATCTAACCTGCAGGTCGTTTAAAATGCGAAATTTTCCTGTCCCTATAGGGCCACCTGATTTTCATGAAAAGATTCACGCGCAGGCTAGACTTCGATATACACTCATTTGCAAAAAAATGAATACCATGAATTAACAGCATGAGTACGACGAAGGTAGCCACACAGAATCCTCATAGCCCGACATGTGACACATTTGCGTTCGATGGGGTTTGCTTGCGCGTATGTGCCACTAGAGGGCATACATGTGCCTCCTTCATTCATAGCTGCAAAAGACGGAATAAGGCCTTAGTAGCAGTGTGAGCGATAGAGCAATTTTCAATGAACACACAGTATGCCCTGATGGAATCTTCCCAGCTGGATGAGTTTGAGAAAGTCCGCATCGTCGGCCTGCAAGAAGCAGGTTGTTCATTTCAGCGTATTGTCGGTTTTGGACGCAGTGAAAACAGAAGGGTACACAAATCCGTCGAGAAGGCTCGGGTCGACCCCGGCGGACCACTAGCAGGAAGGATCGTTTCATCGTGAGACATATTTTAAGCACAGTCGGGCGTCACTGCGTACCATACAGGGACATATCCAGGTGGCTAGCAGAGAAGGATCTGTCGTCTTAGTGTCCTCTACGACGACTACAATTACGACCTGAGCATCGCCGAGCACGTGTGGGGAACAATCTGCATGGCAGATTGCGGATTGGCGACGAGTGGTGTTCAGCGACGCATTACGGTTGTGTCTGACTACAGATGACCACCGAATTAGAGTCTTGAGACCTACTGACCAGCGCCATGATCCACATTTCCTTTGGAGAAAAGGGTACTGGCTTGACAAGAGGTGTCATTGTGTTGGGTGCAATTTCTTAAGATTTCCGCACTCCACGTTGACCCTGACGTTGCAGCGATATGTCCAAGAAATTCTGCGACAATGTGCACTCTTCTTCCTTGTGCAGCTTGACAATACCATTTTCCAGCAGGTCTAATGCCTGGTCTCACAGAGCATGGTGGGTATCTCTGGTCTGCCTTCGTGATGTCAACATGCTTCCTTAGTTAGCAAGATCCCCAGACCTCTCGCCCATCGAGAATGTTTGGGACCAGATTGGACAGCAACTTTGGCCAGCGGAAACTACGACGGATTTGGAGAGTCAGTTGCGCCAGCTGTTGCAGAATCTTCTTCCAGATAGCATCTGACGTCTGTATGGCTTCCTGCCCGACCATATCACCGCCTGTCTTCGTACTATGGATGGTCCAACGCCATACTAAGTGCATCCTGCAAGTGTTGGTCCCCTGTAATACATGCTTGGTGTGATACGATATTTTGATGGTTCCTGTATACATAATACTACCATGTCCTGTGCCTGTACGCACTTATGTGCTCCTGCGATGCCACCTTTGGTGTGTTAAATTTGTTTGCATGTAAGTGTACTGCGTGTCCACCTGGGACTACACTTTGGTCATTGACCTCGTATCTTTGTGAGAAAACTGAATGGGCCAATCAGAATTAGTATACTCCTCTACTGAACGCCGTGTTTGGCGGGTAGGCGATTAAGATACGTGGCAGTTAAAATTATCCAATCACGAAAATGGACCCCAGTTGAAGTTTTTGGGTTACAAGTAGCAGCGAAATCATTTCTCGAAAAAACAGAAACCCCTAACAATAGGCAAAACCTGCAAAATTAACGTTATTATTTAGAAACATGCTGGGCTGTGCTGCCCTCATACATATTTTAGCGCAATTCATGATGCTGGCAACTTAAAGATGTTATTTACTCTTGTTACCGCTTCACTGCGAATTGTTTGCACTATAGAGTTGAGCTTTCACTAAAGGTTAAAGTGACCTTGTGACGTCCCACAAAAATGATCGACAAAGAAGTCAAACGAGCACACAGCATTTTTAAGTTTAGCGTGCAGCCGCAAATAACGCTAATTTTGATGATCCTTACTAATTGATTTTAGGACCTCCATTTGATGTTACAGTCATAAGAGTACTCCCTACTACAATATTTTCTTGCAAAATCAGTGTTATCATCTAGTATACGTGGATCATAGCAAATAAATATTCTAGAAATATGACATTTTCCCGGTAACTATTAAAAAACAAATGGCCACAGCCACTACTTTTTAATTTTTGTAATAAAAAATATACCCAAAGAGATAAAAATAGTTTAAATGATTAAACATACCATTTAAATGCTTTCGTGCGCAGTTTCCTTAATACAAAGGAGAAAAGTACAAAGTAACACCTATAGTTTAATCCATTGGCTTACACCGCGTGTAATGATATCCTGCTGTTACAGATTTAATAAGCGAAAAATTTAACTTCCCTGGAATACATACAGCAATCTCACGAGCGCCCGTCGCAATGATGCATTATGACCAGGTGTGACCTTGAAGTATTTCAATTTGTTATTAGAGATTCCCCTTAACACTTCTGGTTAAGCTCTGAAACAAGTTTTGGCAGTACTCAGCTGGCAGAATTTGTTTCCAATCTTCATGCAGCATAGTAATAGATGACGTTTGTCTGTTGTTCGAATAGGTCTGACCCAAGGAGTTTGTGTTTATATATAAGAAGTGTATGTATATAAGAAGTATATACATTTATATAAGGAGTGTATATATACACTTCTTGGCCTGACTGCACCTTGACCTACGGTATGACTCACCAACGACACTCCAGCACACAACAACGGTGTACTTTGGTGTTCAAACCGGGGTTTTGTGTGGGCCATTTAAGCCCTCTGGCTTGATTGTTTTCAATCCACTATGCAGGTGACCTTGCTTTATGGATGTGGTGATAAATTATGCTGATAAATGAAAGGACCTATTCTATACTGTTGCAACAGTGTGGGAAACATGTTATTCAAAAAATGTATTGGTACATGTAAGCATTCATCTATCCATCTACTAGCCTAAGCCCAAAACAAGCAAAACAGCCACAGAAGATTACACTACCGCCATAATTTACTCTTTCGATACAACACGCTTAGGTAAATACAGTCCGCCAAGCATCCTACAGGCCCTTGTGTCATTAAGAATGCCAAGTCAGGTATCGTGACTCATCGCTCAATGAAACATTCTTACATTACTGCACAGTCCAAAGACTGTTTTGTTTGCAGCACTCTAAACGGCATCGGGCATTGATGTGTATGATGAATGGCTTCCTGGCAGAGGAACGACTATGGAAACAGTGCTATCACCTCCCGGTGCAGATTTCTGGCACAAGCGTCTGTTCCTGAGCTGCGAAGAAGTCCTCTGCAATATTCCTCTCAACTTGTTCGTACAACACTCTTCAGAGTTCGCCGGTACCAAAAAGTTAGTTTCTTGGTCCTACCAGAGTGACTCTTGTGACAATTTATTCACCTAATGTGTCCAGTTAATTCTGGCATCATTAACAGGGATCGATACATTTTTAACTGCTGAGAAATCGATGTGATGTGATGCCCGAATTTTTGGGCCCATACAATAATTTTCCTTTTGAACGCAGGCAACACTCCTTTTTGACTAATTATGTCACCAACTATGTGTTTAGTGTTCAAGCGTTGGCGTCTTCGTTTATGCAATGCCGTGCTGGGAAAGTTCACTAGGAGCAAAGGCTCGTTTAATGACTTCAAATCACACAGTGGTTGTGTTTAAAAACTGGGATAAAAATTATCCCTAAGCATTAAAATTACCACTGTTGGTGAATTGCCGGCTTGGATTCTCTCTTCCATGTTGTTTGTTTGCAGATATTATTAATGACACCGAGGATATTTTCTGCCTTTAGGTGAACTTCTGGCCCCTGTGGCGCAGATACTTTCTTGAATTCCTTTGCAGATAGTTGCCAAATCACATGCTATCAGTACCTCAATGAAAGTAGCGTAACTTTGCCTTGGCTAGCTTCTGCATTCCGGCACCAGAATGTACATTAGAAATGAAGAGCCGATAATCCCTTGAGCTATAGAAAGTTGTATCCCAGTCATGATTCCTACCGATAGTGTGTCCTGTAAATAATGAAACGTTAATATGTGACTGTTGACAGGCGATACGTATTTAGGTATTGTTCATGAACATTTGTCATTCACAGGTCATTCATCAGGGAGTAACGAGTGAGCTCCATTCCCCTTTCGTCTGTTTATGGGCAATTCCATTCACCAGATTTTGCATTAGCATCCGTGCCACTGAATATGTGCCTCTCTACCAGCGCACAGACGGCTACGCCACCCGAGCGCCAGAACTGTCGCACCCAGCCAGACTGAAGACTGGATATGTGACAGAGGTGGTGTAGTGGTCAGACCACTTGCTTTCCACCATAGCGAATAGGATCTCCTTCCCAGAGTGGAAAAGTGGCTGACGTTGCCATTGTCCATAGGGTTTTCTCAGGGTACTGTCGTTTTCTCACTCCTGAATTCTTTCCTGTCTCCCATCGACTCTAAAGAAGTCAGCTGAAGACTGGATGAGATGTGCGGGGAATAAATAGGAATACTTTGAGAAAGCCGGAAAACACAGGCCTGGCAACAACGTTGCAGACCTGAATATTAAAATTAATTCCCTGGTCAATTGGACATGGGTTCGAATCGGAACCTAAACAGTATGATGCTAGACAATAAGGCAAAAGTGGGTTCGTGTGTTCTTTATTCATGCGTTTTGAACATTTATAGGTTTTCGAATATCAACATTTGTGGTCCAGTTCATTGAGATGGCATTATGTAAATCGCGAGTCGGAAACTGGTGCAGCAGACAATAGTGACTGTGAGCAAGGGAAACTTGGGTGTTTTGCAATTCAGACTCGCCTCGATCCTGCTGTTTCCAGTTCGGCGAATGTTGCAACGTATCTGCATTGACCACGCACGCCTGAAGCCCGTGTTTCGCGGTGTGAAGGACAATGCTCGGCCCGTTATCAGCTTGGCCAAGGCCCTGCATGCAGATTGTGTGCTGACTCACACGGGACGAAGCTCCGCCAGCGATGCTGAGCAGCCTGCCGTGCGCTTGCATCAAGAACAAACAGTGAACTTTCAACATGCGTGCAGATCGTACGGTGCTTGCTGTTCTTTGAAAGGATGTTTGATTCGAAAGAAAGGTGCAAATCCTTTTTAAGACTCGTGACAAAATTGCCACACACATTAAAAAGTTAAGCAAAATTGCTGCTTTATTTTTACTCATTTTTCTTATTTACAGCAGGTGTGTTTTTTTATTTTATAATTTTCCGTGCGTTCATTTTATCCTCGACTGACGAAACGTTAAGTAAGTTTGGCTTGCAAAACACATGCAAGCATATTTTCCACACAGCATTTTAATTTCATTGAACAAAACTGAGGAATACAATTTAAAAAAAACTCCTATTGTTCACGATTTAAATTTTTTATTAGAAATTTAAGAACTACCTGGTGAAAAACGAATGACATATAGGCCCACTGAACCAACAGGAAAATTTATTACAATGCCTTGTAGTCACTGTAATTTCCATTACGTAAGTTACGAACACTTTCTTGTTATGACATGACAAAATTTTCGTGAAATTGTCTAAGATGATATCTATTTGTAACTGTACTGTAATACTTTCTAAAATCTTTTTCGCTGCAAAATATGTCCTAATTCTGTGCAAGTCTTAGTAACAACCCATACAAAGCTTCGAAACATAATTTACAGCAGTTTCTGTACCTCAGTCAATCATAATGTAGTTTCAGTATTTTACGTTACTTTTTGTAGCTATTGCGCTGAACGGATGGAATATACGAGCCAGCAAAATCTTTGTCTTCGCCACGCAGGTAGAGACTTAAAAATACCACAACGTCAGATAATATCAATAGTAACGGCCGAGACATACTATTACAGAGCATGCATTGAAAAACCCAAGTACATACTTCGAATGGAGGGATAAAATTTCAATTGTGCTCTAAAGATATTTCAACCTTGTAGTGTTTCCAGACCACTAGCACTATCTAATAATAATTTAGCTAACCCAGACATGCATTGTATGTATAGCTATGTTATTGTCTCAACTCTTGAGTTAAACTTTGTTATCCTTTATAACTACAAGGTCAGCCTTGAAATACGTTTATAGAAATATCTGGAGAATTAAGCCTGTATGCAAACAGTAATAAATACGTTTTGTAATATGGTACACTTATGAAATTATTTTATTGAACATGCACTTCATACTCAAGAGATTCTAAACATAAACTGTCATAAGCAGTGTACTTTAATTCCTACCTCCTTTGATTTACTTTTTTTATTTCAATCTCAACGCAAAAGAAAAAGAAAGTTAAAAGGTTAGGGAAGGAAGAGGGGAAGATATATTTTCAATTTTAAAACGGCTGCTACGTTTACCAAATATAAGTCCATAGCTTTTCAACATGATTTTAAATTTTGTTTGTTCAAGTTGCTCTTCTGTTCTTTAAGTACCTAAGATATTAAATAGTTTTCGTAACTGACGTCTGCTGAACTGTCTTTAACTTCGATTCCAAATATATGTACCGAAAATGACTAACTTTGAGTATGTTAGTTTATAAGCTTTTTTACTGATAGTCATTTCCTCGGGCAGATAATTAAATAACTACGACTTGGCTAGCTTTCCTAGTATACATAATTTACTGGGCATTTACAGAACGCGAGTTATCATTTGTATCTTACTTTTTGGTGAGAGTAATATTTAGTGCTTCAGAAAATAAATGATGGAAATTAGTTTAAAGCTAAAATATTGTTTGCATTTGGAATTTTAGAGGGACATGTTACCAAATTGTATGTACAGTAATGGCTGGCAAAGTTATTTAATATTTTCCTATCTAGCAACATATTACGTTTCAGTTTAGTTTATTCTAATTTATTAGTAACAAACTCTTCTCGAACAATGAGCAAATAGCCACTGTATATCAATAATCCTTTCCTATAGAAGTTTATAGATGAAGAATATTCCAAACTATTCGATGTGACAGTGAACACCTGCCTGAGAAAAAAAAAACACTCGTAAAATAGTTCATTCGAAACGTATCTGGAGAAATGACTGGGTTAGTGCTGCACTATGATAAAGAAAGAAGTAAACCTGTATTCGGAATTCTGCATTACGACACGTACAAAGATTACAGTGCGATTTGAAGAATACCACCCTCTGCAAGAATACACACGTCACACCGTCTATGTGGAGTTCGTGGATCCCAGTACAATTCGCCGTGCTTTGCCTTGATGACCATTGCAAAAACCCCGAATACTAGCCACAACACCTCCAATTTTTGCGACCGTCTTTCCCTTCACTAGCGCTTTCATACAGCCCCGTACACAACAACCCATTTGTCTCGAGGTCCGGTGATTTGGGTGGCCATGAACAAGATACTGGAAGCACTCGTGAATCTTCGGAAACATTCGGAATTGAACATTTATTTACGAGAGTTTTTTTTTCAGACATGCCTGTGGAATAACATCCGACAATCCACAATATCTGTCGGCCTGTATGTGTAAACATATTTGAAACCAGTACCTGTGCGATAAATTGTATTATTGCATAACATATACCAATATTACCTTTTCGGGCATGATGTCCATAGCGTTGCACCATGGATGAAAATGAATAGCTCGACAGGTTTTTCCTAGATTCCCCTCTCGTGGTTTTAAAACTATTATTGAGGAATCAGTAAAAACTAATTGTGTTCTGACGCTCTAGATTTTACTCATTATGTATAAGTACTAGTGAGGACACGGTAAAAATTATTGTGTTCTGGCGTTATATAGTTCCCTCTAATGTAAAGGGGCCGTGGTGGTTTCGGGTTAGACTACTCGTCTCCCACCAACGCAAACCGGGTTCGATTCCCGGTGGGGTCACTCCCAGATTTTCGCATGAGGGAATCGTGCCAGACGATGCCGCTGATCGGCGGGTTTCTCGGGAATATCTCGTTTTCCCGTCCTTGCGTTCCGGCGCTGCTCCATACTTACCTCACTTGACCCTCATCGGCTCTCAATCCCTCGATGTTAATAGTCTCCCAAATCTCTTCACTCACTCAATCACCTTCTAATGTTTTCAAATGATTATCGAGGACTCAATACAAATTATTCTGTTGTAACTTATATATTTTGTACTTCATTAGCTGAGGAAGTTCTGCATGCTTCCATTTATTAGGTTTAAAGGAAAGCTGGCAGGTGAGAAACAGCTTCTTGCTTCGTGGAGCGTATGCATAATGTCGTTAGTTTCGTCGCGCTACAAAATTAACACAGACTGTCGGCAAACACAAAGTGTCTTGAACGCGAAGCTCTCATGATTTATTCTGCACGTACCTGTCGGAAATGTTATTCGAGATAGAATGCCGTTAAAGTGTCATTGTATTAAAATAAATAGTTTTTACTGAAATGCTGTTGAATCATTTAGCACCCGTGTTTCGAGAACAAGGAAGTGCTATCCTATATTAAAAAAATGGAATGTCATATATCTTGTATCTCCGAGGCCTGAGACGAATATTTTCGATGTTAAAATAAGCTTACTTCAACATTACTGCTGCAAAACTAGCGTTTCTGAAAAATTATTAATTTAACGCCGTTTGCATGCATGCCATAAGACATAACGTCTAGCACAAAAATTTCTAATAAGCAAATTCTCAATAGCGTGCAACAAAATATGATGCATAAGATATGAGTGGATATGGCACTGATATACACTGAATAGCCAAAAAAACTGGTACATCTGCCTAATGTCGTGTATCCCTCCTCCCTTCGCACCCCTAGCCGTACTCGCAGAAGTGCCGCAAGACGACGTGGCATGGACACCACTAATGTCTGAAGGTATGCAGGAGGCAATTCACACCACGAATCCTCCAAGGCAGTCCACAAATCCAATCTGCGTCAATTTGAGAAAGGGTTGCACTTCTGTCACTTTTAATGATTTTCGTCAGTCGTCGTTTGTCCCGTTATTTCATGATTTTTTTCCGGCCGCAGCGATGTCGAAGATGTGATGTTTTACCGGATTCCCGATATTCACGGTACACTCGTGAAATGGTCGTACGCGAACATCCAAATGTTATAGCTACCTCGGAGATGCTATGTCCCATCTCTCGTGCGCCGACTATAACACCACGTTCAAACTCACTTAAATTTTGATAACCTGCCATTGTATCAGCAGTAAACGATCTAGCTGCCGACCGCATCGCGTTACTCTGATTGGTTCCATACCTGTGTTATTTACATGCGCACGCCCATAACAGTGTTTTGGCTATTCAGTGTATTAAAAGGTAGTCTTCATATTCATGTCGAAAATTTTTTCAAAATTTTATATTACTTTTTGGCGCAATGTAATAGTTATAAAACAAAAAAAGAATATTTCAACGAAGATTTTTTTTCAAATACAAAATTATTTCAGATGTTTTCTCGTGTGAAAGAAAAACACCATAAGCTTGGCGTAGAGGTTATGTTTCAATGTCTATGTAAAAGCTACATATTTGCAAAATGATCCCTAATATTAAAATAATTAAAATTTGTTGTCCATTTTCGTTTTAAAATATACTCAAAACAAAATATATATTAGGCTTTAAAAAAATCTGCATACTTGTTTCATTGGATAATTGCACGTGATTGTAGTAAACAATGTAATTTTGCTTGTAAATGTGAATGTTTAAACAAATTCATCTGGCAGTTGTAGAACTCGATTTGGGAAACTGGCAACATGTTGCTTATTAACAGAGAAAATCTAACTGTTGTTCACACTTCCGACTTATGGCTCTGTTATGAAAGTCAGTGAGCCGTGAAGATCTCCAGTCATAGAGTGCAACTGTACACTAACATGCATTGTTCGCAAGCTCTCACTGAGATTCTTGCTAGAATAGGTACATTTTGTGTGCGTTAAACTGTTACGAATTCTGCTGTTGTTGCACTCACCTAATTAATATGCAAATAACAAGACATTATAGCCATAATTTGGAGTCGCCTTTCCTCTGCAACTAGAATAAATGTACATGTATCACAAATACATTGTGTTAGCTTGGCTTTAAAGTATAAACATAATAAATGAAGACAAACAAAAGTCGCAGGTGCCTAATAAATGGGGAACATTCCTACCATCCTCGTTTTTTTACTTTCAAAACTTAAGTAAGCCTAGCGTCACGGTCATAGAACGAACGATGAGGTTATCATTCAGCGAATTTAATGTTCACATTAGGTTCTGCCAGTATACCAAGTTTTGCTCATATTTGCCGTAGAGTTCCTGATCAAGGGCATTTCCTTATGTAATTTAAAATTCAATGGCAATAGTTTTAACCCCATGAAAGATACTGACTAAAATTCTAACGAGTTTAAATAAGTTTTTCCATGTAAGTAACAACGATATTTTACAGCTTCAAATACATTTACCGCATATGACTCTGTGTATACCACAAGTAACATTCAAGTCAAATGAATGATTTTATAGATATCAGAAGACAATAAAAATTGTGTAGGNCTGTGTATACCACAAGTAACATTCAAGTCAAATGAATGATTTTATAGATATCAGAAGACAATAAAAATTGTGTAGGTAGCAGGTGAGCCTTTGAAACAGTCTTCAAATGTTAAGACTCAAGGTTGCCCTAATCTTTCAATATGACATCACAGTTTGGATGATATAATCAGTTAGTGTCTGAATTTAATGTTTGTTTGAAATTGGTTCGTATGTGCTAGAAATTACGACTCATAATTTTCTTAAGACCATGCATTCTGGATTTTGTATATCAATATTCTGTACCAAATTTATTTGCAGTCAATCACAAAGTTTGCTGGATAAAGTACACTTGCTTCATTTATGGGTGCAAAATAAATATCTTACCACTTTACAATATGATTCTCTCGCTACTTTTGCGTAGATTTGTCTCATTGCCTTAGATATATATTTTACCACACATGTCCTCACATCTATTCAAAGAATTTACCTGTATTGTAGCCCGATGTATTGAATTAACAAAAAATGTGTTTGTTCGACTGTATAGCTCCTTCGGATAAAGCTATGTACCACTCTATATATGGAAACAATATCTCTCATAACAGTAGTTTATGGAAATTACCACGCTACTAATATGTTTTCACTGAATACACGTTGTTACCAACGTTATTTGAAAATAGCTTTAAATAATTTATAAGATAAACGTATCTCAGAAATATTTTCTGTATCGTATTTCGTAAGAATATACNGAAAATAGCTTTAAATAATTTATAAGATAAACGTATCTCAGAAATATTTTCTGTATCGTATTTCGTAAGAATATACATACCTGTAGTAAAAAAAAAACATAGTTTATATTAATTCAGAGGATTGCGTATACGTAGCATTTAGCAATAAACTCNATACCTGTAGTAAAAAAAAAACATAGTTTATATTAATTCAGAGGATTGCGTATACGTAGCATTTAGCAATAAACTCTAAAATGGTTTGTTGGAATATGGCTTGAATTTTTGAGTGGCGTTTTCTCCAAAACAGCAGAAGGAAAAGTTTGCGCCTTGAAACCGAATAGGTTTTATTTATATAGAAATTATGGTTCCAAATCGATTAAATGGCTGCAGAAATGTACCATTCCATATAAAAATTTTGGACAATGGCAATTTCGGCAACTTTCAACTAATTCATGTTGGTAGAATACCACGCAGTACTTATAGAACAAATTTAGTGGTACGCACTCAGCCGATTAATTACTAAATTAAGACTACACTTCGTTCGGATGACGCTATATACAAAATAGTGAAAAAAAGAGTTCGTCAATTAAAACCTCCGTACACTTACTAGGTATATTCTACAAAAATATTTTGATTTATGATAGTTAAAAGATTTATGGTGTTTGATTATTTAGGTTCAATAATTTTATAAAAGTGTTCNAAATATTTTGATTTATGATAGTTAAAAGATTTATGGTGTTTGATTATTTAGGTTCAATAATTTTATAAAAGTGTTAGTTAAGAGTTGCTTGTTATTTAGTGTCTATAGCTCTACTTCTATACAAAATTTTCTGGGAATCGGAATTATTCCTGAACTACAATGCATGAGAGCTACGACAGTGATGGATAAAGAGGTTTTANAAATTTTCTGGGAATCGGAATTATTCCTGAACTACAATGCATGAGAGCTACGACAGTGATGGATAAAGAGGTTTTAATTAATATATTTAATGGGTCCATTAGGCCTGAAAGTGTATCACTTACAGTGAAAATATGTCTAATTTTCTCAGACATGACATTTCACCTCGGAATTCTGTAAGTACAGTATCGTTTAGGGTGTATTTAGGACCATAGCTACCGATGGAAATGATCACAGTTCAAAACCATATTCTATTCAAATGATATGCCTCATAGAGCCCAGACAGTGTAGGATGGTCAGGAGCTCAGTTCCACAAACAGTACATTCATAATACAGTCGTGGAGACTTCAGAAATTTACACGCAGTGTCAAGTCCATTACTAGCCGAATTTTTTTTATTTTTAACACTTGTTATGAGACTTTAAATGATTCTTCACATTGTGCAAAAAGTTTCATTGTATGGTCAAATTTTAAAAACGCTTTGATTCTTATAAATGTGCCTCATCAGTTGACGCATTCTGTGTCCCTATATTTTATTCGTCAGAACACAAGCTCTGGCGAAGCTCGCAGGCGGACGACCGCAATAAGGATTAAGGGTTTTGCAGACGTGATGAGGAGAATGGCGCCAGGATGGCCCGGCGGAATGACCACGTGCGGAGGAAGGCGGATGCAGCTGCATCCCGCAGCTGCCAAGGGACGCTGAGCCCACACCAGCGGCTGAGTCTGTCCCGGGCTAGTTTCTGCCATAAACATTGAGAGCTTTTAGCGGGCGTGCTGGGGAGAATAACGACACAATATCCGGAGGCATAAGTGCGCCGAACCAATGAGGCCACCCAAGAGTTCCAGCATGTGCAGAACGGAACAATAAACTTCCAGGCCAGTATCAAGGAGCGACGCCAGGCCGACTGCGGACCACAGGAGCAGTGGCCACGTGTTTTACGACTCAGGGGGAAACCCGGCAAGCACCCCGGCCACATGCAGGGACGGTGCAAGTTGAATATGGCGATGGAGCCTACAAAACCACGAGAAGGAGGGAGGAACGGATCAGTCAGTCGAGGATCGAGCAGTCAGGCAGTCAGTTGGAGGACCTAGAGCGAGAAGTCCGGTTCGGAACTGGACGACATCAGGCAGTCAGACACGAGCAGTCAGTTGAGAGACGTCAACGAGTCAGTCAGTCGGAGTCAGTCGAAGATCCAGAATGCATCACGACGTCGACCTCAGTCGGAGGCCGTCAAACGGGACGTACTGCGGGAAGAATCCGAGAAAACGGCAGCCGGCCATCGCCAAACGAAGAGTGCTGAGTGGACCCAGGAGGAGCAGTTCCGAGAGCAGGCGTCGGGACGCCCCACCAAGCGCCGGAGCAGTTCCAAGTCGCCAGCCGAGGGAAGACATCGCCGCAGTGTCAGATAAGTAGTTCTACACCAGGTGTGAAGAATCCTGCCCCCCTCCCCCCACGACACCAATCGCTGCGTCAAACCATACGTAGCCTACATAGAAAAAGGGGAGGGGAGTTGTCTCGTGAGTTCATGTACCAGTTAACCTGTTCAAGCAACAATAAAACTCGATTATGTGAACTCGCAAATAAAGTGTAATTTATTAGTAAATTGGACCTAGAGACAGCAGTGTTGCCGTATTCCTACGCCCTATCACTGAGGGCTAGCATCAAGTGCTGGCGCCTCACGCCGCAGAGCAGATTCAACACCTACTTCCAAACTTCAGCATTGGCAGGTATCACAGTATCATGTGCTTAAATACAAAACGTTTTGAAACTACATGTAGAAATTCAAACCACGACATATATGTGCTAATATAGACGAGAGTTGCTAGTAAAAAAATGTTTGGAAAATTAATTTGGTATTTTAAAATTGAATTTGAAGTTAGCAAAACAGCGCTGGGAGTCCGCAACTTCACGTACCTCTGTGTACAACCAGTTGCATATAACTACCACGAAGGCGAATATAACTGGTGTGTCATGCGACAACCACCGGTATATACCACCATAAATCTACTTGCAGACCCTACATCACCAATTCCGCTGTTTGTGTGATGGAGAAATAAAATGTAATCACTTCTGGCAGCCTTTACTAGTTAATTACTAATCCTCCATTTTTTCGTGTAGTTTGACACACGGGTACTAATAAGCAACCACAAGCGGTGCCCAAGTACCTTGCACTTATGGTGTCCTATATGTGCAGGCGTGCCAGTTACGCTTTCTTTAAGCCTGTCGACTAACGGGAATGCTTACGCAATCAACTTAACCCAACTTTGCACTAAAAATGGCACACACATACAAAAATCACATAGAATTCGAACTTTACCGTAATTCAAACTTTTGTGGAGCTAGGCTCTAACATTTGATGCCAAAGATTTGCAAGAAGTGGTGTTAATGCTAAACTATTATTTTCTTGACTATTTGTGTGAGGTTCTTGGGGGATAAACAATTAAATTACCAAAATTCATAAAAACCAGGAGAAATATTTAAATTGCATGATCACAAATTAAATAAAAATTTTATGTAGGCTTGTTTTATTACTGTCGAGAATTACAAATCATATCGTTAACTAATTGATGACTGTGTCTCAAAAGGTTATTGCCAACTATTTAAGAAAAATATGAAAAGATAACATCACTTTTAAAAAAAAGGTATTGATAAAGGTGAGTCATTAGGAGAAGAGGTCGAGGAAATTAATAACGAATAAATAAATTTACCATTGAATTATGTTGACAAATAAATTAATATATTTCTGTACTGGTAACGGGGTGATCAAATAACCGTGATGTAGGCCATTCACGGTAAAATAAGCACTTTTTAAGGCTCCTCCAACAAGCTTAATAACCAAAACATTTATTTTAACGTGGTCTTAGACGTTAATTTTTAAGAGCTATGAAAAGTACACACTGTGTTTATTATTCACGTGACAATTTATATTTTAACAATTGCCTAAAGGATACAAACTAAAATTAACTTTTAAACTTGACCTTTAAAAGTACTCACTTTATCGTGAACAATCTATATCGAAAAGGAAGTGCAGGATTTAAAGCCACAGCTAATCATCGTTACGCTCGCTGAAATTCCACAAGTGAAAGTCAGCAGAGCCACGAGGAAACTATATGACACGAATACCGACACTGTGACTACGTACTCTGAATGTAAAATCACTCTTTAATAACTTAATCTACGCCATGACGTGCCTGCAGCAGAAGTAATCCTTTGTTTGAATCCCATTCGTAAGCCAGCAAGACGTGACAGAGAAGCATTATGTTAACTGCTCCCATTCAACAAGATATTTTTTCTTTTTTTTTTTTCTTGAACTCAACGAAAACCGACGAGTTAAAGTACATGCAATAAATTATGCTGTACAGAGAAGTAAAGTCACAGTGCTGGGCAGTAATGTTTCAATGTACTTTAAATAACGGCAATGAAATCCACGCCTCCGGTATACACAAATGAAAATTCGTAACAGAGATCAGATTTGGAACGAAAATTTGAAATGAATTAAACTATCGAGGCTTCATTATGTCACAGCAACAGATTCTATCAAGCGGTGGCATTCTTGACATATTCGATAGGTCGTAGGTTTGATCCTTATTGACAGTGAAGAGGGTCGGATTTGTCGCGATTTTCCATCCCCCACTACCATGAATAGATTTTTGAAACTATCGGAATAAGTACGGTAGCGGATTGATACATTACTTTCATCCTGAGTGTCGGTGTCCGGTAGCGCGTAGTTCTAATATGTTCGTGGCGACCGTAGGAATTAAATGTATTGCATTCACAAAATCTCGACGTTACAACTTGTCATCACTGCATTTCGTATTCCTTCGCCGTTGCAGAACCAATCATTTAAGAAATGGTTAAGCATTTCGTGAAATGTTTTGTTAGTTTTTATTGTCTTGAGTGAAGTATCCTGCATCATGTACAACCAACTTTATTTATGAAATGAGAATTACAACTGCGTCGATGCAGGGCGATGTGTGTCTCTTAGAACAGCTCCCTAGCGTACATTTTAACTATTCGTTTTTTTCCAACACAATTTATTTTTCCTAATTTGTTTGTATTTAGCAGTTTTACGATATCAACTCATGTACGTGCGTAGCCTTACCATCAATTTTCATACAACATGAAGCAACTCATTGTGATGGATTTAAATGCTAGAAATAAAATTAATGTCTACAAGAATTTATGGGGAAGGTCAGAAAGCCGGATTACAATTTGACACGTAGTAATGAACAGATATTCTGCATGAATTTAATTATCATTATCATCTTCATCAATTATATTCATAACAAACCATAGTGGGGCGCCAGTTTACATGTTCCCTACAAAGCCCGATCCAGCGATCATATATGTGACCAATCTCTAGAGGAATGACGATTTCGACAGCCGGCTCGCTGTCGAATTTATTTCAACTTTCGACCACTTGGTTCCATCAAGGTGTATTCACAACTATCCACTCCATTCGTCAGTCGCCCGTCCGTCCGACTATCACGTGATCTTCAACCAATCGCAGGGCAACCTTTTTTTCCATCCATCATCCATCAAATATTTCTGGAAATTTATTTCGACGGACCGACGGATGGGCCACCGCCTTCTGACGACAGTCTATAGACGCAAATACGCACTTTGAAATAAAATGCAAGGCGGTGGATATGTGTTTGTTATCATTGGTAGTAAATTCAAGAATTAAAAATTTAGACAATAAATCGGTATAAATACTTATCACGTGAAAAAATTATTTCCCCCAAATGTTTTTCCTATTAAAAATGTATTTCCAAACAAAATATACCTCCAACGAAAGAAAGATCACAATGTTTAGTTGTCACGCTGATATTTTGTCGTACAGGAGGATTGATGGACGACAGATTGCTGCGAATCGCTTTCAACTGACGGACGAAAACAAAAACGGATTACTGACTGACGGACGGGCGACTGAAGGGTGCGACGGATGGTTGTCAGCCCAGTTTCATATATTTCCGTTACTGAAAGTTCAAAACTCCACTTGAAGCAACATAGTCACGGAATGACGTTATTCCTCAAAACTAATTATTCCAACGTTCTCGTAAATTTGGCCCCAGGAAAATACCTGCGTAAATCCATATATTATTGGAACCCTTGCACGCTACTCGGGCGGAGACTGCGGTAACTAATTGCAGGAAGGTAGGAAAAGTGACTGCGTGGCACCAGCTGTCACGTCAAAACGATTAGTAGAATGGACAGCTCAAGAAAGCGGAAAGGCAACTCAAATTTCTGTGTTGTTGGGTGCATAAATACTTACGGGAACACAACCCTCCATTTAGTTTTTCTTTCATTTCAAAACAGGAGAACTGAAGAGGAGCGACGTAAGTAGTGGATCCAGGCGGTGCAAAGACAAAAGTAGCACTACATGGCTTATAAAACTATTGTACAATTACCTAGGATGTAGGAAAGACTTTCAATGCACTTATTTTTAACTTTACTGTCAGGTGGCAAATTTATTTGATAAATGACGTCCCAAAGAAGTATATTTAACATCGTAATCATTAGTAGGTATAATAAGCTTACATATTTGGCTGTCTAGTTCATTACCGAAATTCCGTGAAAAAAACATGACACCTCGAAAATGGAGTTTTTTTTTGGTGGTGAGGTCATTTCTCCATACAGATTTTTTTAAGGTGGATAATTTATTTTCCCATTCGTTGACCGACTCTGGGAATACAAAGCTCCATGACGTGGCTCACGGCATGGGAGCAAAGTCTGCCTATCCGATACATCACAGGTGTGAGGTGCGGAGATGGAGACGAAGGACTCACGGTTTTTTCTGTTTACTCATCGGGCAATCCAGCCATCGGACCTATCTCGGGTACATGTTGCATCGGGTGCAGGCACACCAAACACCAAAGGCACTCGGCCCTGTGCCTTGTGAACATGCAACCCATGACGGGCCTACGCCGGCGGGCTCGCTGCTCTCCCAACACAGCCACTATTAACTCAACACCTTCCGTCTGTGGCTAGAACTTGAAATTAAAGCATTTTCTTTGTTTGCAGCCAAGAAAATTGAACCAAGAATGAGTAGAGAATTTTTTTTTCATTTCTACGCCAACATGGAGGAGATAACAACAACCCAACTGCTAGTCAGTTCACTGCAGCATCTGTACCACACGAATTATAGTTATGCATCCATCCTGGCATGGTTTACCCTGTTACCCTGTATCACCACCACCAGATAAAATGTATACCTGCAGCTACTGCGAAAAGGTTTTTTTCCCATAAACACACCGCACGTCGGAGCTCATATTTGTTTTTTACCAAACTCAATTTTGAAAATCTCTAATTTTCATCCCATTTAAACAGTTATCTTTCCAATCATCGGCATATCTACATACACGATGCTTGACTTTGTCTAACTGCGTAGTTTATCAAATCGATATTATTAATTAAAATATTGTAAGTTCTCCAATTTTAAAAATGAATTTTTTCGTGTAATTTTATATTTGTACATACAGTGCAGTGGGCACTTTATGCAACACTTTTTAATTCTGTGTCTTTCAAACATTGTGCGTACATCGACTAGCCAATCACCGAGTTGCCATGTGATTGCAGCTGGCCAATCTTATGCAGGCATTCAGAATCGCATGCAGGAGGCAGTCCGCAGGACTAGTATTTCTATCAATCTTTCCATAAATCAGCACCGCAATCGGAACCACAATTAGCAACGCAATCGGCACCACAATTAGCACCGCAATTGGCGCCACAATCAGCATCGCAATTGGCACTGTATGCACTGCAATCAGCACAGCAATCAGTACCACATGCACTACAATTATGGGGTCATTTAAAGGGTCATTAGGGGTCATTTGAAAGGTCATTAAGGGTCATTTGCAGAGCTGTAAGCGTCATTTGTGGAGCAGGAGGGGTCATTTAGGGGTCATTTTTGGAGCAGAAGGGGTCATTTGCGGGGCAGGAGGGGTCATTTGCGGAGCAGGAAGGGTCATTTAGGGGTCATTTGTAGAGCAGGAGGGGTCATTTAGGGGTCATTTGTAGAGCAGGAGGAGTCATTTAGGGGTAATTTGCAGAGCAGAAGGGGTTATTTGTGAAGCATGAGATTAAACTGAGCAAAGAACTTGTTTGGAAGAAACTGTTAAAGAAGTAACTGCATGGTAATGTAATGAAGGAAATATATAAAATATCTGGTTGAGTGGATGCATAAAAATGCTTAAATCTCACTGACTAAATATGTTAGTAATATAGAAATATAAAGCAGTAGCTAGGCAAAGTAGATACACAAGTTGCTACTTTAGACAGAACATCAGTTTTTTCATGAATATGATGCAAGCAAATGATTGTACGAAGTCTAACATAGAGCTTACCTCTATGGATGTACCTTCTCCCACTGCTGGAAAATTACATGGGAAACATTGTTGCTACTGTGGAAAGATCTTCAGCAAAAGCTGCCATGATCGGCAACATGAGAGAAACACCTGTACGAAGAGTCCTTCTCACGCGATTAAGCATTACGACATTGGTATCATGCAGTTTATGCAAGGCGATACATTGAAGGAACACATCGAAACCTGCAAGGGTTCATCTACAGGAAGCCAGAAAGTGATGTTGCCAATACCCTATGCAGCATCGGTGGGTACTGATTCGTCAGGCGATAATGATGAGACAGTTAATGCTAAAGACGTAATGAGTGAAGTAGAGTCTGTTTGTGAGAATGTCCACTTGCAAGACTTTGGCGTGAAGTTTACGAACTTCAAAATAAACTGTCGTCATCTCTAATTACTTATGATGACAATGCGACTCTTACAAAGAAAAGTAAACTTTATATTGAGGATGCAATGGGAGGTGAAGACGATCATAAAGACACTATTGATGATAATGATTATGAATACAGTGTTGATGAAGTATCTGATCAGAAGGATGATGATTCTCTCGACGTTCCCACACATTTCACCAGCGAGTTTGCTTCGACAAGTGGTGTGAAGAAGGCCGAAGGCGTGAAGAACACTCGTTCATTTGCTGCAATGAGCGAAATGGAGAAGTTAGAAGACGCTACGAATACTTACTACATGATTACCGAAGGCCCGAATGAGCTTGTTGATAGTCTCAGACATTTGATCCCTTTGGAATAAGATAGAGATTTCTCGCACAATAACGAGATATTTCTATCATTAGTGAACTGAAGGATCGGTGTTATATCAGATGAGACTGTTGGTTACTATCCATGATCTGCAAACATCTGAGAAATGTAAAGATAGAATGTAATAAATAATTAGAAAGGTAGAATGTATATAATAAGTAAATAGTTTAAATTTATGTATCTATAAACATGTGAGATTAATTTTTTATTCTGACTGTTCTGCTTCTCTAAAAGACTTATTAATTCAGTGGTGTGTAAAATCGATTGCGAAAGTCTGTTTTCAATAAAATTTATGCGTGTGTATGCGGGAGGAGGGACCATGGTAGGATCTGAAGTATTATGCCTTACTCGGGTCGATTAAAAAATCGGCTGAGTTCTATAAAATGAACGAATGATCTGGGGAATATTTTTTAGGAATTTTTCGCATGGTCTGGTAATTCGTATTAGTCGACTTTTTCGAGATTGTTTTTTATCGACTGTTGGTGTAGCTGGGTGGTATTGTGGGTTGATCATGACCACTGTTCTAGCCATTTTGCAGGAATTGGTCTTGGCAGGAACCAGTTTTGGGTACAGTTACGTCTCTTCAGGAACCGGTTGAGGTTTCGTTTAGAGAAAGGGAGAGGGGTGGCGAATCGTGTGTTTGGTTGACGGTGAGGGGACGAGGTATTGTGAGCTTTTGTGGTTTGATTTGGGGGGGGGGGTCGTTTGGACACGCGTAAATGTTGATGGTGGCAGACTATGTAAGTAAATGGCGAGGGAAGTAGAGCGACGAGAGGTGTGTGTTGTCAACTTGGCAGGAGGCTGGAGGGTAGGGGGTATATGTGCTATATAAAGTCAGTAATTCGCTTTGGGAGTCGTAAGTTTGATCGGCTATATAGCCAATGAAATATATAGATGGGTGGTTCAGACGTCTGCTGATCGTCGTACCAGGGAGTGTCTGTGCTCTGACATATTTACAAGAATCGAACTTTTAGGGTCACACACATCCAACTTGGTTTTTCGTATCAGGTATGTAATTTTTCTAATAGTGTTTTTTTTTTACGTTTTTTGCAATATTTCGTGATTTTTTCTTTATTTTCTGAGTTCAAAGTCATTTGTATAAAGGTCAAGGTCACCAACATTCAACATTGGTGTTGGAATCAGTGATGTAACATTTTCCTAAACTTTTATTATTTTCTTTCTTTTTTTGCGATTTATATCTATATTTTTTATGATTATTTAGGGGGTGGGTTGTGAAGAGGGTGTGATGTGAGGGTAGTGGGATGAGTGTGATGTTAATGTTGTATTTTTCTCGATTTAAAAAATTTTTTAAATATAGTTTTGCAATTTTTTTTTTTTAATATTATCAGTAAATACTTTATGTTTGGAGTCGCCAAAAAATGTTTGTAAATGGACGATATGGAAGTTCTCTGGTGGTAAATGCTAAAAAACAATACCTAGTATTTCCTATAGTTTCGAATACTGGCAAAATATGTGTTAAAGTCGTAATTTAGTGGCCAATGGGCATATACCATTGATTGGCATGGGTGGAGGGAAAATTTCTGTTGCGTATGGCCAATGATTAATTTGNGGGGGGAATTGTGTAAGGTAAATGTTATATGTTCCTCGATTTGTAGAAATTTTGGATGGCATGGTACGATGATGGTCGGTGTGGGCAGGTAGGGATGCAGGGTGTGATAAAGAGGGGCTGTTGGTGAGGTGGGTGATGGATGGGTAGAGGGAGGATGAGGGCAGTGTGTTGGGGTGAGGGCCTTTGTTGATGGGGAGGGTAGTGTGGACGTGGTAGGTGCATAATGTCGGTCGGGGGAGGGGGCAAGCCCGCTGATCCTCCACGGTGCGCTGACCTGGCTCGGAGTCACGAATCCTCCTCTCCTGCTCTGAGGATTAAGTCACTCATTCCACTAAGAATCTCTAATCATCTTGCTCGACTGAGGATTTTTCGGCTCTTACTTTGAGGAGCTTCGGATTCACTTTCCTAATTTTTCATTTTTTCGGAAATTTTTTGGTGAAAAAAGTAATTTTTGGGAAAAGTAATTAATTTCGTAAGTGATTTTTGGAGTGAAACAGGTAATTTTGTAGATAACATGGCCGTTCCAGGCTGCCGACTAACATGGCCACTGGCTACGCCTACCAAGATGACGGAAAACTCTTACCTTCTGATGTATGATGCATGCGCCAAAACATAGATAATCATACTACTTTAACACATTTTACTGTCAGGAACTCGCACGTCAATTCTTTATCACACATGTGTATTGAACAATGAGAATGACGGCAAGCCACGGTGTCCTGCAATTAGTTACGCAGTAAGACACGGCGCGGCGCCACAAGTACGATTTTTAGACCCGTGCACGGAGCCTATATGCTATTCATGGTAAAGTGAGCACTTTTTGAGGCCCTCCTGGTAAACATAATAACCAAAAAATTATATTTTATTTTGGCTTCAGACGTAAACTTTTGAGAGCTATAAACAATATACACTGTGTTCACGCAATTATAATTGTTATGTTAACAATTGCAGAAAGTATACATATAAGCTGAAAGGATTGTTCAAGCACGGTCTTAAAAAGTTCTTACTTTACCGTAAAAAAACGTATACTTATCTCCATCCTCACGCAGGACTCGCGGTTAAATTCATTATTTAATGGAGCAGGGGAAAATTCGGGAAATTATCTGGTGAAAGCTAGACCTGGAACAGTCGAATGTTCGTGTTACCAACTCAAAGGGACTAAAGTCTGACTCGTCAATAATAAACCTCCCACAAAATAATGCCCAAATTACGTGCAGCTCTGTCTCGAAGGCAGCTCACAATAAACAAGTGATCGCTGCTGTGTGACGTCTGTCCTGCGGACCCACGAATTTTTCCACTGAATACTTGTTAGTTTCAATGTGCGGAAAGGTTAATGCTCCCACATTTTCAATGTATTTCGCATTATTGAATTACCTAAGTAACGCTGCACCAAGGGCGACTGGCACTCATACACATAGACACGCACACATTCATATGCCATGCCCCATCACTAGAGGAAATGATACGTCGCTAAAATGTTTACTGAGTGCTAGCTTTTAACGCACTGTATGTCTTTAGTGAGTTCAGGCGCTGCTAGGATAGACTTTAAAAACTAAGACGTTCTTGTAACTTTCGAGAATGGGCCGCTCGTTTCCTACAGGATTGTGAACCAGCAATACACGTGCAGAAAGATACCAAGCGAGTCACGCACACCCTGGTATCGGCTGTTCACTGTTAATTAAGCACTTTTGAAAGCCCTTCTTAGAATCTAATTTTCTCCTCATATTGTATCCTTCCCCCATACGTAAAAGTAACATTGTAATGGACCGTATCACTTTATTCATGTATCATCAAAGTGAAACTGAGGAAATTTTTAGGAAAGTAAATGTGTTGATAATATGCAAATTAATGCTCTTTTGCGTGTAAAACAAGAAACGCTGATTTAAGTAAACATAAACGTAAACGTAAACATTACCCTCGGGATACATCGTCAAGTATTATAACTATTTTCATTAAATCGTTGCCAACTTACCTGGTAGCTTACGTGTCAGTATGTACTGTAGCGTGGCAGTGTTTTCATTTCTTCACAGGTTGAATTCAAACGAGCTCACTTTACTATGAACAGTTTTTACACATGATTAACTGCTCGTCATGAAGGCGCCGGCCATTGAGCAAATGAGAGCATGGGGCTTATGACCTGCGAAATTTCTGTTATTGGTCATCTTCTGTGTGTGTGCAGATGTCAACAAGATTCCCTAGTAAATATTGCCTGCAAAATAAGTGATTGCACTTATATGCGTATCTCAGTAAATAAATGGTCTCTAAAGACGATATTTTTCCCAGGGAAAACAGAAAATTATTATTTAGAGCCACTCCTTTTTAATTTTATCCTATTAAACACGTTTAAAGAGAAAAAAAATTACAATAGTTTTAAAAACATGTTTTTTTTCTTTCCTGTGCAGTTTCCTTAACCGAAAAGAAAAAGAAATTCTAAATGTAATTTACAACTTAATCCATTTTCTGAAGCCCTGCTAAAGTCCTACTTCCAATATATTCCTCCGCCTTATGCAAACAAAGCTTAACCAATTATAGAAAATTACACCAAAAGGACAATGCGCCGCATTCGTGCACACTCAATGTAATATTATTTTGCATAAAAACTATTTCTTACTAGGTGTTTCCTTGTTTTTATTTATATAATAATTATAAATAAAATAGTATTATTTATACATATAATATAAGTAAATGTTTAATTTAAGTAAGTACAAGATACTTTAATGTCAACACATGATTTAAAAAATCTGGTAATACGTGACATTTAGGAAAGCACCACACACATCATACACAGGGTTTTTTTAAAGGTTTGATTAAAAACGTACGGCTCCTAAAGTAATGTCTACGCTCGCAAAGTGTACCATTTAAGTCGGTCGCATTTGTATTTTTTTTTCTGTATAGAACGTATTATGAATACTTGATAATGGATTGTTTTCAAAACTTTGAGACTCAGCAGGAGTATCTCATAACGAAAAAATCCATGTCCATTTTAAGCAATGCACACTGTTACATGTTGTTTGCGTGATTTACCGAACGAATCTGGTTCGTAAGATAAGTGAACTTTTGGGTAACTAGAAATTCGAAAACCACACAGCAGCAGTGTGACCAGTGAATTTTAAAAGCGTTCATTTCGTCACGTTATGTGAAAACAGTTGACTAACGTCATATGACGATTCAATAAAAAAAATTTAAAACAAGTAAAAACATCTCCGCACAGATTTGACACCTTTTTTCATTTGAAAATGCCTGGAAATTTCCCTGATCTATAGACATTTCTTTACCCCGGACATTTTCTTAACATATTCCATTGGAAGCAAGACGTATCTGCATAATAGCATTATTTTACACAAAAATACTTATCTGATCCTACAAAATTACTTCCTACGTATACTGTAATGAGGAACGCCTAAAAATTTCGTTTATAATTACCAAAACAATTCTATGCCATTCCGATAGCTGGGCGCAATTCATGATATGACTGCCAACTATAGCTTACATTTTGCAGAATTTCCTAAAATTTAGCTACTGTGTTCAAAAGTACCCGACATTTCCTTGACAGTTTTCAAATTCCCTGACATTCCCATGTTTTCCAGGTTTTCCAGATGTGTGGCAACCATGTCCACAGTAATGCGAGAAAATCTTTCTTATTAATTCAGCGATCGAATTCTACCGATATATGGTTAACTCGTCATCCAGGACAACTTATTTATAGTGCTTTCCACGCTCATCGGCAGCAGCTACACTTTAAAACATTTATCAGTAAAATTCCTGACTTTTAATTAAAGATATAACTTATAAATAGTATGGCAAACGAACCATACATCAGGCTGCAAATGTATAAATGGTACTATCCACTTCACACTGAGAAATATGTTTCATTGAGTCAAATAAAGTTTGTTTGGCGCAACCAAATTAGTTGTTTGTATAGGGATAGTTAAATATTTTGTTGTTCAAACAAAATTATTTAGTTGTCCTTGTTTGGTTGCCCCAAACAAAGATTTAGTTGGTGCAACTAAGTATTTGTTTCCCTCTACGTAAATGGATCAGTTTTGGTTAATATAAAAAAATGGGAGCCCTACCAAGATTCTAATCTAAATCATTTGCGCCCAAACGCTGCACTCTAGGAACATTTAGCTGAAGTGACTGCTGGTGAAATTAGGATGTTTTTAAACACATACATTTCGATTACTGGACAACGTGCGCAAATGAATATTTCAAGTTTTACTACTTTACTTATTAGTTTTCTTATTAACTGGTTTTATTAGGATGTTTATACAATTATTAATCACCAATAAATGCACTAACAAACACTGTTACTATTTTAATTATCACAAAAAATTCAAGCAAACTCTCGAGCTGTATTTTCGAACGAAGGAAATTAAATGAGTGTCCAAAAAAATATATACGGTTTGTTTAACTAAATATTTGATTGCCAGTCTAATGTATTTGGGCTCAACACATGGGTTTGTCAATTCAAACGTGTATTTTTCTAGACGCACGAAATTAATTATGTTGCTCTTCAAGTTTTGTTTGCGCACGAAAATATTGAGTGGGCAACTAAATATATTCCTCGTCCTGTTCATAGAAATATATTGTTGGCTTTTCCCTTAGTGCACTACTCATTTCATTCTTTCCTAAACATATGTAGGAAAACTACCGCTGATGGTACGCGAGCAAACTTTAAAGTCTGTTCATGGCAAACTGAACACTTTTGAAAGCCTTGCTTAAGGTATACTTGCGTGCACATTGAATATTCTTCCATAGTATGTAAAAATATCAATGCCATGGGCCTTATCACTTTATTAATGCGTCGGTCATGTGACACTGCAAAATTATTACAAATGTAAATATTTCACAAATTTGCTTACTCTTACACTTAAAAGCATTAAAAAAAATACAGAAAGAAGATAAAATTATTACAGTATCAACAAATGTTTGCCTAATACTTTTATTCAGCATTAAGATATATGTAACTACTTTCCCTCCATCTTTGCCAAGTTTACTGGGTGCATGCCAGACGTCGTGTCCGTTCAAATATAGGCATGTAGGTTTAACGTAAACGAACTTTACCACTCGTGCTTTCTCAGTAAATGCACAAAGTGATGTGGTTAATTAGAGAAAAAATTGTAAACAAAATCTCTGAATATTGGTAACTGCAATTTCAAAGAGCAACAGCGTAAGGATTAAGGTCAACGCATCTACTTCAGAATTCAACGAACGTGCTCTAGTAAGCAGGTGGATCCTGTACGATGTGTGACTAAACAGGGTTGGTGGTGATAGAAAAGTGGCGATCTATAAACACAACTGTTTCTGCAGTTGTAACCGCGTGGCTTTTGCTCGGACGTCAAAGTGTACTGAAAAATGTATTTCAAACAGGCAAATAGTACGAAACACAGTATGTGAGCAGAGCTGTAGAAATCCTTTTTTTTAAACCTCGTTTGCATATGTGAAAATGAATTTTTCTAGCTTGCGATAAAAATGTATTGCTTTCAAGAGCGAAAATTGTTCAAGTGTATATTTCCATTATTTTTTTAGGCCAGGGGAATTAAAGAAATTTTGAAGTATGGCATAGGGAAACAGAGTGTGCGTGTGTGTGTGTGTGTGTATATATATATATATATACACAACGTGTGTCTAAAAATCACTGACTAACTCCGGCAGGTGATTCCTTATGAAAAATTTAGTAGAAAATATATACGACACTTTGTACTTACATGCAATATTAAGGAAGTAATGACCTCTTTAAAATCAAATTTGAAAACAGTAATCTCCTGAAATATAGGTAAGTGACATTAACTAAGTGACATTAAATGACAATACTCCGAACATTGTTTTCTGTTATTGGGATCCTTAACATACAGCAAACATGTGTTTGTATCTTTTACGGTAATGAAAATAACAGGAGTAGCCACCCTATTATTGTATGCAAATTTTGTACCGTCGGGATTTTGTAATGTTTGATGCTGGACTATTGAGCATCATCGCTTACGTAACAAATATGGTCGTCTTGTTGCAAGTGCGTAGGACCCACCGTTTTCGTTCTAAACACACATGAAGCTTCGGTACNTAACAAATATGGTCGTCTTGTTGCAAGTGCGTAGGACCCACCGTTTTCGTTCTAAACACACATGAAGCTTCGGTACAGCGTTACAGTCCCTAACAAGTAGGCCACACTACCTACATGAGTCCATGGTTGGCTGCTGGGTCCACTGCACAAGTGATAGTGGAACACATTTAAACACTTGCTGTAAACAACCTGTATCACACATTTATAGGCCTATGTCGCAGGTATAACACATAATCTGTTCCGAATATTAAACATCCATTTCGCGAGAACCATGGGGTGTAGCATATTGACACAGGTCAACATTTTTTTGATACAGTAACCATACTACGCATCTACTGTAAGCCTATAAATGTGTGGTACAGGTTATTTACAGTGAATATTTAAATGTATTCCACCATCACTTGTGCGGTGGAACCAGCAGCCAACCATTGACTCATGTATGCAGTGTGACTGTGTTGGGACTGTAAGGCTTGACCGAAGATTCATGTTTGTTTAGAACGAAAACGGTGGGTCCTACGCACTTGCAACAAGAGGACCATATTTGTTACGTAAGCGATGCTGCTCAATAGTCCAGCATCAAACATTACGAAATTCCGACGGTACACAATTTGCATACAATAAGAGGGTGGCCACCCCTGTTATTTTCATTGCCGTGGAATGTATAGACACATGTTTGCTGTAGGTTAAGGATCCCAATAACGGAAAACAGTATTCGGAGTATTGTCATTTAACGTCTCTTAGTTTCCAATATTTCGGGACATTATTGTTTTCAAATTTTTTTCTCAAGGAGTTATTCCTCCCTTAATATTGCATGTAGGTACAAAGTGTCGTGTGTATTTTCTACTTAATATTTCATAAGGAATCACCTCCCAGAATTTGTCGGTGATTTTTAGAGTCACGCTGTATATATA
>NQII01000752.1:51645-172515 GCA_002778355.1 Clitarchus hookeri
TTCCCTCCCCCCCCCTCCCCTAACCTGGCGTGATGTCTCATATTTCAACCTTACACAACCGACCCGAGTCGCTATGGCGGAGATAGGCTATACAGTCTTATCTCAAGACAATTTATTACGTATCTTTATGGAGGGTTCAGACCACAAGTAGATTAACTTCATTTTTTATAATTAGTGGTAACATTAATGATGGTAATATTTCTGAATGTACTTTATTTCAGAGGCAATATATGAGTCTACCAATATACGAAATGTTCCCCGGAGAAAGTGATAAATTATTTTACTTAAGGGCGCTGTCTACCAAACCCGCAGTTACACAGTTTAAATGGAGTTGAGTTGAGAGTTGAGAGATTTGGGCGGCTCTTAACAACGAGGCCTTGATAGCCGATGAGGGTGAAGCGAGGCGAGTACGGAGCAGTGCCAGAATGAAAGGGCGGGGTATACGGGAGATCCTCGAGAAAACCCGCCGAGCAGCGGCATCGTTCGGCACGATTCCCACGTGCGTAAATTCTGTAAGCGACCCCGCCGGGAATCGAACCCTGTTTGCCTTGGTGGTTGGTGGGCAGTCTAACTACTACACCACCGAGGCCCCCGGTGGAGCGGTCACTCCTTATCATCACTCGTGGGTAACGTGGTGGGCATCACCGTCACAGATTACTTGATGATGCAGAAGCTAACTAGCTGCTTATTCCGCTAACTCCAGTCGCATGTCAGCAACATGCCAGATTGCCACTAATCAGACACAAGAACAGTTCCCAAAGCCTAGCGCAACCAATCAGAGAATGGGTACGCTCACATCAAAGGAACTGCCCCGTCATTTCGTCTCTGGTTCGGCGTAATCTCCCGGTGCAAGAAGGGGCAATCCATTAAGTCATGTGAAACGGCCGGCAGCTTCGCGTTGAAAAGGGGTTGGGTGGGCACCTCAACTGTCAGAGCACACGTGTGAAGTTATGCTATATAGCCTTATCGCTCGGCCATATGGAGTGTTCAAAGCAGAAGCAGATAAACTCCTTTTTGTATGATTACTAGTAAAATTAATGATGGTAATAATTCTGATTGAAATTTAAATACTATTATTACTTTATTTCAGATGCGATACATTAATGAAGCTGTAAACGAAATGTTCCCTGGAAAATTAATTTATTTTACTTAAAGCTTTTTTTTTTTTTTTTTAACATACTTACAGGGACTTGATCTAGTTGGGCACTGAACCCACCATAGGTAATGCTAAGATAAACTCTTATGCAGCAGTAGTTCTCTGTATGTCTTTGTATAGTTCATTCACAGTTACTTCCAAATCTTCTGAAGCCCTGCTTAAGTTCTGCTTCTAGTATATTCCTTTGACTCGAGAAAAAAAAAACCTAACCAAGTCTAAAAAAATTACACCAAAGGAACAGCGCGCCGCATTCGTACGCACTCACACGTAGTTTGCAATATAACTATTTCTTACTAGGTATTACCAGCAAAACTATTGTCGCCCCGTTTTTATTGATTTTAAATAAAACGTTATATTTTATTAATAAAATAAAAGCTCAATTTAATACAAATTAAGGTAGTGTTATGTTAACAAAAGCATAAAACGCTTGCGACACATGGCATTTTTAAGAAACAACCAAGTACTTCATACGTGAAGTGATTTTTCAAAGATTTCATTCAAAAAGTGTGAAGAAACCGCGAATAGACTATATTTGAGCTCCACACACACTATCAACTGCAGTTATAGAGGAGGGGGGAGGGGTTAATAATTAAACATAATTCTCGTTGCTCTACTCTGACAGTCGTTGCTCGCATCTGTCTTTGTGTGCTGTCATTTCATCTGCCCTTACACTCTACCATCGCTCCATCTCCACCTCACTTCACCTCCTCGCTGGGGGTGTAACATATTTTATACAAATGTACTTACATATGTTTTATCACTGAAGGTGTAACGAGCATCATATATAGATATTCGAGCAAAGGCATTCACACAAATACTGAGACAAAGGAATTTTTTTTAAAATATCATAAATATTATTTAGGGCGTAAACTACTGTAACTTCAGAAGTGAAATTTCGCTAAAGCAGAATATTTCAAATTATGTACCACCAGTTACAACAAAGAGCTAGTATTAAAAAATTATGTTTCTTAAAATGGGAGTTAAAATTTAGTCTTTGAACAGTACATCTTGGATGCTTCGATTGACTTCGATAGTAAAGAAACTATCTGAAAACAGATTTTTTTTACAGACGTTGAAAAAAAAAAATTATCTCAACTGCGCTGGTGTTTTATCGAAGTGCTCCAGTTTCCTTTAGATTGTCACGCCGCCTATGCTTTACTCTAGTGACATCCCCGGTTATTCGATCTCCTCGGGTTTGTCAGTCGCTAGAATTTTCAAATTTTATTTCCGTTGCCAGGTATGCTGTACCAAAACATGTAAAACATACCACGTCACCATGAATACCATGGAGCATTTCATTCTCTCTCTCTCTCCTACACTGGATATTTCAGGATTGAAAATAACCACTTCAGTTTCCCCGCTTATACTGCAACTGATTTATTCCCCGCTTACCAAGGCATTGTTCGAATAAATTGATGTTCTCCTGACGGCATTGAAAGTTTCCAATATATTTGTTAATATAATTTTTATTATTTTCTGCGCTTCTTGAAATGACATTCCGGGAAACGAAATTTTTTTGTCGTGTGGGTTTGACATGTATTAAAAAACATTTCGTTCTAGACATAGTTAAAAATGAGGAAATATTTTGTAGTCCAAAACTATGGCCACTCATTCAACCGGAATTTAATTGACAACTTAACAAGTGGTATTTATTTACAGTTAGGAAATGCAGAAATGTTTTCAACGCCTGCCTGATTAGATTGTTTTAAATAGCGTTGTCCATTAAAAATGTCTATCATTACTTTTAGATTTTTGCAATATAAATCTAAGTGTTTGAGTAATAGACTTAGGCGTAGAACACATCTCGTTGTCTTCCTATTTATCGTATTCTTTACATCTGAAACTATGTAAATGGTCCACATTTTTTGAGCATTTCCGTGTTTACGAATTACGCAACCCATTTTTGTTTATCAGCTTATAATGTTCGTAAAAATAAACCACTAATTAAGTGTAATATTAACCCTTGTTCCGTTTCGTTTTCTACAGCAACCATATTTGAATAAATTTATAAATATATTTTGCTAAAAATATGAGAAACTGCCGACAAGTTCTTATGTTAATGCATAATGCGTAGGGACAGGTGTTTTTCGGGAAACGTTTTCAAGACCGGCTGTACTGCAAAACACTAGTTCATATGCACTTTCGTGGTTGCGCGCTTTTAAATGTCACGTGCCTCAAGTGTCTGTCCGCGAATAATGGACGTTCAGTATCGGCGTACTTTATTACGATCGGCCCAGTGAAATAAGAACATGTCTTCTCACGTAGACACGCGGCCAATAACCAAAGGAAGTTGTGGCTCTGGACGTAGGACATTTAAGTCTAGCATGGCCATAAATATTTTCGCGTAAAACACCTGTCCCTTATAATGCGTATTTGACAAATGTGCGTATTTTTATACAACACTCTGTGTAAAAGTTTTAAAGACTCCTTTTTTTAACTTTAGATTTCCAAGTAATACAAATACTGAGTTTCTGTCACAAAACCCAAATTAATTTTTTTAAAAGAGGCAAAAACGTAAAAGTTATACGAATGAAACCATTGAAAAACACGTTTTGTGATAAATGATCATGTTTGCGACTGCTAGTGTGACATTTTTAAACAGTGAACATCTACATATAACATATGTTTCGTATTATAAAATTCAGTTAATACTGTGTAATATGACTTATGCTCCATACGCACCTCAATCACCCTCATCGTCTCTCAAGATCCCGCTGTTAAGAGCCGCCCAAATATCTTCACTCGCTATGCGAAAACGCGACTCTAACGTCTGCAAATGGCGTCCGCGCTTGGCCGCAGAATCAACAAATTCGGCACACACGGCCATGATAATGGCTGGAGCGCTATTTTTTTTCGCCCTTGGTCGTTACAAGATCGAGCTTCTAAGCCTGACAAACGCCGTAAGGGCCATGAAAAGTAAATACTACCACGGGCGATTGGTTTGTCCACAGGAGGTTCACTCTGGTGACCGATCAATTGCGGTTGGAGTCGTAGTGGTAATGGTGACCTCTTCGGGTACGTACACGCAGAGAGCAAAGCAACGGCAACGCAACGAAAACATAGGAACGTGAGTTGCTTTCTCGTAGTTGCTTGTTTCAAGTTGCTCTTTAACTTGCCATACAGGTGGAAACTGTCTGTCTATGAAATCTCGTCATCGGAAGAGGATGCTGTGATTTTATATTCAGTGACTACGGACAAAAAACGGAGCCGAAAACGCTTCTGGGTTCGTGCATACCTAGCAAGTAATATTTAACATAGCCAACGACATGCACTATGGGATCTGGCTTACATTTGGAGAGATTCTACAAATCTTTCGCAATGGCAAGGCTTCGTCTGATACGTGTTTCTGTGAATATTCTTTCACGGAATAATCACACAAAACACTGATTTTTTCCTTTCTTGGACCCAATAGTATATTATCTTCCAGCAGTAGCAATACTTTGTTCAGGCACAAACAATGAAACTGAGCAACTGGAAAACTAGTTTACAGCACGACGTGCCCGAGAAACTGGCGGTGCGAGAGCGATCCATCAGTTGCATCGCCGCCTCCATCCGGTTTCCCCCAGTATAAACGATTGCACCCAACTCTGTATGCTCTGCAGAAGCAACTGCGATTCCTGCTGCGTTGCCGTCGCGTTGTCGTTGCTGAAGGAGATCATGGGCGATCTCCTTCCCAACGAGTGGTCGACGCGCTGAGCAGTGTCAACGCTCAGGTAATTCCCTGAACGTACATCGGGAGTTCAATAGTATCCCGGCAAGATCACACACGCTTAGTGGTGAGTACGAAGGTCTCAGTTCTTCTGGGATGGTATTGTTGCAATTCTCACTATTGTATCAAAATTTATATTTTTTTCATACAACAACGGTGTAATAGCTGGATCATCTACTCGGGCAGGGCGTAATCTCTGCCTTCCACAGAATAGGCGGCCGGGGCGAAGGTATGATTTATGTGGCTAACAGCACCACTGTAACACTTTTGACACGACGTCCGTAAACCGTATGGGCAACGATTTATAGTTCGTTCACGGTTACTTCCAAATTTTCTGAAGTGCTGCGAAAGTTCTACTTCCAGGATATTCCTCCGCTTCACGTAAACAGAGCTTCACCAAATTTAGAAAATCACACCAAAGGGACAACGCACCGCATTCGTGAGCATTCAGTGCAATAATGTTTTTTCATAATAGCTATATCTTACAATGCATTACCAACACACCTATTTTCTCCCTGTTTCAATCATACTAATTATAAATTAAATATTTTATCAGTAAAGTTAAATTAATGGCAAAATTAGGTACTTTCGTGTTAACACAAGTATAAAACACTTGTGACACTTCACGTATTTAGAAACAACCAAGTACGTCACACATGGGGTGATTTTTCAAAAGTTTGATTAAAAAAAAATACGAAAAAAGGGTGAATAGACTTTATCAATAAAGCCCAAGTTTTAAAATTCTATACTCGTGCCTCCTCAATTTAATTCCTTATTTTGGTAATGAGGCAACATGAAATAAAATATCTGTCCTTAAAAATACATTTTTTCGGCCCAATAAAACTGTTTAAATACAAAACACGTCCCTGAGTGTGATGAAATTATAAACACCGGCCATAAGTATGGCTATTGCTACAGGTACACGTGAAGCTGGCCACGCCCTCCAACACAGCGCGTCATTACAAGGCATTCATCAGTATAGCTGGTGAGTTACGGGTGGGCGAGAAAAATGGAAACGTGACGTAAGCGAAGGGCATGAGCATTTAGTGGGCATATACATATGTGATACGGAAAGGGGGAAGGGACCTCTTGTTGGCCGAATTCGAGACTACCTGATTTAGTCTTTTACAGGACAATATTATAAACATTTTTTAACTTGATGATCACCATTCTATCTCATAATTTAACAGAGATGAATTTTTTGAATTTTGGTAAGGAAAAAACAAAGTTTCCAGTAAAATGAATTTTAATATTTCCAGTGTAACTTGTCGGACTCGTAGATATAACATGTTCGCGGTTAACTGAGCTCTTTTTGATGTGCTGCCCAGGTTATACTTTTCTCACCAGCAGAAAGTTGATTGTTTGGACCCAGACATTGAATATTAGCTTTCCTGTAAAATCTACTTGGCCGACAAGATGTTCTTTCCCCTTTCTGCATCGCATATACGCTTTTCGCATCAAGCACGTTGGAAATGATAATTCCAGTGGACAATAACGAACCGTGTCGAAAGTGATAAAATAGTAACATCACAGTCTGGTAGGCTTTGATAAAGTGTGTGTATATATGTATATATATATGTATATATATATATATATATATGTATACATACACACATCGTGTAAAAAATGGCGAATTGTATTACCGTAGTTGCGAAGACAAGTGAAACTCGAAAAGATCATTTAAGGGTCACTTTTAATTTTGTGACCAACTGTTTGGTCTCAGCGACCCCATGAATCTATCGCATTTCATACATCACTCTACAGCACAAGAGCAAGAGTCTAACTAGCGGTCCACAACACGGGTCCACAGCGCTTTGTTAAACGAGCGGGTTGACATCACATGTTCACAGTGCCCCTCCACCCCCTTGCATTCGCTGCGGCCACCGTACGTGTACTCGCTAGTGGCCTAATCATTAGAATTCGACAGCTTATTCGTGTTATAGTGGCGGTGATCCTCACGCGTCCATACGCTAGGTTAATGTGGCCACTGTGACCAAACGGTTGGCCATACATACATATATATATATATGTATGCATAATGTGGCACGCCATGCGGGAAATAATATTTGATCACTTCTGGCGAGCTTCGCTGCCGAATTGCAACCTCCCGTTGTCCATATGCAGTTCGACACACGTGTACTAACATGCAGTCGCTAGTGGCGTCCACGTACTTTGAGTTTATGTTGTCTTATGTGCAGGCGTTCTCCGCATGGCGCCCCAGTTCCGTTAACCTTTCTGATACAACTTGTCCTCGTAGGTACGTGAAGTTTCCCCGACTCCCGGCGCTGTTTTGCTGAATTCACTTTAAATTTGAAAAGACTGCATGCATTTTCGGAACATTTTGTTACTAAGATTTATTGTTTACATTATCCCATGGTGGCCGTGGTTTGGATTTCACCATTGTAGTTTAGAAACGCCTATATATTTTCTTCGCAGTTTCCACTTCTCTATGCAAACTCGGTGTCACTATCTGCCATTGCAGACACCTGCACGCGCACACGCATTATTTTTTGTTGGTGTGTTACCGTTACGCCAGTATATGTAATATGTGAAAAACTAAACCATTTTCTCTCCCAATTTACCTCACAATACCAAAAGTTCGACATCCGGTACGTTGACGGGACGGAACATGTGTGTAGACTGCTATGTTGCCCCACTTGACGCAAAGGTGCTTCTTTGTAGTCCCTGACCTACACCACACTGATTTTTCTCATTTCCAGGGGCAGCGGTGGCGCAGTGTCCAGGGCGCTCGCCTCCCACCACGGCGATCCGGGTTCGATCCCCGGCGGGTTCACTCCCGGATCTTCGCATGTGGGAATCGTGCTGGGCGATGCCGCTTGCCGGCGGGCTTTATCGGGGCACTCGCGCTTCCCCCGCCCTTGCATTCCTGTGCCGCTCCATTCTAGGGTTTCATTTCTGTCATGCCCGGGGATGACGGTCACCTATGGGTCTCAGCTGGAAAGACCGTCATTAGGTGGGTGTCGCCTTGCCCTGGGTGCACTCCCCACACGCCATTATTATTTTCTCATTTCCGTCCCAAGACAGGAAAAGAATATTATAACGTGACACGTGGATTTTCCGAAGATTTTGGTGGNGGGAGGATTATCGCGCAAGGAATGCTGTGTTATGAATTCAAGCGACAACAACAAGGTGTTTACCGCGCTGCCGTTATATCTTCGTTTGTTATTTGTTTTTCTACCTGTAGGCGGCCTTTTCACGGAACTACTAAGCACGTGGGAGTTTATGACGTTGCTGTAGCTTCGCGTGTGGGAAGAGCATCTTCCTCCGAATATCGAAGACTGTTGGCGTTTCGAGAAAAGAGTGCTCATGCGGGGTAAACTGCGATAAAACGAACCTTAAGGGACTCGCCTACCTGGCGCTCCAACTGCGTAGCACGGTGTTTGAAATCCAAGTTTCTTTTTACGAAACCGTTACACGTGCGTCCAATGTGCTAATCTATGAAAAGAAAACACACTTTAGGCTATGCCTGCCGGTTACTTTAAGAACATCACGCACATTAGACACACCATTTTACTGCACTTCAACGTAGTTAAAGACGTCTTTTTCAAAGCGCCGCATATCAAAATATACGCGCAGTATACACACAGAAGTACTCGGAGGGCATGCACGGAAACTTGATAGACTCTGTACCATGTAAGTTGGCCAGATTCTGACAAGTCTGCGAAAGTAGCGTGACTGTTTGAATCTGACTACATCCGACTACGTATCCTTCCGCCATCAGCTGATTGGCCACATGGCAACGATGTTGTTTATTTTCATGCCGTCATTATCAGCCAATCCCCCTCCGTGGGACGTTTTAGGCAAACTTGCTACTCAGAAATATGTAGCTGCAATTGTAGTAATAATAATGTTTAAATAAATAATTAATCAGTACATTTTTATGTTAAGGGGCAAAAAAAATTAATTTAAAATTTAGTAATTACAATAAAAATGTAATGATAAACAAATTTCAAGATATTTTAGACTGACGTCTGTCTAAAAAAATAAGTAGGTCATAAAAGTAAAAATATAAAAATTTGCAAAAAATTTAATATTTGCTAACTCTTTTTTATTTGTCCGAGACAGTGAATGTGGGATAACATTTGCGAAACGGCAGTTGTGGCTATTATCACATGTTAGACATTATAGCTAATATATTCGAGTTTGAAATATGCGACGTGGAATAACGTTAGAATTGCTTAACAACTATTCACGCGTGTCCAACTTTCTTCGGAAACAAGTAAATGGATTTGCGGATAACAATATGGCGTATAATTTACGTAGACGAACGATTATCTGCCGAATATAAATTACTAGTACTCAAAATTACTATACACGAAACATCAGTTAATTAAAAAAATTATGCAGAACTCGCGAAAAATAAAACTTTTGGTATATGTTCGTAAATTTATATATGTCGCATGCGGAACGCTTTTTTTTTGTAGCTGGTAATGCTTCAGAAAAATCCGATAGATAGAGCGCACATCCTGTCCGGAGCGAAGTCTGAGCCTCTTATTTTGCTCAATAGATCGCGTATTTTTAAAGTTGACTGTTCTTCTATTACTGGCTCGGAACGACACGAATTTGAAATATATTTCGTCAAATTATTAGAAAAAATAGTTCAACAATATTATGCAATATTTCTGTATGCTTATGGAATTAATATCAAGCATGTAATGAAAGCGGGGTTGGAGAGGGGCGATTAAGACGTGAAAAAAGGTTTTGAAATTGCGTTTCATTTGGTTACGGATCGTTTTAATGTACCTTTAATTTTGAACACCTATACATCTCTACTTTATCACAAAATTCAGTTTCTGACACTAAAAACCGCTGTTTTATTTAAGACCACGTAAAATAAAATGTAATAATCAACCTAGGAACTCTTTCTTATCGCGTATATTCGGCTGGTCTAATGTGCGTCGGCAGTGTACTCATAATAGCCAACGTAATATTAACTTTTGTTCGTTCGTGCATCAGCTGATACAGGATTTTGCAAATGACACGTTGTTTGTTTCGAATACGTCAAGTGCCACTCACTGACTGTCAGAATCTGGCCAACTTATATATGAAATTAATCAAGAACGGAAGTTTTTTTTGCCAAAAAGGCGGATTTCGCAGGCGCGCAGCCCCCCTCCCCCCAACACCAAACCCCTTAAGATGTAGAGTGCTGGAACAAAGTTTGTGCACACCTTTGCACCTTCCTCTGTCGATCCCCCCAACTACCCACCCCAGGGAGGGGTATGTTTTCAACTTTGCTCCGGTCTGGAAGCAGCAGTTTTCGGCCAATTGCGATGGGATTTTAGGGAGGGGTGTCTCTTGCACCCTCTCTCGCCCAGTTAGGCCCTTTTGGATAAATATCAGTACCGTAATAAGGTACCATAATATGTACTATAACTATGGTACAAAATCAGTTGGCCCATATTTCGTGTACCATAATTATGGTACAGTGTACCGTAACTTTTGTATTTTGTACAATAATTTCTATATTTGTACCATTATGAACTCTGTACTGCCCAAGTTAACCTTTCGGCCTGAAATGAACATGGTTGGGCAGTACCATTATTGGCTCTGCACCACACATATTGGTATTTCCTACGATAATTTCAAAATTACTTTTATAATGGACTCTGCACTTACTAAGCTTATCGCGGGCCAAATTTATTACCTGGGTTTCAGATTGCACGCATGTACCTGCTTCGCAGATGGTGGCTAAGCACGCGGGTTCCGCGGGCCCTCCTTTTGAGGCCAGCGTTTATCGCAGCTATTGCAGACCCCTACGGAAAACATTCATACCATTACACTCTATGTATGTAGTCAGATGTGGTTCCTGTCCAAAACTTATATGTATATATAAAACCTTTGGGTGTTTAAGCTTGCTCACGTGCACCTGCCTCACCGAAGGTTAGTAAGCCCGCGGATTGAGCGGGCTGACCCCTGTGAAGTGAAGAGATTTGGGCGGCTCTTAACAGCGAGGTCTTCAAAGCCGACATCTTGCTACAGACTTTCCGCCAGTAAAATTATAGAGTCACCACGTAGATTCCCATACGCAAGCCAACCTCCCGTGGTGCAGTCGGTTAGAGCGCCACCGGTCTGGAGTTCGAGAGATTCTGGGTTCGAATCCCAGGTAAGGCATGGTTGTTAGTTTAAGTAAGGTCATAAGTTAATTTGTAAGCCGTCCCTTGATAAGCCTTCAGGCATAACAGCGGGGGACGTTAACAGACCGTATACAATACAACACAGCAAAACAATCCCATTGGCACACGCAGAACTACTTGAAAATTGCACGCCAGTTCAGTGCCTTGTGCATAGAGGCGATGATGCATTGCTGACGGTCGCAGTTTTTATTAAAAGTCATAGTATCGTGCGTGTTTGTGTAGTGACCCTATCCAGGTAATGTTCATCCACCGAGCGAGTCGATAGAAAAACACGCCCGCAGCCTAGGAGTAGAAATGCAAGAATCTGGTGCGAAGTTCGTAGACATTACTCCTCGAGAATGTATTAAATATTAGTATTAATACTGAAGCCGTTCATGTTCCGCTTGCCTCGGCGCGTAAGTATTTTGCGCAGAATACTGACCAGCAGAAAGACAAAACGGAGCGGCTACAGCCAGATCCTACAATCACCAAATGGTACCCTAACCTGACTGATACCTTCAAATAAAATCTAAATAATGTGTGAGTCTCCTATGGCAATGTTACAAGTCATCACTCAACAGGTTCGTTTTTCAATGGAAGAAAAATCGCTAAATATACAAAACATTGATTTTATTAATTAGTGTAAGAATATAATATACTCTGCAGTTATGATCGTCATAAATTGAATACAAATAACAACCACACATAATATACACATAAAATATAAAAGTTACAATTCTTTAGTGACTGTGGTAGAATACTTCTGCATTGTGCAGGCAAATTCAAACAGTTGTCAGGCTGCAATACCAATGCAATGTCTTAAAGCTTGGCTGTTAAGCGGCTTGCGTTTAAATGCGTACCGTTCCACGATTTCCTCGCACTTAACATTAAAGTTTGTGATCTAAAAATGATTACTGCTTGACCTGCTATTACATATTTTTCTTTACAAACACTTATCTGAGCGCGAGAATGCCGTTTTCCTCCGTTTTTCATCTCCGTCCATAGCCTCAGCTGAACATCTTTATACTGCCTCGGCTGACCATCTGACCTCGAGGAACTGCTTTTCTCGGCTCTTTATAGTCGAAAACCCGAATGAAAAACGTTCAGAAATGCACAATTCAGCAATAAGGAACACGAATTCACAAACGGTGCGTGCGCGCTCTACCACAACGCCGCGATAGTTCGGCAACACAGCTCACAACTCGTGACGTCACATCACCAGTGGCGCTGTGGTGCGAGACACTGCGCTCGCCGTAGTAGAGTCGAGCTTCGTGGAGGCCGGCGCGATGCTGGAGACCAGTTGCGGACCCATTCCACCACTTCCACGTAGCAGGCCGATTGCCGCTACCGTAGCTGCGTCATTTCACATGCAGCTCCAAAGGCAGGAAATTATTTTCCACAGACGAGAAACCTCCGTGACAGGCAGGCGTCGAAAATAACGTTGACGTTCGGGAGGAAATCCGGTAAAACGAGGATATCGAAAGACTCAGGGGCATCTCATCCTCCATCCCTGAAGCGCTGACTTCAGAGAAAGGCAGCATCCAAGAAGAGCCCGGGTTCCCGTCAGAGTGGAAAGTCCCGGCGAGGCTCCAGACGTCGGCATCATCCTCCACCGCAGTAGTGCTTGGCAGAACCAGGCTCCAGCCCGCTCGAGACGCCATCTCGCCCTCACAGGTCCAAAACAAAATGATCACCAGTATGAGCAAACCAGCAAAGTTCGAGCAACTTCGTAGTAGTTCAGCAAAACCACCACGAACTGCATTAAAAATTGGTTAACGGAAGTATAAAATCATCTCAAAGCACTTGTTTACATATAGTGTTCTAACCTCGAATCAAACCCAACGCGATTTTTGCTAGTCGTATTGGTAGGAAAGCAGTTGGGACACGGATAATGGTTGTGCACAGTCAGCAAGATCGGGTTTACCTCGTCGTTAGTCTATAGTTTCATCACCATTTCGGCGTGCAACGTGATGAGAAGGTGCCTGATCACCGCACGATCGTTAGATGGTCGAAACCGTTCCGAAACACCAGATCATGCGTAAACACGTTAGGTCTGCGCTATATACTGATACAGGTATGAAATATATCCCACTATCACTTGCGTTTTCCTTCCTTGTTGAAATCCTGCTAGTTATTCTCTCCAACTCTGTACAACAATCTACCTGGTTAGTAACCAATTTTAGTTTCTCAGTGTATGGTTTCAAGGCTGCGTTTGGTTTGGCACGGAAACGGTTACGAATTGCGGGTTCCTTATAAGATCCTCGTTTGATGCACCTTTTGCGTAACTATCACTACTTTAAACTTCAAAATCAAAAGTTTCGTGCGCTGCAAAACCACTGACGTCCGTCTTATAGGTGGCTATCGGCGATTCTCTAACTGCGTGGTAAGCCCTATTTTTAAAGGATACGCACGTCTATATTTCGTAGGTAAAGATACATTTGTAACTCCTAACATAGAAGCTACTCAAAACAATATATTAAAGCATTTAATAAAAATGATTAATAACTGGGTGCATCACATCGCGTGACACACACATGCGCACACACACGCGCGCGCACACGCACACGCACACGCACACGCACACACACACACCTCACTTAGATTCGTTGGATCGTGGCTCAAACCAGAGAGGCTGCAATTGATACGGTATGCAAAATGATTTTTCTTTTTGTTTTATGCGTTATACTTTCTCATTTCCTCCTACCAAATTTTTTACTATCCGTCCAGATAGACGATTGATTCGTGAACGCACACTCTGGGAAGCAAACATTTGTTAAGGCTCCCGCCTACCTGGAGCTGTTTTCCACGTTTGAGACCGGGAAGCGTGGAAGCGATAGGGGCGACACTACCACGCACATCAAGTGCTCCATCGCCTCAATGCGCAAGGCACTGAACTGGCGTGCAGTGTTCTCGTCACACCTATGGGACTTTCAGCGGTGACCCTTTCATTTTATTGATGTAAAGTCTGTAAGAAGGTGCAGTTCATGACCCTTGGGTAGTACTGTACGGATTTGACACACATATTGTGAGAAACATAGCTTTAAAAAAAGCCGTTTTTAGCCATTTTGGAGTGCTCTTAAATGATGTTTCTAATGAACGGGACGTCTTGAAAGCACTCAACAGCCCTCTTATAAAGTGTGTGTTCTTTTCGTAGATCAGCACATTGGCTTCACGTTTAATAACTTCGTGGAAAAACGTGAATTTAATACACAGTGCAACGCAGTTCAAGCGCCCAGTTGGCGGGAACCTTAACATTCCATCAAATGATGACGGTATTTTAATCGTAACAGTGTTTTCGAGGTATATTGATCACTTTTAAAAGTACTACTAAGATTCTACTTTTCTGCCCATTTGAATCCTTGCACCATTTTTAAAATTTACGTAACCAATGACCCTGCAATTTTATTCATTCTTCGATAAACTGTAAATATCATTTTGTTAACAATGTAACATTATAAGTCTGACTCTTATGAGCGCTAAACAAATCGTATTTAAATTAAATAAATTCTCCGTTCTCCAATTTAAACGTAGCCTTTATAAATAAAATGTTCAGAAATGGAACTACATTTACCAAAATCGCTGCCAATGTTGCCGGGAGCACACTTGTCGGTGTGTTCTTTAAAATATGTGCAGTTTAGAACCACCTACAGACGAATGGGCCACCTCCCAAAAAAGTACGTCGCAAGATTTTTTGGAACTTTAATATAACGTCTTGAACTTCGCCGTTCTCATTCCAAACAAGGCCATAAAGCATGACGCAAAATAATTATAAACATTGTCATCATCAAAAATATTTTAACGTGTGCGAACCTCGCCAAACGTTGTATGGAGGAAACGAAATTATTTTGCAGCGGCCAAAAGGTCAAATTATTATTATGATTATTATTATTTTTAGTGCCAGTCTCACGACTGGAAGCGAAGCACGCCTGGTTACATTGCGGGAGGTCGGAAACTGCGAATTTACCCTCGGGGCGCCGCTGTTACTGTGTTTTGTTGCGTGAAGTTGGTTGATGTGTTTCCAGCGTGGAAGGAGAACCGAGCAAGACTTACTGCTGATGAACTGCACACACACTCACACACACTCACACACACAATTTATTGTATATAGTCTGTTCGCGGTCACTTCCGACTTTTCTGAAGCCCTGATGAAGTTCTACTTCCAGGATATTCCTTCGCCTCATGCAAACAACGTGTAGAAAACAGAGGGCCAACGCATCGCATTCGTGCGCACGCAGTGTAATAATAATCTACAAAATAAACAATTTCTTATTAGGCATTGCCAACACACTTATTTTCTCTCCGTCATTATTCATATTAGCTATATGCGAAATATTGTATAATATAGATAGAATATATTAGGAAAAGTTCAATTTAACAAAAATAAGGCACTTTTGTGTCGACGCACGTATAAAACACTTGAGATACATTGCATATTTAGAAAGCAACCAAATACGTCATACCTGGTGTGTTTTTTCAAAGGTTTGATAAAAAAAAGTTTGAAGTGACCGCGAATAGACTATACTTCGCAAGTCCTCCAGCACGTAAGGTCGCAACGATATACTTGTAGCTTTTCTCTCTTTGTTAATGTCCACTGTCTCCTCAACAGGGTGGATGGGGAGAGAATCGGCTGTGGCCTGCATAAAAGGACCATTCCCGAATTCTCCCGGAGTGATTTAGGAAAGTCGACGGTAACTGAAAACACGTCAGCTGGACTCGAACCCGGGTACTCCAAAGTTCGAGTCTTATTGTGTTACCCCTGCGTCACACTAGCTCAGTTTTTTCAATTCAGTTCATTTTTTAACTCCCATAGAAATATCGATTCTAGATCTGCGCTTCTTTCATCAGCAATAGTCTCCGCACACACATACAATGGAAATTTTTTTTAAGGCATTTGACCAAGCGATGTGGCTAGGGGCAAACCACTGCACATCAGAAAAGCAGAAAAATACTCGGATAAGAAAGAGTACTTAGATTTATTAATGTATTTGATTTTACAAGGTCACAAAACAATGTTTGTTAGTGTTAAATACTAAACGTCGTGATAATGTAGTTATGTATAGCTGTTCAAAATGAAATGTTCATTAGAACGATACGACGCGGAAAAGTTTTCTGAAGTTGTGCTAACTTCAGAAAGCTTTTTCACGTCGTATAATCCCTCTCCAACATCTCTTTCAACACGTCCTTGATATTAATTCCAAAAGCATACAAAAATATTGCATAATATTGTTGAATTATTTTTTCTAATAATTTGACGAAACGACACGAATTAGAAATATATTTCCAGCCTGTAATATAAGAACTATCAACTTTAAAAAAGACGCTATCTGTTGACCAAAAAAAGGGTTGCTCAAACTTCGCCATGACGTGCTGTGCGCGCCATCTGTCGGATATTATGTGAGATATTACCAGCCAGAAATCAACCGCTTTCCTGCGTGATATATAACGAATTTACAAACAGATGCCAATAGTTATATTTTTCCACGAGCTCTGCATAATTTTTAAAGTAACATATATTTCATGTACAACGATTTGGTGTACAAGTAATTTACATTCGGACAGTAATCGTTCGTCTACGTAAATTATACGCTATATTGTTCTCTCGAAACCCATCTCCTTGCTTCCGTAGAAAGTGAGACACGCATGAATAGTTTTTAAGCAATTCTAACGTTATTCCACATCACATATTTCCAACTCGAATATATTAGCTATAACTTCCAAAGTGTGATAATAGATACAACAGACCGTCTCGCAAATGTTAACCCAAATTCACTATCTTGGACAAATTAAAAAAGAGTTAGCAAATATTTAATTATTTGTAACATTTTATATTTTTACTTTTATAACCTACTTATATTTTTAGACAGATGTCAGTCTTAAAATATCTTAAAATTTGTTTAGCATACAGTACAATGGCAAGTGGATTAGCTGACAGCGTGTTGATAAAAAATACAGCCCCAACTTGACGGACCAGCTGATGGCAGCGGGATACGTAGTCAGATGTAGTCAGACGTAAACAGTGGCACTATTTTCGCAGACCTGTCCTGTATCCATGCATTGGAGTTATTTCAGCGTTATCTTCGCTTGCAAGCCCGCCAGGAACCCGGTTGCTTGCTGCAGACTGCTCAGCTTGCAACCGGATGTTAGCTGCCACACTTGCTTCCTTCCCTGAGGCGTCGGACGCTTTTCGCTGTACCACCTTGTCCGCGCTACTTGCCAGAGGTGTAACGCGTGTATTTCTAGCTGCAGAACAGTTGTGTGTAGTTATGGACCGTCCTCGGTACCACCAGCGCTCTCTAGGAATGGCTTGCCTACTAGGTTTTGTAACGTTTGTACCCACGCGCAATGCGCAATTCTGTATCCTTCCGCCGTCGCTAACTGTCTTCGCGCTGACACTGCACAGCCGTGGCCGTGCCATGTCGTGTTCGCGGCGTGCTCCCGTGTTCGAGGAGGTTGCTGCAGGAGGATGATTCCTCTGCAGGTTTTACTCTTATTAGAATCTTCATGTAGAGTAGTGCGGAGATAGTTTAGATAAAAGCGTAGGATATTTATTTTTGGATTTATCTTTTGTGATCCTACGCAGTTTCATATCATCCCTCCGAGACGTGTGAGTACACAACATCAGTTTTTCTCCGGTTGTACGTGCCATGTTTTATTAACTCTGGAACAGTTAATTAATTTCCGCGAATTTTCTGGTCCATGTGTTCCAGAGGGGTCAAGTTTTGGATGAACTTTCACATGAACTTTTATTTAAAGTTTTATATGAAGCCATCAAGTTTTACACGTAGTTTTAGTCGATGTTTTATTTTCTACACTTCAAGTTATTCGAAGTTTCGATTGAATATTCCATATATTCAATATTATAATACTACTTTAGTATCACACCGCCAAGTCGGACTTTTCTCCAGCTTTCGGTCTTCCTCTGAAGAGATTTCAGTTAAGTGCTAACTACGTCAAATATTTTTGTTGGTCTTGGTATCATCTAGACCACAATACCACGTTACCACGTCACTACGTAACTACGTTATAATTACATAATAAGTTATGGATGAACACCATCAATTTTTATAATGTTTGTGAAATAAAGTATAATTTAAATATATTTCTGTTGTTTGTGCATTTATAAATGTGAATCATATGCCAAGTAAGAACAAGTTCTGCATTTGTATTGCAGAGTTCATCTAGATACGTGCTATGTAAGAAATGTAGTGTAGACTGGGTACGGTTATGCCATTTTGCATTTGATCGGCCATAGCTTTGTATGTATACCAGTTAGCTAAACGAAAAGTGATTTTTCGTATAATTTCTACATAACCCTACATATAATTAATTAAACTTTTATCCCTAAACAGAATGGTTTGCACACAGGAGCAAGTTAAAAAAACAAAGGGAAAATGTCACAACCGATTACACCCCAGGGGCCGTTGTGATAGTGCTTGGGGTCGAAAGTGACAGGTTTAATAATACTCTAAAATGGTCTGAAATCACTTTTATTGCAACACTCTAGCATTAATATTAAATAACATTCCTTTAAAAAGAAAAGGAACAGAAAAAAGTATGTTTGGGAACACTTCAATCACTTATAACTAATAAGGCACTATAGCATTTATATACATAATAGGTAATTATTAAAACCAGTCTTCACATTGCAATGAGTCTCAAAATATTTGTTTTACCTAGAAACTAGCATAATTATGAATAATCAAAATATAAAAGAAATGTTAATTAACGTTATAAATATCAAAATTATCTTTGCAACAAAATAAATGAAATACCCATTTTAATAACTTACAACTAGCTTCACAGGAACTCTTTAAGATTAAAAATAAAACATTAATAAACATAACTTCAAAATCTCTGAAATAAAAACACGACAATGTGTTCTTCAACAAAAAAATAAACATCTTTGTATCAACATCTGAACAAGGACATTCGATTAATTTGAAACATTTCTGCTGCTTGTCGCAGATATACACCTCGTTTTGTTTAAATATATGCATTTTCGTATTGAGTAATGTCTTGCCTTCCCCTTTCGGTCTTCCGCGAGCATTGTCTGGGAATCTAAAACAATAAAACACTACTTTTACTTATGTCACAACCGTACCCATAAATGTAACAACCGTACCCAACGCACTTTTTTTTCATAAAAACAAACACCATGCCAAAATGAAATAATCTATAAACAAAGTAATCACTGTTTTTATTTACTAATGTATATGTTATATAGATAAATAACACTTAATACTCAATCTGTATATATGTAACAACAATTATCAAAAGAAATCGAACAAAAATACTTACTTTTGACTGTCAAAAACAAATGCGGGTCTCTCCTAGCGTACGCAGCGCGCAGCGGCTGACGCAATACTGTGACACGGGTTCAGACATGCAAGCCCCTCCCTTCGCCGTTACCACAACTCGTTAATCCGTATACTTTGGCTAATATTTTGACTGTCACTTTTTTACCCTGGCACAACCGTACCCAGCCTACCCTACTTCAAGGTTTCAAAATTCTTTCTAAATTGCGATGTTAATCCTTGGTTTACTGCTAAGTTTTATCTGCTGAATTAAAAGTTTTATTTTGAAACTGCAATCCTATACCAATTTCATTGGTTAGATTTATGCCTACCTCTGGACATTAAGTAAATAATTAATAAGATATTACTAGAATAAGTTTCTAGGTGAAATATATGTGGTGCTCCCATTAGCGTTTCCAAACTAATTACTGAATCAAGTGTTTTAATGGTGTCTGGAATTATGGTTGCAGAATAATGTAAATTTTTACGTCAGTTTTCTCGGCATAAGGTTTGTTGTTCAAGTGATTATTAATTTTGCAATATGTATTACGGGCATTGTATTGGTTGTTTATTTACCAAACACGTAAGTAATTTCTGCCACATTGAGCATAGTTGATGGTTATTTATTACTGAATATAGTATGATGAAGATTCGCCAAGGTTTAATTATTGTATACTTCTGAAAGCCATAATATTATGTATAACCATGCAACATACGATGGTACACCATTCTACCAAAATCAGATTCCTCCACTGGAAATTAATTTTTGTAATTTTACAAACTCTGCCAATGGAATAATGAATGTTTTGAAGACACACAGATATCAACTAGAGGAAAGTATTTATATATTTTGAAGAACATAAATGTTCGTAGGTAGCCGTTGTTGTAGCTGACTTAACAATTTTATCACAAAGTTAACATACCTTTCCCTGAATGCGGTTTCTGCCTAAAGAGTAAGCGCATGTAGAATTTTTAAAATTTTCAATTTTTGTTTTGTAGAATATCTTAAACAAGGTATTGGATCTTTAAAATCACTTTTGTTGTATTTGATAGGATTCGTCCTGCACCCTGGAAGTGTGAGACGGCCAACTGCATTGATTATAATCATGCAATTACATACATGTCTTATGAGAATAAGATGTTTTCAGGTTTTGATTGACACCATTGTTTACACCAACCATAACGTTTGCATTATCTATTCCTATTCCCTTAAGTTTTGTCAATCCAAGACTAAATTTGGAAATAGCAGATTTCACTACCTCAACAATACTCAGAATCTGCCGATAACAATTCAAATAAACCCATAAAAGTTAGTTGAAACTAAACTCTTCTGACTTTGAGAGAAATAAATAATGCACAAACCTAATTGTTTAGTCACACCGATATTGGTTGGCTCAGCTATAGGCCTAAGAAGACCATAAAGTCCATTAGCCTACCAACGTCCAGTTTCAATTCCTGCTGAAAACGAGGGCCCAAAACACTTTTGATTATATACTTACACTTGATACGATACAGTTTAATTTCACTATCTTTAAAACATCGCTGGCACAGTTCTATGAGGTGATCTGCGACATGATTGGCCAAATGACAGAATAATGAATAATGATAAACCTTCCTATCTTCTAGCATTATCAATATATTGATTGCGTGGCATTGTTTAGGAAAACTGATCTTAGATTGGCGTTTAGAGCTAAACGCCTCTGCTGCGGAAGTATGCTTTTGAGTTTTCCTATGGTCTAACAAATCTTTTAGTCTAGCTTTCAAATTGCAGTGACAATAGTGACAACGTACTGTCGTGAGGTCTTCTGGTACTTCCATTATCCATTCCTATAATAAACTGTACCTAAGCCATTCTTATCTAAATTTCTGAAGCTGAAGGTGATTTATGCTTATCTAAACACTTATAATTAAAATAACACGAGAAACTAATGAATCTTATTACATAGTAATAACCGTTAAAATTTAATTATTTACTCCTTAATTACAATACTGAAATCTTGGTGAAAAACCATGATAATACACACTCCAACATGAGTCAGATCACTAATTAGGCTACAGGATATACAAGTATGTCGCAAACACAGGCATGTGAGTTAATGCTGACTGTTGCACACACTGCATCCACTAGCCGACTTGGACTGATGATAAAGATGGGAGAAGGCCTTATCGTACTTAGAAGAAAAGGAATTTCCCAGGCGACCATATAGAGAGGGGAATCCCGGCCACGGACGTAACGTCCGAGTCATATTCACGGAGACTGTGTGGCTCAATAAAGCCCCTGGCACAATAGGTGGTTGGTGTTAGTGGTTGGTGTTGGTGGATGTTGAAGGACAGTGCAGTGTATGAGAGATGGCACCATTTCCGGACGTTGGTCGGTGGTTGGTGTTGACAGTTGGTGGTTGGTAGTAAAATGATTTCAACTGGCGGTTGGTGGTTGGTGTTGGGGTGTTGTAGCGAGTTGGAATACTTTGAAATTTTACCGCCAACCGACCAATCAGAGAACTTTTTACTAGGTTCTCAACGACTGACAAGAGCTTTGAAATGGTGGAAAATAGTCGTGGAAATAAATATATTTATATTAAGCCGATAATAGATGCTTTTTCTCAGCAACCAGTGCTAATAAATATTTAAAATCCCTTGTGAAATAACACAAAAGTTGAAGCAAATCATAAGAGTTTGTTGTACTTGCAGGCTTTTATGACAGACTAATTTGAGTTAGCTATGTAAATGTGTTTTTTAACTGCAATATATTTAATTCTTAGCATAAGGAAATAACATAATGTTTTAAATATGGCTGACTGTAGTGTGCTCTATTTAAAAAATTTAAATCTTGGCAATAAAAGTTTTTCGTTTAATTATAAAAATTAAAATTTCAACAATAGCCAATTAATACGTCTTCCTCAGACTTTATTGCTATCTGTTAGCTCAACCCCGAAACCATTTACACCAACACCAACTCAGACTATTATGCCATCGAACACATCGCAAAACAACCGCCATCCACCAACACCAACCATCAACGCCAAATGCCTATTCCGCCGAAGCCCCTGGTACAATAAGCGGTTGGTGTTGGTAGCGGTTGAAGTATACGGCAGTATATGTGAGATAGCACAATAGGCGGTTGGTGGTTGGTGTTGTTGGTTGGTAGTTGGTCATAAAATCATTTAAACTCGCGGTTGGTGGTTGGTGTTGGTGTTGTTGTTGGTTGGTGTTGTGGCGAGTTGCAATACCCTTGAACTTTTACCACGAACCGACCAATCACAGAGCGTTTTCTAGGTTCTGAACTAGTGACAGTGGAAAAGCTTTGAAATTGCCTAAAAGAACTGTGAAAATAAAGGTATTTTTATCTAACTAATAATATTACATTCCATTACTCAGAAACAAGCAATATTTAAATCAAAAATCGCATGTGTAATAACATAAAGGCTGAAGTAAATCGTACAAATATATATTGTATTTGCAGGCTCTTAGGAAGCGATTACTTGATTAGAGACTTAATTAAATTAGCTTTGTGAATATTCTTTTTTTTAACAAAAATAATTACCTTTGATTTTTATTATAAGAAAATAACTTTGATAAGATTTTTAATATAGCTTATTATTGTGTACTTTATTTAAAGAAAACTTTATAATATCAGAAATAAAATTCTTGTTTGCTTAGTTATAAAAATTCAAAGTCCAACAATAGCCAATCGAAATAATAGTTACACCTTTCCTAAGACAACACTGCTACCTTTTGGCACAGCCGCGAACAATTTACAACAACGCCAACCCTGACTATTGTGCCAGGATCTTTAAGAAGAGNCTTAGGAAGCGATTACTTGATTAGAGACTTAATTAAATTAGCTTTGTGAATATTCTTTTTTTTAACAAAAATAATAAAATTTGATTTTTATTATAAGAAAATAACTTTGATAAGATTTTTAATATAGCTTATTATTGTGTACTTTATTTAAAGAANATGTAACTCCTAGGGTGATTTTTCAAAGGTTCTTTTCAAAAGTATCGAAGATACCGTGAATGGATTATAAGCCTCTGATGTTGGCAACTCTACGAGATTTCAATCACAGACACGTCGTATCTCCGCTTGCTACATCACGCATTACGTCATCTAAGGATGGGCTCGCTCCTTGCTGAGACGTGAGTAGAGACACGGAAATTTCACGGGTTTATTTGAGGACAAGTTAAACTTCACCCACACGCACGTTTGTACTTGTGCTTCTGTTGGAATTTGCTAGACACGCCCCCCGACAACTTCCGACCAATAACGAACCTGCAAAGAAAACAAGCACCTAATCCCGTGCTGCCTGTTCTGGAGTCAGACTGGAGCAACAGCCAATGAACAACAAACTGAGTCTCGAGTACAGAAGTGATTGTGCAGTCTATCTTGGCGCTGAATGAACACGCAACATTTCCGGGTATCTAGACGTGAGTCACGAAGGCCTGCAATAGCGACAGGCGTTGGGTGTAGGGGAGGTTGGACGGCCGAGCCACAATAACAACATTTCCATGTTTGTTGCGTAACATTATGGCGAAATAATTAACGTGATGATTGATTACCAATGATATTACTGCCACACAGTAACAGACACCTTCAAACTGTCATAACAGACTTTGTATGAATCATTCCAATTCTCCTAGGGCTGAAGAAGCAAATCGTTCTCCCAAAAATGTCTGCATGCGCTGACAAAATGTGTCGGGCATAAGAACATCCTGTTAGTGTACGGCATTCTTCGTGACGTTCTCTGCACAGTCATTTCCTATACCATATCCACTGTAGTCTGTCTGGTTCGAACCTGCGGTTTCGCGGATTTGAATGAGGTGTGCTCATTTCGTGAGCAGAGCTGACTGATCGTTGATCGCGATTTTTAAATATCTATACCTAACTAACTTTCTTTATTACTCGTCACGACCATTGTAAATATTTTTTATCCTGTTCCCGTCATATATATGTATATATATACATATACAGTACATTAAAAAAAGCAATATGAAGTTAAAAAATTGTAATATTTATTAATGTATTATTGGGAAAAATGTTTATTTAGAATTATCTGGTAGGATAACTTTCAAGTACAGGGAAGTGAGGTATCTTCATAAGAAACTTAAATTATGATGAATATTTCTAATACTTCAGTGTTTGTGGTCACATCATTTAATCACTAGATAGGATGGCCTTATTAAAATGGTGACTATTGCTTAAATCTAGTGACAAAATTACGTGTTTTAATCTAGTGTATGCACTGCTGGTTGATGTATTAGTACAAATTATTAACGTGTAATTCACGTTGTTAGGTAGCTAACAGGCTGTTACTAAATACAAGCTCATTTTGAGCCGACTCCGTAACCTATTGGTTGAGTGCTTGAGGGCCAACCAGATACCCAGTAAATATGTCCACGCCGAGAAAATACAAATAAAGAAAAGTCGGAAATAGCCTCGTTACTTCCGTACATGGATGAAATATTATTCCCCTCGATGACAGGGCAGTGGAAGCGGAGTGGAAAATAAAGACACGACAGCGAAATTCAAGACAGAAGTTTCGAACCGGCGCGGCGGGCGCGGCGGTTCGTTAGGTGAAACACTTGGCGATCTCCAATGGAAGCGTCGAAGGTGGCGGCTGAGACACGAGTTGAATACAGCGGACGCGGCAACAACAGGGCATTACGAGTCCTGCTGCATGAGCACCGTGTCCTTTGCGAGACAAGGAAGTGGAGAGGCACTGCTCTGAACAATGCGCCGTGAATAGGGAGGCCCGCATATGTTCACGGGCGAGAGGGGTGTCTTGAATACGTCGCTTGTTAGTCAAAGACCTCGTGGTTCACAGCAATCCACAACATGAGAATGCAGCTGACGAGTCCTGATGTCTTACAGTCTCAGTAGGAGGAGCGTGGGTGTTCTGCGAACAAGTTTCTCCTATTCCTCTTGCACGGTGGCCATTTTGAAGTTCTCTCGTCCATCGAAAGCTATACCCTAGTACAGCAGAGTAGATAAGTACACAGAAACTAAGTGGCATGGCGGTTCCTTTGATGTTTGCGAAGCCATTCTCTCTGGAAACGAGCCTTGTGTCTGACTGGCTTTTTCCTACCACAAAAGATTTCCTAATGGCTGGGCTTCCGGCTGGCAAGCGCTGATTGACAAACGGCGTTCCAACAATTTGCTTGCCAGTGACGCCATTTCGTTAGGTGTTAGCAGTTTCATTTACACTACTAACTTGGTTGTATACATCTTCTTTCAAGTTACTTACACTTGCGGTCATACTAACCATCTGGATACCTAGCCCCTCAATTAACGCTCGCAGTGCTTCTAGTTCTACANACTTACACTTGCGGTCATACTAACCATCTGGATACCTAGCCCCTCAATTAACGCTCGCAGTGCTTCTAGTTCTACAGACATTTTTCTCGTTAACATTCACTGCGATGCCTGCACAAAACAGTCTTAATATTAGACCTACAGCTATTACATTTAATTAATATAATTTGTTTATATTATTAGTTACTAGCCTATTGGCTAACTTAATTTACAATTAAATGGCTCCATCCCACTTCTGACACCAGTGCTACAAGACGCCAGAGGGGCGTGCCTAAGTTCATTAGGCCTTAATAAATATATAATTCAAGTAAAGTATATTTTTAATTTATTCACACAAATATTATTCACAATGTTAAACTACCTATCTCCATCATAGTAGAAGGGAAATGCCGATTCGAGCCCAGGAAAAAGTCACTTAAATCGGCAGGTNCTTACACTTGCGGTCATACTAACCATCTGGATACCTAGCCCCTCAATTAACGCTCGCAGTGCTTCTAGTTCTACATACATTTTTCTCCTTAACATTCACTGCGATGCCTGCACAAAACAGTCTTAATATTAGACCTACAGCTATTACATTTAATTAATAAAATTTGTTTATATTATTAGTTACTAGCCTATTGGCTAACTTAATTTACAATTAAATGGCTCCATCCCACTTCTGACACCAGTGCTACAAGACGCCAGAGGGGCGTGCCTAAGTTCATTAGGCCTTAATAAATATATAATTCAACTAAAGTATATTTTTAATTTATTCACACAAATATTATTCACAATGTTAAACTACCTATCTCCATCATCACTCTTGCCATTCTCAATGAGCGCAATAAATAACGTCTACCTCAATTCAAATTAAAGTAACTATCAATGTATCTATAGTGGTTATTGTCACTTAATTCACACTCACTACTGACACATGTTCAGCCTGTCTGTTGAAATCATTTGAAATGTCTTACACTCCCTCATCCAGTTCAATAGTCCCGCCCGTCAGTCTCACTCTCCACTGGACCATTGCTCGCAGTCTGCAGACTTCACCCTTGCCGCCACTTGTTGCTTCACTGTCTTCGCACATCTGGCGTATAACGACGCCCAATCCCCCAAATTCTAAACTGTCGGCTCGGAGGCCCGTCGCGACTCAAGTAGTTTCACTGACCCGATATAGAGAGTTCGCCGCACCCCAAGTCTCGCTGAGAGAGGCAAGGGCGATCTCCAGAACATTATTTCGAAGATAACCCCAGAAATTCAATCCGTTGACTATTGTGTACGTTTTACAAAAAATTGTTTGGAAACTATTTACCAACCAGAAATGTTACTACAAGTAAAATATTGCAACTTTATAACAGACTGTTTTAAGAAACATTCGAAATAATTAGTTATTAGCGTGTTTATTATATATTTGAAGTTTACAGTACTTGATTTTAAAATTTGACTTTATTTTAACACATCCCTCATCAACGTGTTGTAAAATATACTATAATTTAACTGCAGTGCTACAAGAATTATCTTAACAGTTACTTTGGAAAAATGCAAGAAAAACTTCAGAGTACAGTGAATTTAAAATTTAAAAGACTGTTTTCAATGAATGTGTGGAATCTAATATTACTTGTGATACACGTGTAATTAAAGTAAATAAATGGGTGGCCTGAACTGGATACTTTTAAACCAACACAATAATAGTTGACACTGATTTTCATACGTCAATGTCAAATGTGTATACAAATTAAATAATTAACTACCAGTTCTCAACACACGTTATTATAAAATTCAGGAATGAAATGCATAAAAACTATGGCTAGAAGATACTCATCTATATCTCACCTAGATTTTCATACAATTTGTGAACTGTTTCTGTTGTGTAAATGTCAGCTAATACAACCAGATACACGAAAAAGAAATATGGAAGATAGATTATTTCTCCATGAACCCTCCTTTCAGTAACTTCCATAGAGTTGTTTAGTTTCGTGTACATCAGTGGCTGAGATAAAATGTTATTGAATATTGATTTTGATTTTTGCTACCCACCTATAAGATGTTTATTGTTGGTAATTGGTTCAGAGTCCCAATATCAATTGGATAATGCATTTAAGGTCTGGCAGGCATAAAATGTTGTACTCAACAGAGCCGACATAAATACTACTTTAGTGTGATGCTAAACGCAGCTAACAAAACGCCAAGTACAGAAATAACTGTATTACTGGTAGAACAATTTTCAGAATTACTTGGATGAGTTATATCAGATGAGCTGCTCTGTCGAGTTTATTGCGAGGTTACACTGAATTTGCTTAGTTGTGTGTATTGAGTTGCTGAAACGAAAATTTACCGTAGAATCTGCCAAACCTTTAACAAAGATTTTTATTAGTAATTTATCGTCACCGCAAAGTATACTACAGTTCCATACTTTCCCTCCATCGCGACCAACTTAACTGGGTGCATGTCACTCAGTGGGCCCATTAAAATATATGCCGGTAGGAGCAGTGACTTTTTTCTAAGGTTGATTTTAAAAGTGCTCACTTTATCGTGAACAGCCTTTAGTCCATTATCGTGTTTTTTTTTTATTCATTACATGCTTTGTGACGGGCGTGTAATGTTTTTTTGTGCCAGTGACATTCACATGCACAACGCAAAGGCGCCCGACGGCAGATGCTACATACATTTTTAAACGATGAGCGCGCGCGTACAAACGCGAGTGGTCGTCGCGATGTCGGACTGGGTGCTGTCCGCGAGAGCGCATCGACGAGGGGGTCGTTCTGTTGGAGGCGGGAGGGGGTGGGGTTGATGCGAATTAGCGCGCCTGGACGCGCAGGCACGCGACGTGACAGGGAGGGGGGAGATGAACGTGCGGGCTCGTNGCTCGTCGTCCTGTCAGGCGTGACACGTCCCCTGGCCTGTCGTGATTGGTTATCAGCGGACGGCTGCTCGCGTCCGTCGCCTGTTTGCCTGCGTTCCCCGCCATTAAAAATTAAACCTCCGCCAGTTACAAACGTGTATTACACGACACTTTATATTTACATAACGAAGATGCCTAGGGTAAAGGCAGAATATTTTGTCTAAAATTATATGCCGTAAAACAATTTGGGGGAATTTTTTTACGTGAAGTTATATATATGAGGTTGTATTCAGACTTCAGGAATAAATTTAAAACACACTGCAACAAAAAATGGCCTCCGAATTATATGGCACGCTTAGCATTTTTTTAATGGAGTTTTAGTATTACGTGAAAGTATTTATAAACATAGTTCTCAGACGTTTAATCATCATCAGATTACATTAATACATACCACTTTGCAAGTTAGCTTATTGATCAGTCCTAGAGCAGCAGTTTTTATCGCGCGTTCCTCCATATCTTACAATCATTCTCAGAAAGCTTAATTTACTCGGGAACCTACAGAGTTTGAGATCTGCCATCGACATCCGGTGGCGCACTGTTACGAACTGTGATCAGGCCTTAGTTGGACGGCCTGCCTGATCACACCTTCGAACATTAATCCAGGGCACGAGCTGTGATTGCCGAAATACCTTGCGAAAGGCGAAGCGGAATCCCCTCCGCCGGCCAGTAAACGGGGGCCGAAAACTTGCACGAGGCCCCTCTCCCCTTCATATAGCACAGCGTAACGCTATGAACGGCGTCTTTTGTCATCGGGACATCGGACCAAGATGACGTCTGGAGATGGGTGTGTCCGGTCGCCACTAACCGCCGCCTGAATCAGCCCACGGCAACATATGGTTGAGGTGGGAATCTCAAATTACCGTAAGTGGCGTGGTCCATTAGTATAATTAGCTAACATCCTGTTACTTCTTCTAAAGCTCCTCCCCCCCCCACCCTTCCCTCAAGTAATGTTTGTGTTAAACTGTTATTGTACATTCTTAAATGTTGAGTAAGCCCTCATCTTATATACTGTTGTGCTCTACCTAGTTATTATATACTACGCCCCTGTACCCCTGTTAGGTATCATATACATAATTCATTTCATAAAAGCACGCAGTGGCTTGGGAGTTCAAGGGATAGAATTGTACCCAAGTTGTAGATCATTTGGAATGTACATATATAAAACTTCAAATGGCTATCTTGACTTTCTTAACGTCATGTTAAGGTAGGAGAGTGGCTTAAAATGGAGCAATTTACACAATTGAATATTATGCATAATTCGCTAGAAAGTAGTACACGCACTTCTAAAATTGTCAGAAAAGTACGATTTATGTAGAAAATTAAATAATAAAGCATATGTTTGGTATAATGTAATATCTTTAGCAATAATTAGCTTAATTAAATGTTTTAAAAATAAATTAATAATAATAAATTTTCAATTAAAATTAAGCGTATTTACATTATGGGTAGTTCAGAAAATGTATTTTCATAAAAAAAAACTAGTTATGCATGAAACAAGACCACCATAATAATTACATTGTATGTAATAAAAATTTTTGTAATAATGTTAACAAACTTTTTGATTTCATGCGTATTAATTTCAGCAACGAAAGTTGTCGTTTTCATAAATGAAATGAACCTACATACATCTATTTGCCCCATCCTTTCTCAAGCTAAACACCCGTAAGCTACTGTGGCGCAGTTAGCACTCAAATGACGTATAGTGCAAACACAGTAACATCCAACTTTTCTGAAGCACTGCTAAAGTTCTGTCTCCAGGCAATTACTCTGCCTCATTGAAACAAAGTTTAACCAAGTCTAGATAATTACACCAACTGACCAACGCACTGTATTTGTGCGCACTCAGTTTTATTTAAATTTTGCGAAATAACTATTTCTTTACTACGTGTTGCCAACACACATATTTCCAACCTATTTTTATTCATATTAGTTATAAATGAAATATTATAATTTATAGATCAAATATAAGCAAACATTCTAATTCAACCAAAAATAAAATACTCTTGCGTTAACATAAGTTAAAACGCTTGCGACACATGGCATATTTCGAAAGCAAACAAACAAACATAGGGTGACTTTTCAAAGGTTTGATTCAAAAGTGTGAAGATACAGCAGATAGACTACAGCAGCTCCTCCAAAAGGGCCGCGTTCCAAAATGTTACTCTGCGAGTCAGGGTCATGCAAAGGATTTAAAAATGGGAGGCCTTCTTCTGGTAGAGACAAAGCTGCATCAACTTTGCCTTATGTTTCACAATGAACTCTGGTACATCCCACTTATAAAAACATTCAGGGTAAAACCAAATGTCATCATGTTTTAGCAGGGGTGGATGACTAACAAAACGCGCGATAGTAACACCCTTTTTTCCGTTACGTTATCCACCTGATATCTGTTATCAAAACTGAGCCAATGACGTTATTTGTCGACGTAACACATTGAAAAATACGTTACAGTTTATAACGTTACTGGGAAAACGGAAATCTTTGTTATTTTATTAACGTCACTTATTAAATAACATTATTAAGCAGAACCAATGAAAATATATTTTCAACATTTCGTTACTATGTATACCGTTTCCGCCAAAACCTAAAATGTTTTGTTATTTCCATTGTGTTACATACCTAGTAACTTCATTCGGTGGACCAGATATAACGGTATTTAGAACATTTCATTACAATCTATACCGTTTCTGCAAAAAACAAACCGTGTTTTGTTATTTGCAGTGTGTTACTGATTCAGTAACTTTTTTCGACGTACCCGATCTAAAGGTACTTGGAATATTCTGTTACAATATTTGCCGTTTCCACAAAAACCAGAAAAATTTATGTTTTTTCAGTGCTGTTATTTATCGAACAACTTCATTAACAGAACCCAATACAAAAGTATTTTGAATTTTTCGTTACAATCTATACCGTTGCCACAAAAACAGAAAAATTTCCGTTATTTCAGTTATGTTATTTATCGAATAACTTCATTCGCAGGATCCTATATGAAGATACTTGGAATATTTGTGTTGCAGTCTGTACCGTTTCCGTGAAAATGGAAAAATGTCGTAATTTTAGTGATGTTTCCGATCATAAAACATTATCAATCGAACCCTCTATAATAGGTTACTCTGAAGCAACGGAGAATGTTGGAGTTGGATGATAAGGCTATTCAATAATATCAGAAGACACCAATTACGCCCTTATATATTTGGTGAAGTAAAAAATTAATATGTTCATTCAAAATGTGATATTGTGCGGTGTTGCAACACCGTACATACAGCAACATTATTATTAAGCGCAGAAAATTGTAGGTTCTAACATGGGGATAGATCGACGAGGGAGCTGAGTCTTACCTAGTTGGGGACACATTAGACGCAAGTCGTCGTGGACGTTGGTCGATGCGGCTACGTAACTTAACAAGCGAACGCAGTCTAGTAGTAGATAGATTATGGGGATTCTGGGGCAGTGGCATCTGGCAGTGAACCAGTGTAAGGCAGTGGCATCTGGCAGAGGATCAGAGGTTACTTCGACCTTGATCTTTGACTGAGTACTTCATGCTCTGTCATTCCATGCCACCATCTTGTTTCTAAAATTTTCCATTTCATGCTCTGTCATTCCTTCACATTGCATCTGGCAGAGGACCAGAGGACTAGCCTCCATCTTCATTCTATGCCGCCATCTTGGAATTTTCCATCTTCCTGATGTAATTCCACCTTGAGTCATGTCCATCATATTGGGAGCCAGTACGCCGCCATCTTATGTCAACTCATGCTCTATCATTCCACATTGGCATTTTGTTTCTAGAATGTTCCATTTTTCGTGCTTTGTCATTCCACCTTGGTACCTCCTGCTCTACCATTCTTTCTCGTCTGCTCTCTCTCACTCCAACTGGTTATCATCTGTTGGTGGCAGCCATATTGGATGTCTATAGGCCACAATATTGTTTCGTCTGCTGCCATATTGTATTCATATCGTCTGCTAGGTGGTGCTAGTATCAGCCACCATCTTTTTGTCCACTATTTTCCGGCAGTGATAGTGTCGCTTGATGTCGTCGGCTGCTAGAAGCACTGGTGTCGGCTGGAGGCTAAGTGCGATGTTCTATTTGCTGTGTCGAAATGGTATCGATATATTATCGACGTGATATGGTTTATTACAGTTTTAAAAAACTGTGGAGGTGAGTAGCGGCGAATTCCTGACCTTAGATTGGTAGACAGACGCCCTAGTCGACTGAGGCCACTAATAACTGGGTGCTAGCAAAGGTATAAATGATATGTATATAAATAAAAATTGGGACATATCTATTCGAGAGTTAATGAAAAATATGAAGTGCGAGATGTCATTAGTTTATAAGAATAGTTATGCATAAATCACGAATCATCCAGGCTAGGTCCTCAGAATTCGTTATGTTGGCACCATTATGCATCCTGATAACATACATATGTTAAGCCTCGATGTACTTTTATAGACATAGTCAGCTTACATTTGCAAACGATTAGTGTTAGGTCCTTGAAAATCGGTATCCCTGCACCAGTATGTCAAATCAATAATGAGATCTTTCTAAGCATGGCAAGTACTCTTTAATTTTGCTGATAATTCTTGTTATTTGTACTTGTGCATATAAATAAAGTAAAAAATTAGTTTTTTTCTCTGTAGCAAATGATAAGTGATTTCCAGACCTACATTAAAAGCATGTGTGCCTACATGCTGTGGCGGGNTTGCACCAGTATGTCAAATCAATAATGAGATCTTTCTAAGCATGGCAAGTACTCTTTAATTTTGCTGATAATTCTTGTTATTTGTACTTGTGCATATAAATAAAGTAAAAAATTTGTTTTTTTCTCTGTAGCAAATGATAAGTGATTTCCAGACCTACATTAAAAGCATGTGTGCCTACATGCTGTGGCGGGCAGTGCCATTAGCTTTCACTATTTCAGTCTCGACAACACACATTCCAATTATGGCAACTTGACATATTTACCACAGACCAGGAAATCTGAGCAAGTGCTTGCCTACACACTGCTCAATACCGTTAGCCCACTCCCATTGCTGTCGCAGCAATACATTCCAATGACACATTTACCACAGATCTGAATGTCGGTGGGCAGACTTGAGTAGGTAATAATCTTAAAAATAAAACATTTGCATTCTAAAAAAATTATAAAATAAAATTGTTTTTTTGTATATGGCAATTATTTCCTGTAGTTAGTATGTACAATATAATCTTTGTTAAATATGGCCATTATGTTAACTTATACAGTAGTCCTGTTGACAAGGCACTGAAAATGTGTAATTTTATAAATAAGAGGTAGACTTGTAACTTACAGACAAATGTGTATCGAACGACTTGTCTATGGGTTCGTTTTTACAAAAATTATTTGATTATAATGTAACATCCATCAATTATACAAAAAAAAATTTATAAAAAAAATTTATGTATTTAATGTAATATATTTTATTTAACTTTTAAAACTTACAGAAAAGAGTATAACAAGGAATGTATCTGTTAATTCGTATTTCCAAGACGGATTTGTATTATATGAAGCCACAACCATATATTATCAAAATCTTAATTTATATAAAATGTAATATATTTAAATAAATACATTTTATTTAATTTTTAAATTATGTATTGAGCAGCATGTCTACGGATTTCTATTTTCAAAGAGAATTCGAATATTATGTCAGAAAACGTGATTATGAGGCTATTACCAGCACCATATTGAATTCTTTAAGCATAGAATTGTGTACGTAAATACACTGAAGAGCCAAAAAACTGGTACACTTGCCTAATATCAGGTAGGGCCCCCGCGAGCACGCAGAAGTGCCGCAAGACGACGTGGCATGGACTCGAATAATGTCTGATATGCAGGAGGCAATCCACACCATAAATCCTGCAGGGATGTCCACAAATCCATTGGAGTGCGGGGCGGTGGAGATCTGTTCTGAACAACACGTTGCAATATTTCCCAGATATGCTCAATAATGTTCATGTCTGGTGATTTAGGTGGCCAATGTAAGTGTCTAAAGTCAGAAGAGTGTTCCTGGAGCCACTCGGTAGCAACTCTCGACGTGTGGGATGTCGTATTGTCCTGCTGGAATTGTCCACGTCCGTCGGAATGCACAATTGACATGAATGGGTGTAGGTGATCGGACAGGATGTTTACGTATCTGTCACCTTTCAGAGTCGTGTCTAGACGTATCAGGGGTCCTATTTCATGCCAACTGCACACGCCCCATAGCATGACAGAGCCTCCACCAGCTTGAACAGTCCCCTGTTGACATGTAGGGTCCATAGATTCATGAGGATGTCTCCATTCCCGTACACGTCCATCCGCCCGATACAATTGGAAAAGAGACTCGTCAGACCAGGCAACGTGTTTCCAGTCATCAACAGTCCAATGGCGGTGTTGGCGGGCCCAGGTGAGGTGTAAAGCTTTGTGTCGTGCAGTCAACAACGGTACACGAGTGGGCCTTCGGCTCCGAAAGCCCATATCAATGATGGTCCGTTGAATAGTTCGCACGCTGGCACTTGTTGATGCCCCAGCATTGAAATCTGTGCCAATTTGAGAAAGGGTTGCACGTCTGTCACGTTTAATGATTTTCGTCAGTCGTCGTTTGTCCCGTTCATTCACGATCGTTTTCCGGCCGCAGCGATGTCAAAGATTTGATGTTTTACCGGATTCCCGATATTCAGGGTACATTCGTGAAATGGTCGTATGCAAAAATCCAAATTTTATCGCTACCTCGGAGATGGTATGTCCCATCTCTCGTGCGCCGACTATAACACCACGTTCAAACTCACCTAAATCTTGATAACCTGTCATTGCAGCAGCAGTAACCGATCTAGCAACTTTGCCAGACGCTTTTTGTCTTCTATAGGCGCTGCCGACAGCATCGCGTTACTCTGTTTGGTTCCATACCTCTGTTATTTTCATACGCACACCTATACCAGTTTTTTTGACTCTCCAGTGTATATTAATGGGGTCGTGTTTTCGAGTCGAATGCTAATGTGACCCCATAAACTTTGATTATTCGCATGTGTTCGTAGCCATATTGACACTAGTATGCACAGGAGTGGTCTTTGGATTTTGAAGTAATTATGTAATGAGCCTGAGCCACGAATACAGAACAGTAGTTGCCTTACCTCAGGTCGTGTTTTAACTGCATTATGTCTTTGTCGGACAAGCATGATCTTATAAGCACAGCTGAATATCATTCATCGACTGCTGGATTTAGACACATGGAAATTTGAACATATCAGACCAGTACAAGTATAACCAAGGTGAAAATTGAGTTATGCCTTAAGCCCTTTTTATAAGCATAAATTGACACAATATTTCATCCCTGGAAGTTATAGCCCTCAAATTCAGATCAGATCCATATGGCCAATTATGCCTTTAACGTCTTTATAAGCATAGCTGACTACGGTTTTTTATCCATTTAAACTATAGTTATTAAATGCATATCATAGGTACTACTCATGACCTAGACCAAAATGTTACTACTCATTATCCACTAAGCATTATTATAAACATATTTGGATGCCATTTTTCATCCATTGAAGCTATAGACATCCTATATATACCACTCGTGACCTAAACAAAGGTGATAATGCAAGTTATGCCTCAAGCCCTCTTATAGTTGGCCGTCATTTTCGAACCATTAAAATTAAAGCTGTCAAATATGTATCACAGGAACAGCTCTCCTGAAATCAATCAAGCTGGTGTGGTTAGTTATTCTTTAAACGTTCTTATAAGCATAGTTTATAGCCATTCTACACCCATTCAAGATATAGTCAACAAATTCACATCACAGGTATTACTCCTGAATTCGATCAAGGTGATTTGGTCAAGTGAATAAACCATTCATGAAAGGTTTTTTTAGGTTGACTATAGCACATGACATGTCTTCAACCATGTTTATTTTAAAGGATATAAAAAATCTAAAAAATATTTTTCTACAAATTTCACAATAAAACGTTTTCTTGCTAGTGCATTTGTCTTAACCAAGTACTACATTTGAAAAATTTTTATATCCACAGTTTGTAAAAAAAAAAAGTTACGTTGAAATATTCGATTTAAAAGTTTTCTGCGGCTTAACAAAAAAAAAGTGTCTAATTTTCTAAGCCGCTCCCGAAAATAGAACAATAAGAGTAGTATCAACATAAATGTGGAAACGCCGTTTTAAAGCACTAAGCTCCGTAGTTTTGTGCAGTGTCAAAAAAAAAAAATTAAGCCGGGAAGGTGATTAACAAAGTTGCTTTCCCTTTTAATCGTTCTTTAGAATTGTTTCCCTCCGCAATAAATCGTACGTGGGAGCCAAGAGCTGCAATTATTTCGACTGTCAGCCAGTAAAACTGTGGAGCTAATCTGGCAGTATATCATACAGGGGATGAGTAAAAGAGTACGCTTGGCGATAAAACGTATCAACCGACACTTTAATAGTAGCAAAAACCTTCTAAATGTGTTTTTAAAATTCCGATAAAATATGTTAGATTTACAATTATTGTGTTAGTTTAGTGGTGAGTTCTACAAAATTCGTTATTCCTATTCTTTAATATTAAAGATGAATGAGTTCAATCTTTGGTAGGGAAATTGTATCTGAATATATCAATTCGAAGTGTGTTTCATTAGCAACAAGTTACTATTGTAATCGTCGAGGTAAAAGTACACTTGCATCACAGCCTAATTTTTTTGACCCTAATAATACTTATAAAATCTGGCATTCCTAGGAAATGTTTTTTGCGAAATAGTAATTTTTTGCAACATGTATTTTTCAGTAATATATTAGTTAGTAATTAAATTACAAGAAAAGTATTGAAAATGGTTACGTCACATAATTATCACACATAGGTACTCTGCTTACCAACATGTATTTTTCAGTAATATATTAGTTAGTATTTAAATTACAAGAAGAGTATTGAAAATGGTTACGTCACATAATTATCACACATAGGTACTCTGCTGACCAAGCGCGAGTATCAGCCAATAGCGGACTCCCAGTCGATAGGAATACATTGCTATAATACAGGTTGGTCCTGAACTACAGGTGCAAACGCTGTGCAAAATGGGAAAGAAAACATTATGCGAACAACGTCGTACAGTTACTCGTACGGGAGGTAGCCACCCTTGAAAATCGGCATTTCAAGTGGTTCTACCGGAAAATAATGAAACCTACATGAGATGAAAGAACCATTCTCTTAATGGTGTTTTCTTTAACCAAGACCTGAAACCTGCGAACAGTTGTGGCGTACTATCATCCCCTACATTGCGACTGTGGTGGTGGTATGTTATTATCCTATCAATGTGTGTGTTACCCTCGGGTATTTTGTAAAGACGTGATAACCATACGTTACTGCACGTTATTTGTGCTTTAACGTACTGTGCGTATGATTATGACACATTGGTATGATACTAATATACCACCCTCTATTTTGTCACTGTACAGGGATGATAGTACTCCACAACTATTCGCATGTTTCAGGTCTTTGTTAAAGAAAACATTACGCCCAGAATTGCCCTTCCATCTCATGTAGGTTTCATTATTTTCAGTTAACACCCGTTTGACATATCGAATTGCAAGGGTGGCTTCCTCCCTTACGAGTTCGTATAATGTTTTCTATCCAATTTAGCATAAAGAATCACCACACAGCGTGGGTACCTGTAGTTCAGGACTAGCATCTATAAACCCACCGATAGCTATTATTGAGCGAGGTTGCGCAGTGGCTCTTGATTCATCCAAGAGGGTCCGGGTTCGATTCCTGGTCCAGTCGTCGTGATAACGGTTGTCCGTGGTTTTCCGAAAGCTCTCTACGCGAATTTTGGGCTGTTTCTTCCTTATTAGCCACTGCCAGTTCATTCCTCGACTTTGACTTCATATTTTGAAGTCGAAGTTATAATAGTTATTCGTTAATCAGTCAATCATCACTTTTCGTAGTTTCTTTGCCCAGTAATGCCAAACGTAGCTGACAATTATGCAAACTGGCAAAGACATAACTCACAATCGATCGCAAGGTATACAACTACCACAGAGCTAGCCTCTCACATGTCATATATCAGAAACATGCTATGTAACGTACTTTGAGAGTGGCAACCACAGCAAAACTTAGCTACTTGTAGGACTTAATTTGAGAAAACGGAGCCAAGGTCTCATCTATGCTCCAGGTATGTTTCCGTAACATGTATAACCTGTTGGCAAGGAATTTTTAAAATTTTTGTTTTACGAAAAGCACATTCTGCCTACCTGTATTTAAAATATACACTCGTTAGGATCTTCTAAAAAATTTGGGATGAATGCATTTTGTTTTAAATGCCTATCTTTGAAATTAACGCACTGAGGCGAAATTCCCTTGGCAGAGGATTTCCTATTAAAATTTTGCAGCTGACAGGCGGTAAGCAGTACCTTTAAAACGCTGTAGAAAATTGACAGACTGCAGCACAGATTCAACCTTACCAATAGGACTAACATCAAATGTTTGATTTGTTCACTTTAATAAAAATCGCAATACTGTATTACTAATCAATATTGTAAGATTTTGTGCTATTTTAAAACGACCGTTACATTATTCATAATTGGATCTTCATTCCATTGATTCTACTTGCTACTGCAACTGACAATCACACGTTTCAGATACATAGGGTCGTTGGTCTTGCATCACCTCTTCGTGCATTCAGCCCCAACTTCAAATACATTTTCCTTGACGAACAAGCCCTAGTCTATTCTCATTCATCTAGTTTTCAAGCTGTCAATTATAAGAAAGGATATTTTTTTTTAATTTTTTTTTTGTGATAGTTTTTGAATGTTTGTAAAATAGCTTTTTTTTAACAGCTTGTTAAAATTAATCAACCGAAAATTTTTGGCAACTTTTGCACACTGTTTCGTTTATTTTGTGTGATACAAAAACAGTAATATTGTGACTTTGATAAACAATAATCCAAAAACTGTACAACTGATTTCATTTTGCTCTTTCTTTCTAAGTGACATTACGCGCACCGTTAACAAGTAGAACTATAATTAATAAATCTATAAAATAATGATTTGTTCTACAACGTCCGTAAGTTAAATACCTACACGTACTATGAGCGTTCTTTGAGAGTTATGGTCAGCACTAATCGAATTCCTTATCGGTATTAAATACGGATTCAGAAGCGAGGGCTCACGATCATAGACAGAAACACAGATTGGTTATGGTTCCGTCCAATCACCTGCTAGACTTAATTTATGAGCACGGAGTCGGGTTGTCACGTGGTTCCTTTCCCACTTTAATTTTAGACGACTCCGTTGCCTTTAACAAATATTGGGATATATTGCATCTGTAAATTTAAAATTTACTTTGCTCTACTGTAAGTGGGGTTTCCAGCTTCCACCTGTTGACCTTCAAACTTCTCTCATCACATCGTTATTGACCCGCCCTACAATGTTAGAATATGGCGGTATTATTATTTTTTTATTGCAAATATCTCTGAAACGCGCGAGTGCAATTGAACAGCGGTTATTTTTATTCTTCTCAATAAGTGAAAATCGGAGGAGGAAAAAGTAACATTGGGCATGGAAAGTTTTCCAGCAGAGCGTGCATATCGGAGCACCAGCGACATTCGCAGCCGTGCGCTGTCAGATATATTATTCTCTCTACTGATATGTACAGCGCGTGGGCAATCAGGCATCCTGTGCCTGTTACCTTAAAGGTTAAACAGGAGTAAATTCCAGAGCAATATACAGTCTGCACAGCGCCCAGCGCTAACTATATTCAGCCACAAAGCCACATAAGTCATTTAAGCCACTTCAGTCATTAAGGCAATCCATGCTCTGCACACCAGCCAGATCGTATCAAAGTCTGGTGCCAGACTTTACAATGGCACTACCATTCTTAAATTGTCTGCAGTTGAATGCAGTCCAATATAAGGAGATTACGCTCCTTCCAATCGCGGTGGGTGGGTGTGGATACCACCTCACCTATTAACACAATAGTACAGAGTTGAATCTGCACGCGCCACCTTGATGGGGCAGAAGCCTATCTGACCTCTATGAACGCGCTTCGTAAACGAGTCCTCTTACTTGGCGGACCAGACCGTCGCCCCTTCCTTAGCGAGCATCAACCCTTCGAAACTACCGCCTGGGGCCGGCGACACGCCGCTTTGCTTCCCCAAGAGTTACTCGAGCGACAAGAGCCCATCACTAAACCTAGCACTGTGTGTCGTGGAGGTCCAGTGGGAGGGGATGCCTTCTTTCTCCCCGGCTACTGAGGCCACGCGCACCATCGTTACAGTCCTCCAGGCAATACCCGCCTCCGGGTCTCCTCTCAGCGGGAGGTTCAACCAATGCCACCCAGAAACCGACCCGCGATCGGCACGGCTAATGGCCGGGGCTTCACACCGATCCCCTCGGTCCCCACGACTACACTGTGCACACTGAGTTTTCACTCAAAGCAGCCCAACTCCTCCAGAACGCCAGGCAGTCCCTTCTGCGGAGATCTGCCCGAAGGCGTCAGTTGGAGTTGTGCACTCGGCTCGCGGGTCATCACCGCAGGCGAAGAACATATGCAGCCTCTGGAAAGCTGCACATGACCTCGCCATGACTGATCGCTAGTGCACTGGTGAGGCCGCCACTAGCCTATTATCGTCCTCACTCCGTCAGCCACGGTGCTTCCACTGTGTTTCAAGCCCTGACCTTTCGAGGAGGTAGATATGGACTTGAGCAGCGCTAGGCTATATATTCGCATTGCTGCCCCATGTCAGGGACCGTATCTCGGCTCTCGCAGCATCACATGGGCAAATGCTTCCCTAAAGTCGAGAAGGCCCCACCGGAGCTCGTCAACCGGGGCAAAGAGCCCTCCACCGGACCTAACAGTGGGTAAGTCTAGAGGTCCAGTAGGAAGGTTACACCACTTCACGCCAATTTGCTCTTATACCCAATTAAAGGCCGGTAACCGCTACGTAGGTCTCCACCAGGGGTATGGCCGAACTACGATAGTCGTTCCCGTAGTCACGACTACTCAACCAAACACTCTGGGAAGGGGGGGGGGTACTCTATACTCTCCCTAAACACAGGGATCTGCTACCGGCTTGCACCGAGTGCTTTTTCAGCCCTCCCTGTCGCCTTTCACCCATTACAGGTTCGTTGCCCGACCATAAGCCCAGCTCCAACCCGGCTCCCCAGAGATGATGTCAGATACAGACGTCAGAAGACGACACGCACGCTCCGCTGAATTTAATTCCGCCCTTACAATCCCTCCTCTTCCCCTCAAACCTTTGCCAACCCTCGTACCTACCAGGCCTTGTGAGCTTCGCCGAAGTCACTCACCCCCTACCACCCACGACCACAAACAGCGAAACTCCATCCCGTATACACAACTCTTCTTCGCTAAGTCTACGGTCTATTCGCTGTATCTTCACACTTTTTAAATCAAACCTTCGAAAATCACCTCATGTATGACGTGTTTGGTTGATTCCTAAATACGTCATGTGCACGTGTTTTATAGTACTGTTAACATAAACTTATCCTTTTTTTTTTTAGCTCAATCGAATTTTTATTTATATTTATGTATAAGTTAAATTATTTCAGTTATATGTAATATTAATTAAAACGGGGGGAAATAGGTACGTTGGTAATGTATACTAAGAAATAGTTATCATGCAAAATATTATAAAATTAAGTGAGAACAAATACGGTGCGTTGTCCGTTTGGTGTTATTTTCTATTTTTATAAGGCGGAAGAATAGCTTGAAAGCAGAATATCAGCAGGTCTTCAGAAGATTTGGAAGTAATTATTAATGGACTATACGCAGCAAGAGAACCTGGGTTTGGTTCGGAGGTTGTCACGACACTGGGTCGTGACCGATGCGTGTGTGCTGATGCAGTTTGCCACGTCTACTCCTGCGAGGAAGCATTGTGTTTCACTTTGAAGACGTTTCGTAGAACAATTTCCTCACTACAGTTGTCGTACACTTGTGTACATATCACTATCACTCTATTTTAATCAGTGTGTTATAAAACGCTCGCAGGAATTCTTTTTTTGCAATCTATTCGTTACTTATTTGTCGATAATCTTTGCAATTATATTATTATTCCGTTTATTTTTTGTAAAATTTTCAGTTTTAAAAATCAAGTAATCGTGAACTAAAGCAATTAATTAAGGAAGACGCTGGTGCCAGATCACGAGCGAAAAAATTCATGTAAACATTTTCAAATACGATGGATGCTAAAAATGAAATTCAGTGGTTCGTCAATCTCTCCAATACTGTCGGTGAAAATGTGCCATCCCATTAAATAGCATAGTCTCGGTGCATTATAAAGCGTTCTTAGAAACATGTGCCTAGATAGAATTGCATGAAAAATTTCTTTAAACTAAATATTAACTCCTCACTATGTTGTCACAGAGAAGTCTTAAGGTATCTAAGGCATCTATTTTCAATAAAAATTGTGACATTTGTAAGTGAGGTTTAGTTGTTGTATTTGAATGACTGTGGTCGCGGTTCGTTCCCATGCGATTTATAGCGTATGGTCCATTCCCTCAGAAATAGGTATATATGGCCGCAATGCACTTGCACAAATGCGGTGTATATTATTATCATTATTTGTATCAATATTTGTAGAAGTAATAACAGCACTATGATCTGCAGCAACAGCGGCAATACGGATCAGTGTAAGTGATTCGCGGGTATTAAGAATTTTTGATATCATACTTCGAAAAAAAAAAAAACACATTAGTGATTTGATCGTTTTAACAGAGACACTGGCTCGCATATCTGTACCTCAGAGTTAAGGTGTCGGAAATCCATTTCTTTAAATTATAGGTTGCAACACCTTGCCTCCGAGGTACTCTGAGGAAAAGGTTTTGTTGAATCAAACAAAGTTTGTTTGGCGCAAACAAATGAATTGTTCGTATAGTGACACTGAAATATTTGGTTGATGTAACCAAATTAATTCTTGTTTTTATTTGGTTGCCCCAAACAAATATTTGGTTGGTGCAACCAAAAATTTGTTTTGCTCTGCATACATAAAACAGTTTCGTTTAATATAAAAAAAATTTTAAGTCTGCTCAAGATTCGAACCAAAACCGTTTGCGTCCGAGCGCTACGATCTAGACACCTCTGAACTAAAGTGACCGCGTTTGAAATGGGGATGTTTTTAAATATACACCAGTTCAAATACTGGCAACGTGCGTGAATAAATGTTTCATATTTTACAGCTTTCATTTTTAGTTTCCTGTTGAACTTAATTTATTGGGATGCAATCATTTTTACTGTCCTAATTGTCACAAAAAATGCAAACGAAATCTGGAGCTATATTTTAGAACGAAGGCAGTCAAATGAGNGGGGATGTTTTTAAATATACACCAGTTCAAATACTGGCAACGTGCGTGAATAAATGTTTCATATTTTACAGCTTTCATTTTTAGTTTCCTGTTGAACTTAATTTATTGGGATGCAATCACTTTTACTGTCCTAATTGTCACAAAAAATGCAAACGAAATCTGGAGCTATATTTTAGAACGAAGGCAGTCAAATGAGNTTTTACTGTCCTAATTGTCACAAAAAATGCAAACGAAATCTGGAGCTATATTTTAGAACGAAGGCAGTCAAATGAGTAGCCAAACAAATATATACAGTTGGTTCAACCAAATATTTTGTTAGCAGTCGAAGATTCTTTTGGCCCAACAGGAGCTTTATTTTAATTCAAGCATGTATTTTGTTAGATGAAAAAAATTAATTTTGTTGCTTTTCAAGTTTTGTTTACTCAGCAAAATATTGTGTTGGAGAAACTAAATATATTTTTGGCCCTATAGAAACAAATATTTTCTTGGCCTTTCTCTCCGTGTACAGATTTCTATAGTAACGATGACAACGATTTATCAAAAAGTGTGACAATATATTTTTTAAAGTAAAAGTTTTCAAATTATTGGTAACATAACTTCGGTTATTTTCTATTTTATAAACGGTATAGCAATGTTCCCTCAAAAGTTACATGTGGCCGGTTGTTCTCATTCGGGGGATCTGGTGGACACTGGCGTGTTGAGGTTTTCTCGGAGATCTCCCGTTTCCTTCCCCGCCTTCATCCTGCCACCGCTTCATCCCCATCTCATACGTTATACTGGCTGGGATGACAGTTATATCCCTGGGGTATGGCAGTCACCTTTATTAGGCTGCAGCCTCCATAATGAGCTTTCCGGAAGGCGGATTTATATTTACGCAGTTATTTATGTAAGGTTATAACAATATCACGGTGTTGTGTGACTGGCGTATGAATACTAGTCTAAATCTGAAACAGTGAGAATTAAGCCAAGTCAGTGAAAATAGTGAAAATTGAGCGACTGATAATCAGTGCCTGAGAACCAATTAATATGATGGCTTAATTTCACTAATTTGTTTGTGATTCCTACTGAATGTTGAGAATCCCACTGACATGAGTAATTTTTTCCCAGTTCGTTTCCTTGATTTGCTAGTCAAGAGTAGCTTATCAATTGACTTTCAGTGAATGTTAGTTCACTGATTTATATCACTGATTCGGGCTTAGAGTGTAGGTAGATGGCAATGCTCGTTTTTACAAGTGACTGTAGAATGCTACACCACTGGCAGACAGTATAAAATAAGCACAGATTTCAGAACGTAATATGCAGCATTAGCAATGGTAGTTGACGACGTGGTAGTAGCAGTAATTTAACTTTTTCAAGAAGTACACATTCTAATAATCGTTTAAATCTGTATCTGGGCTGAAATTATGAACCCTTGCCTAAAACTAGCACATAAATAGCACCTTTTATTTCCGAAATATTCACGGTGCAAGTTTTAGATGCTGTACCCTATTATGCTACACCTGGGGTGATGTATCAATGGTTTGTTCCAAAACGTGTGGCTATGTCGTGAATGGACTACGGTAGTTATAATATAACACGTTCCTTATGCGTCACTTTCGCTTCAAAAGAAGGCCAAAGCCGTGATCGTTTGAAACCAAAATTAGGCATGACATATAGTTCGTGAATGACGAATCAGACTAAATCAATTTAGAACCAGCTTTTGCGAAACTAATTGAAGAAAAAAAAATTATTTTACGTTATTGTGTTTAAAGTCGAAAGTTACAAAAAAAACGTGGACAAGTCTGAGGCACCTGATACTTAAGCATTTGAAGTTTCACGCATTTGTCGGCCCGGCCAACGGTTTGAAGTTGTGTACAAAGGTTCGACGTAATAAGGACAGGTGTTGCGAAGTTAAAAACCGGATAATCCGCTTGCCTACAACAGCGCCGGCTTGCCGCGAGCACAAATCCTCAACTTCGTTTCCCCGCGTTATTGCAGAAACTTCTTCCGTGCCGAGGAAGAGCGAATCTCGCAGGTCGTCAAGCTTTACGCGCACTTTCCTAAAACTGCGGATAGGTCGTATACACGGGAACCAGTTTCGGTGCTGTTAGAAGTCACTTATTTCGTCCGTCCGTGATTATGGCGTTCTGCTGTATGAAAACATTTAACGTATATGTTTTGTTATCTATGGCAGCAAAAAAAAATTCGGGTGTAGCTGTATCGGCGTAAGGTTACTTCTGCCACAAGTTGGGAAGATCGATGTTAAAAGTTCGGCAAACAAACACTTTCGTCACTAGGTATGCGTTAGTGTCGGCAATGTTCCAGATTTTCTCTATTTTCTACGTTAAAAAACAGCATAACTGTAACAATAATAAATCAAATATAAAATAACTTCGTAACTATGTAAAATATTTCTCTATTATTATTAGCGTAGTTTAAAATTTTAATTAAAATTTACCTTTTCGCACAATGCGCACCTAGCGGCAGAAATTTTCCCCTACGCCAAACTCTCCCATAAGAAATCACTTTCTGTTCCCAACCTGAGCAAGATTAATCTTGTTCACGGCCTTGGGCTTTACGTAAATACGTCTACGTTTAGCAGGTAATATTTTCTTTGGGAAACAGAAATAAAAGTTTATACTTGATTTTCATGGCTTAAATCGGCTGATCTAGATGATATCTTTCGTTTGGCACTAACATAAGCAACTAAAATCGGAGTCACGAGATATCCTGCGGGGAAATTTTCGCCCACGCCCGAAATTGCCACTCAGTCGCCGTGAGCCCCCACCCATCCCCCCATCACAGTCGTATACCAGACTGGATGAGATCACATTTATTTCAATAGTTGAGTTAAGTTGAGAGATTTGGGCGGCTCTTAACAACGAAGTCTTGAGAGCCGATACAGGTGAAATGAGGTGAGAATGGAGCAGCACCGGAATTTAAGGGCGAGGGAAACGGGAGATCCCGAGGAAACCCGCCAACCAGTGGCAGCGTCCGGTACGATTCCCACTTGCGAAAATCAGGAAGTGACCCGGCCAGGGATTTAACCCAGTTCGCCTTAGTGGGAGGCGAGCAGTCTAACCGCTCAGCCACCGTGGTCTCTATTTCAATAGTGTTATTAGTTACGAAATTATAGCGTTGAATTGTATCCCCCTGCAATCATTAAATCGCCGTTTCCGTCTTTGTACCCGTACTGTTGGTCTTTTAAGAAACGTATTCACGCCAAAACGTTGGCGGTGACCATTCATTTAGTTTTCAGCAAGTGATTAGAAAAGTCATTAATTTAGTGGTCTTGAAAACCTCTATACGCCATTTATGTATTATATTTATATTTTTTCAGTGCGGTTATATAGTTTAGATTAAATTTGTAGTCTTGTCATGTCCTCCGCTAAGGTTACTGTTAAAAAAGTATTGCTGGCTATAGGAGCACGTATTTTAAATGTAGGATTCCGTTATTACTAGCTAGAGCAGAATTCATATTCGTATCAGCAGTGACTATAGTGAAGTTAATAAATATATCGAAGAGTTCACCAGATAAAAAAAATTACTAATTTTGTAGTCTCATGGAAAATTGCAATATATGTGCAAAACATAGGAAGTTACTGAAAGTACGAGTAAAATGATTTTAACGTCAACATGTTCTTTAGTGGACTTACTGGAAGACGCTATTTTGCCTTGTTTAATTTTTTTAACTAAAGCATAGGGATACACAGTGTATACTTGGGAATGACATCCTTTTCGTGTAGGTTTTTTAATATCCAACAAATTATGTACTCCTTGTACTGAATAGTTATACGGCACATTATTGTTTTGTAAATAATAATTTAAAACTAGTTCTAAAATAAATATTTAATATTCCCCCATGCCGCAGATTATTTTATAATTATCAATAACACAGCAACAATGCATATAGATGATGCATCTGGATGATGAGCAATAACTGTTCAACAAGAAACGCAACACTGTTGATGAGGTGTCGGTACAGCCAGAAGTGACCAGGTTGTCCAGGNATAGATGATGCATCTGGATGATGAGCAATAACTGTTCAACAAGAAACGCAACACTGTTGATGAGGTGTCGGTACAGGTAACTGTTAATCACGACAAATCGTGCTCTTATTTTTTAACGAGGCGCTCTTAGCCACAGGGGCCATACCGCACCCCGGCCTCCCACTAGGCGGGAGAGAGGGATCACGCCCTCTCATCGCAGCCATGACAGCGCTCACCATTATTGATAAGACCCCTCTGCCCCAATCTGTACACAGATTGCACCAAGCAAGCCCCGATCTTATATAACAGATCGCCCTAGGCATGTCCTTCCATAAGGCTTGAGACTCTAGCACTCAAATTACCAAGCGTATGGTATGGCCGGTGCACTATCCAAACACCTGACGTGATCTCGGGCACGTCCCCGGAACTGTCCAGTTCAACGTCCGGTTCCATTAGCAAGAGGGGGGATCTCTCCGGAACCTCCTCCAGCATACAGAGTTAACCACTGCCAGCACGAGTCCAACCTCAGTTGATCCGAAGTCCAAGGCAAAACGCCCTGGTGGGCCAAGCGGATCATCCCGTGCTCCCTCTTAATTTTCATGGCACGTATGGGTTTTCCCGCGCCTGACTGCGTCCCCAGCTCACAGACAGCAGCAGTGCGGTCCCTCAGCCATTTCGGGATCCTGCACAACCAGCTATGGTTTTATTCCCTTTTTCTCTTCACCAACACCGTTATCACCTCCACCGCCCGCAAAGCTAGCTCGCCATCATCAAGCGCTCGTCCATTCCCATCCTAGAACTTCTTCACGGTGAAGTTCATGTCTTGGGCCCCAATGGCCTGAGTGCTAAGAGGTACCACACCCCACCATGTGGTCGGGCCTTGGTACTATCTATCGGCCCAAGCCATCACAGCAGATACCCCTTTGACAGTCGCTAGAAAACTGTCTCCCATAGGGACCGGGCGGCAGAGCCCAATACGTTTAAACAGGGGTGGCACGGGAAGCCTTGGGTTGCCATGGATGTCGAGAGGCTATAAGAGACGCATCATCCATCCTTTCCGGAAACCGGTTAGTAGGTCGGGCTCGGTTACCATAGCCTAGTGTTTACATGATTAATACAACAAACAAGAAAATCATGTATGGATTGTTTAGAAGGCCCTGCTAGAGATCTGCTTGNGTGTTTACATGATTAATACAACAAACAAGAAAATCATGTATGGATTGTTTAGAAGGCCCTGCTAGAGATCTGCTTGTATGCTCACTGTGTATCCTTCCGCCATATGTAAAACTAATATTACCATTATTCTGATGGCTTTATTCTTGTGTCGATCAAGTTAAGGTGTGAAATTACTGGAAAATTAAATATTTTGCGAATTTCCTAAGTTTCATACTTACGTGCATTAAAAATAATAAAGCAATAAACATAATTTCACTACTCACAAAGTTTTCCTTAACATATTTTATTCAATGTTAAGACACGGAATACTTTCCCTCCGTCGTTAACCAACTTTGCTGGGCACATGACAGTCACTGTTTTTGTTAAAACACATGCAGGCGGGGGCAGCGAAAATTTTCATATGTTTATTTCAAAAGTGCTTAGTTAATCTTGGACAGCCTATTAAGAAGTATGTGCACATTAATCCACCGTTTGGACAATGAAGTTTCAACACGTACATATAATTACATTACATTCATGTTGTAACTTTTCGAGCATTTTATCATATTCATAGCATCACTGGGAACACTTTTTAAAATAGTTTTGCACTTAATTCTATAAATATTAACAATTTCGTCGGTTTAATAACAAACCCAAATTTTTTGCATGTATAAAGTACAACATAAATAAGAAAGTAGTAAAAATATGTGCAATAACAGAACACGACTTTTTATTTAGCGCACTTACACGGATACTTAACTCCATATTTAATATAAGGTATTTTTTAAGTGGATCACGGGGTTTGTTCCAAATTATCTTGCTTGACCACCAGACGTGACAGTTGGAGTGTAGCTGAGAAATTTAAATGTACAGCTGAATTCCATTTTAAGAAACTAAGATTAAACCCGCAGAGACAGTAAAAATCTTAACAGGCGTGTTTCGCTTTGATAATCGTTTTACAGGATTGCGCGGAACGTAGTGAATTTGCATTCAGTTTATATTAACGTAGAATGAAGTGAGTACAGTAGTTGAAATTTAATCATAAAAATTTTTGTATTTCTGCCTGGAACGGGAATGAAGCACGACATGATAGACAACTGAATAAACAATGTGTAAATACCATTTCGAAAATAGGTTTCCAGGAGAAAGGAAAAACAAATCTCTGTGAAACGCATTATTTAATTTAATATGTGTGAAGCATTTCTTTTCCGTCAAAATCCAATTTCATATTACAGTAATTAAATTTATAATTGTAGGTGTCTAAATGCTGAATAACAATAATAGTAATAATTTTCATGACTACCAAAAATATATTTTCAACTAGCCAACTGGTTAATTGTACGAAGTTGTTTAACGTATGCAAATCATATAGCTGNCTACCAAAAATATATTTTCAACTAGCCAACTGGTTAATTGTACGAAGTTGTTTAACGTATGCAAATCATATAGCTGCTATGAAATTATTTTGTAGAAAATAAATAAGGCTAGCGGTATTATTTTATTTGTTAAATATAATGGTGTAGTATTATAATAATTGTAACGGCGGTTTTAAATCTATTAAAGAAAAAGCGGTGAGGCTACAGACTGACAAAGCTCATTAGACTCGAAGATATAGAGTAGCATAAATAAACACACGTATAACTTTTGTTTAGTAATATTTATTTGAAATTATAATCATGAACAGCAATTATTTTTTTTCGACAGTCAAATTATTTTCAAACAATTATTCTTCTGCTATTCAACATTTTACTGTACACCCCGTTGGNATTTTTTTTCGACAGTCAAATTATTTTCAAACAATTATTCTTCTGCTATTCAACATTTTACTGTACACCCCGTTGGTTCTTTGTTTGAGATTGGTACTTTAAAACTGATGAAAAGCAGCAAGCAAAGTGAATAAAATAAGGAAGCAATTATGTATTCTCAGAAAGCTCTCTTGAGAGCCTGTAAACAGATACACGGGGGTTCCTCCTCGCTTCTCTCCACGGCAATAAACCGACGTTTTAACCAAGCAGCGGAATTTCATTACTGGGAACGTAGCGTTTTAAAATCCGCCTAACGTCTTTACTTTCTAACTGTAAATAATGAAGTACACTTAATTCGCTTTTTTTGTAGCGAACAAGCTTTCAGAAAATAAAATGTTGCGAATGTGGCGAAATCTATGTGAATAGCGAAGTTTCTATCCGCGTTCTAACGTTGTGAATCGTTCGAATTTTGAAGATTTTATATCAGTTTTCCGGCTGTATATTCTCAGAAAATGTTTGCATCGTTTGCAAACATTAGTAAATTCTTTGTTATTAAACCGTAATTTGTATCTTTAGCCAGAAAATTCCTAAAATCTGGCTTCAAAATTTTCTTGTCACACATTTTATTTTGGGGGTACCAAAACCAGAGTACTTTTTTTTTTCATATGAAACTTGGTCCACCCATACTGAAATTACATCAGGGAATTTAATAATGATGTTAGAAGAGAGAATATGTATGTCCAGCGACGCAGGATGTAATCGGAGTTATTGAGATGCGATACCAATCAGCTACTCACAGGAGCGACGGAACCATTTTCAGATATTTAGGAAGGGTGGGGGGAGGGAGCAAGATCTTGAAGAAAATTTGATGATCCTGTTACTGCAATATGTGCTTCTCCCCAAAATTTATATTTGAAATTAATTACGGCTATATTTAAATACGTTGCTTCGTGTTCGCATATTTCGACACAAAACAAAACATTTAAAGGCTCTACATAATATTATATATTATTATTGGTCTACATTTTTAGTTACTATACGTTAAGTATGAATTTTAATTTACATATTTTTTTTGTTGTGCCCCGTTGTGAATTCTTTGGCGCCCATAGTGAGACTGTGTGTAAAGGACTAATTCGCACCTTGCCCTCCCATTTTCCGATGCCACTGACTGTTGATACTCCGTAATGTTTGTCGAATGGCAGTCATTTTTAATTTCTCTCTTGCTCAGGCCACCAGGTCACTAGTGCGGTCACCATTGGTGCTCATTCTCTGTCTCTTCAGCTGGGCGGAGGCCATCTTGAATTACATTGATGCTATTGTTTTGTCGTTCTAGTTTCTTTCTGCCGTGTCTGCCGAAAAACTAGGATAAGCGCAGGAAAATGCTCACGTATGTAGTATGTAACAAAAACACAGGTCGAAACCTTAAGAGAGAACATTGGTCACGTATAGAGGATGAAAATATGTTAAATGAACAAAACGTTTTAAAAACTTTCTTTCCTTGCTAGAGCTTCAATTCCACAGCTTCGTTTGCATCGAGCGGGGCGTGGAATGGGTTGGTTATGTATGGAATGCCATCATATCTCTCGTGTGGCAACCGTCTCATACCAGAACTGTCAGATGCATTCGTTTTAACCGAGGACACTTCGGTTATCTGTTATGACACCTGAATATTTTAATTCGGCATACTGTTTTCCATTCCATTAAGCACATATGTTTCTGTGCATTTCCCGCAGTGCTTATTCAGTGTTTTGGTGTGGGGTCTACACTGCAAATGATTGCTGTGATCACATATCACACAAAAACAACCTGACCCGCGTATTGCAGAGAAAAACAGCTGTGTAGAAGGGTAGTTCCAACAACGGAATGAGGCGTTCCCGGACGTTCGCTCATATAGAATGGTTTTATCATCCAGGCAGGGATGGAGCCAGGAAGGGGAAGGGTCACAGGTGATATGAAACCGNCCTTCACATTGACATTAAAGCGTCCCGTGACTGTTTTAAAATTGAACTGAAATGATATCAGAATTGTTTAAAATACTTGTTTCATGTGATTAACTTAATACTATCTCCTAAAAAATTGTGATGAAACAGTTACCTTCTCACTTGTCACGGTTAGAAATTCTACAAATGCACCTGAATTGATAAACCTCCCCTCCCCCCTCCTCCACCCAAGGGGGTCTCGGTGGCTGAGTAGTTAGCCTGCTCGCCTTCCATCAAGGTGAACCGGATTCAATCCCCGACCGGGTCACTCCGAGATTTTCGCATGTGGCAATAATGCTGAACTATGCCGCTGGTCAGCGGGTTTTCTCGGGGATCTCCAGTTTCCCCCACCCTTTTATTCCGACGCTGCTCCATACTAACCTCAATCACCCTCATCAGCTCTCAAGACCTTGCTGTTAAGAGCCGCCCAAATCTCTTCACTCCATTAANACCAATGCTGTTGCAAGTATTTTTTAAAATTCTGGTTTATTCGTTACAACAGAGAAGTGATCAGTCATAAAAAAAACACTGATGTTATGTGGTCCAGCGATAGCATTAGTACGGAATCTTATAACTTAGCCAGTACGACTGTTGCGTAAGCATAGAGTTTTTCCCGGGATATTTTGCAGGCATTGTCTTCGTGTAAGCTACGCACCGGCTGACATTACTGTTATAAATTTTCCTCACCTACACAGACATAGCCAACCTTGTAAGTGCATATATCATTTTGATATTGAGCGTAGTATCATATAATTACGGTTTTGTGTGATTTGTTTAAAGGTCTTTTGTGCTACGAATAACAAGTTGCAAGGAAATTTTCACTTATATTATTATGCAAGTAATGCTGTAGGAACAAATATACGTGCAAAGACAATGCCAGTAAAACAACCGTAGTTAAGTCATACGACATAATATCAACGATCTATTGTAAGCAGCCCTTGTCGATATGACATCAAATATTCGAGTGAAGAAAGGCTTTCCGCTATCTGCGATATCCGCAGCATATTCATCTAGACAAAAGTGATCCAGTCGAAGAATTCTACTTATACAGATATTCCACACAAGATACGTGATCCGGCCAACCTGCAAACAAATCCGGGCAAGGAATTTCTACGATGCAGAGTCTGAAAAAAAAATGCAATTTTTCGGCTTTATTTCAAACTGTCATGCACATAAATTCTAAAGTCAACATGACCTCTTCATTGTACATAACATTCATGGGAATATAATTGTTGCATTAAAATACTACCCAGCGCCAATTTTTCGTAATAGTTAATTTAAATACATGGGTAATATAAAACATCTTAAATATAAAAAATAATTAGACAAACTTAATATTATAATATTTAGTAAAAAGGGCATAACTGTCAAGCACTATCAACTGTTCACTAATAATTGAGAACTTCTTCAATATTATACAAATCAATTTCACTGTTCCTTAAATTATGTTCACTAAAACACAATGCTTTTACAGTTGCATTTGTCTCACTCAACAGATCCAAATCAGCAGTTACTGATTTCCTCGCTGATTAATTAATTCCTTTGCTAATATCCAGTTTCCAAAAATGAAGCAGTGGGATCTTAAAAGCATTACTCTTATCCAACCCGTGAGCAGTTAATTAAATTGTAAAACATTCTGCATTTTGTAACTTGAATATGGCCTACGTGTTTCGTCAATATAAAATCTTTAAAACATGTATTAACAGTCATCTAATAACTCAGGAACACGCATAAAATCTTGCACCACCAGTATTTCTGAGTTACGAGGCTGCTCACGGCCAAACAGAGAGCATGGGACGGAAATGTGCACTGCCAGTACAGAATACCACGTCAAACTTGACGAATTACTTTATGTAATGCGCTGAACTTCCGGGAGCAGTACTGCACGTCCCTCTTGCAACTGACGTTCAAGGTCAATCATGTTTTCGGACGTGTTAAAGGTATCTGGAGTAGGGGGAAATAAAACGACTAGTTACATAACACACTGTATTAAGCACAATACACCTACTGTACATGACATGTTATGAAGGAAGATAATGTTTTCGTAAAGCATGTTACGACAGCAGAATAGAGCTTCATTCTTCTGAGCTTTATGTACAGATTCGCTCTTCAGGGAATGACTGCCCACATTGGATCTGGTATTCTCGAGGTTTGCTTCTACAGACATCCTCACAACAATACAGTGACTGGTGTTAATTATTTGAGTCAGATTGATTCAAGAGAGACATTATATGTTGGAAGACTTTTGCTATTAATGAAATTGTTGCTACGTCTAATTCTGTTATTGCTATGTCTCCTTCTCCAGTATTGTATTCTCGACGTAGGCTTAATGTGCAAATATTTACAGGCAGTGCAAAACTTTCTTTGAGTAGTGTATGCACTAACTTCCACGTACATTTTTGTATTTTATACGCAGCTCCAGAATTCATAGTTTATCCAGTAATTGTACATACAAATGTGGTAATACCTTCTCCCCACAAAACTTTTGCCTTTGTGTCTACGAACTAAACTGTCTTTTTTAAAATCATTATATTAATTTTTGCATCCAGCTACAATGAGGAATAACCCATCGAAATATTTGTTTGCATAGGGCTAAAAATATATTTAATTGTCCCAACAAAGCATTTTGTTGAGTAAACAAAACTTGTTCATCTAACAAAATACACGCTTGAATTAACAAAATATCTGGGTTGGGCCACAAGAAACTAGACTGGCAACAGAATATTAGGTTGTAATAACTATATATATTTGCTTGGTCACTCATTCGATTGCCTCCATTTAAAAATAGAGCTGGAGAGTTTATGTGAATTTTTGTGGCAATTAAGATAGTAACAGTATTTGTTAGTAAATGTATCGTTGCTTAATAATTGTGTCAACATGATAAAGTTCAGCAGTAAACTAAAAAGGAAAATTATAAAACTTGAAATATTTATTTGGGAACGTTGTCCATTATTGGATATGTATATATTTACAAACATTACTTTTTTTTCATCTGTAGTCTCTTCAGCTGCACTCTTAAGAAATTATTTGTAAATTGACCATGTCCGCGTATAAGTACAGTGAAAAAGCGCGAATAGTACATTTTTCCCCATACATCCATGGTAACGTTCCTACGGTTACTCAGGAAACAGTCAAATGCGTGGGGAAATTCCCAAATTTGTATAGTAGCGACGCTAAACAATTTCATATTTTCAGCCCGACATGTAGTATTATTCCCGTACACTCTATAGGTTAAAAAACTTTCATTACAGTTTAGGAAGATTACCAGAAATGGCATAACGCTCCGATGCATAAGACCAGGGTTTCCATGTAGGTTGGGCCTTCAATTTGTTTTTATACTAACCGAAACTGTTCAATTTACGTAGAGGCAAACAAATCTTTAGTTGCGCAAACCAAATCTTTGTTTGGCGCAACCAAATAAGAACAAAAAAAAAACAGTTGGGTTTCAACAGAAAAACATTTCATTGCCCCTATACAAACGATTAATTTGGTTGCGCCAAACAAACTTTATTTAATTCAACAAATCAGTGCGCCTTTAAGTGATCAAAGGAAACATTGGTATTTTCACCACAGAACATCACGCGTATTGATTCGCGGCCGCGTGAATTGTGGTAAATGTAGGATCAAAATCTGAGCCCAAGCTCTGGCTTTTCTTTCTTTAAATAAAAACTGTGAAACGACCCGAAATTTGCTACTAAACTGATTACAATTTTGTGTTTGGGAGTCCGTGATTTGCAAACTCCGATGCTGATAAATTGCGATAAATTTCAAATTACCAAACGCTAATTCCAAAATCATCGATACATTAATGTTGACGAGCTGAAATATCGTGTGCATTGAAAAGAAACAAGTTTGGCCGACGCAGGTGATATGTTGTTAAGTAGTTGTCTTGTCATGGTTATTAACATTCCATTTATACCGGGTGTTTTTGAACACTGACAAACTCCAGCAGGTTATTCTTCACAAAAATATAAGACGAAAATGTATGTACATTTTCCCCCTAAAAAGATTTTTGAAGGAACTATNAATTTAAATTTCCCTTTCTCGTTGTGCGTTGCCTACTTGTCAGGCAACACATATTCTGTTTTGAGAGTTATGCATACACTTCACATATAGTCCATTCACGGTCACATCCAACTTTTCTGAAGCCCGGATAAAAATCTACTTCCAGTATGTTCCTCAGCCTCGTGCAAACAAAGCTTAACCGAGTATAGAAAATTACATCAAAGGGACAACGCACCACATTCGTGCGCACTCCGTTCAATAATATTTTGCATAAGAACAATTTATTACTAGGCATTACCAGTACACCTATTTTATTCCTGGTTTTAATCGTATTAAATACAAGTAAATTATTCTAATTTAAAGATAAAATATAAATAAAGTTTCAATTTGACCAAAAATATGTTACTTTTAAGTTATTTTATGCTAACACAAGTATAAAATGCTTTTGATAGATAACATAATAAGGAAACAGCCAAACACGTCAAACATGGGGTGATTTTTTAAAGGTTTGATCCAAAAAGTGTGAAGAAACCGCGAATATACTATAATAGTATTCCGACAAGATAACCTTATTTCATTAATTTAGGCGTGCTGATTCATAAGATGTCTTTAATAATCGCGTTCATCTTATTGTTACAAAGTTTCATCCAAAAATAAACTACCATCCCTTATTTTCACCATGAAGGGGAATTATATTGCCAACAGTGTTTTCAGAGACGTAATATATCCTATATACCAAACACAATTCACTGATTTGTTGCTTAGTTGCAAGTATTTTGTGATATTTTTAACGAAAAAAATTTTTTTATTCGATTTTTGGAGCTCATAATTCTCTCTTAACTACTTTAGGGAAAAAAAGTATACATACATTTTCATATTACGGACAGACCTGACCTTGAGGTGTTAAAAAAATTTTCACTAAGGATTCCCCTTAAGATGTGACCCCTTGGCACCCTCTCCACTCCAGGATGGGTCAACCCTTAGCATTTCGAAGAGTAACGGCACGGAAATGCGCAACCCCCGCCTTTCGCGCGTTTATGAATGGCCTGGCGCTGGCGGCCACGTGTTGTTTTCGCTCGTGACGTCACGGCCACGTGCAAGTTCATTGATCCCGGTGACCTCGACAGGGCACGATTCGGGTCTCGGTGTGACGCCACCAGTGACGTCATTGCCCCTCTCCCCTCCTCATCGACCTGGCGGGAGGCAATACTCGGCAGCTTCCGGGCCAACGGAATGGCGCTCAGGAGAAGAGGGTTGTTGACTAGGGGTTGAGGGTGTGGCCTGGAAAACACCAAGGGATGGGAAGTGAGGTTTTCTTTCTTCCCTGCACTCCGAAGAAGTTAGACCGTCAAATATTGTTTTAGAATCAGCTCTCCGCACAGCAAAATAAATTGCGTGTCCATTGTTTACGGGATATTACGGGCACATGAAGTTGTATTTGATTATTATCCGGCGTTTTTGCCAAGAGGTCACAACGCTATATAGGATTTTCACGGTAAACTGAGCCTTTGTGAAAGCATTGCGTAAGATCTACTCATGTACAGTGTGTATTCTTCCGCAATTTGCAAACTTAACATTGCGATGGATCTGGTCACTTTATTCTGGCGACGGTCAAGGAAAAATGCAAAATGATTAGAAAAGTAAATGTTTTAAATGTTTTCTCATTCTCACACTGATATGTATTAAAAACATAAATGTTATATAAGTATGCACAAAAGTTTACCTACAATTTTAAATTCAATGTTTAAACATGGAGCTACTTTCCCTCTTTTATTGCCGTCTTTACTGGGTGCATGTCAACCAGTGTGCCATTAGAACAACTGCAGGCAGGGGCAGGGACTTTTCCATAGGTTGATTTCGAAAGTGCCCAATTAACCGTGGAACAACTTATACTGTATCCATTCCAATGTAACATCTTGGATACTGCGCCTGTCCAAAAACTTTGAAGGTGTTGGATGTGTTGCCATCCACAAACACACGCGCCATGAGCATACATCTGTCTTAATCACTCCTCCTTCAATTTCACATCGCGAAACCTACATTTATGTTACTTGTGAATTCTTAATGTAGGAAGTACTTTAAATTTTGCATTATTTATACTGAAAATCACTGATTTCTATCTGTTTTGTGAAGGTTTTGCGCCTGTACATTTTTCGACACGTGGTGGCATCAGCATGCCTCGCTGCGTCCGCCATCTTGCACAACACTGATTACGTGATGTGTTTTACTCCAGAAAAAAAATTAAGAAAGGAAAGATTTTACGTTGCTATCACATGCATTCACAGAGTATTTTAATTGTACAGACCATAAAATTACGCAATTCATAATTGAAATTACTACGTCCGCCCTGAAATCTTACACAAAACAGCCTAAACTATTTCCTGCCGCGATCACATTGTTGACTGACTAGCTAAAAAAAATGGGATTTGGCTTTGTTACTAGCAATATTTATCTCTGCTGCCAACTTGAAACTGATTAATTATATATAGATAGAGCCTACGTTGTTTTTTGACTCAAACCATTTGTTTCCACCGACGTGATCAATAAAGTATATTTTCATTTGACCTAGAGTTATTTTATTGTTGCAATTTTAATGCATTTAAGTATACAAATAACCGAGTGGTAAAATTGTTGATTGATTTGAAAACTTTTTTTTTCGTAATTAATATGTCATCACACGTGGTTAGGTTTTTAGAGCTACATTGTGTAACAGATAAATTTTTTACGCCTTTTACTTCAAATTTTAGTTTGTGGGTTGTTTTTCCCTTATCATTTTGCATGTATTAAAATATAAATTGTAAACGCTGACGTATTCACATACAATGCACTAAATCTGCTTCGTTTCTGTTCATGCTATATTTTTAAAAGTATGATGTGACTACGTATTTATTTATAAAACGCGCTGAAGTTATTAAATTTTTTGGTTTGTTAGCTAAGTTCATTTCAGTTTGCTTCACAAGTACTCAGTATGCCGACGTAGTCTATCCAGTTTGCCATAGAATTTATTGTCTGAATGGAAAATGTAAAAAAAAAATATATATATTGTGCATAATATTAAAGTCTTGAAATAATGAAGGGCATGTGTTGGTTTGCACGTTTAATAGGAAAAAATCGCTGATGCCTAGAGCGTATAAATATCAGTATCGCTATTGCGATTCATTTCAATGCCGTTATCCATTTCTGCCGAAAATTTAAAAATTACGCAAACAAACAGACTACTTACCTAAACACGAAACAGGAAAAAACATTAAAAAATTGTGTACATAGTTTCAGCACTTACAACCTGTCATTTTAATTATCTGCGATTTTTCGTTTGGTGTGATTGAAAATAAAAGTTAAAACACCAACCAACAGCAGCAACATGTGCCACATATTTTTAAGGACAATCGCTTTTAAGTATATGGTACTGTATTTTTCAGTTCTCACAAACAGCAGTAAGAATCAAACCGCAAACACAAGTTTTTGGAACTTGTCGAGATTCAACAGCACACGCTTCCGAAACGCTCTACAATTTTTCACGAACAAAAGCATATTTAATCCAATTGTATAATTTGACCTCTCAACTGTATTGCTACAATACGCCAGAGGGAAGCATCCGAGTTCGTGCGGGATGGATGTCTTAATAAAAACCAAAGAACTAAATTTTATTTTTAGTTTATTCACGCATTCATTATTCAATTATCGATATCTCTTTTTATTCTCAGTGAGCGCAATATTTAATGTCTATCTGAATTCTAATTAAAGTTCTTATTAAAGTATCTACATTTATTACAGTTATTTAATTCACGCTCATTATTTACATGCATTCAATCTGTCTATTGCCATCATTCCAAATGTATTACACTCACACATCCAGTTCAGTTGTCCCGCCCGTCAGTCTCAGTCTTCACTGTAGCTCGCCGGTGCTCGCGGTCTGCAGACTTCACTCTCGGTGGTTACTCTCGCCACCACTCGACGCTCTGCTGGCTCGTCGTCTTCGCTCTCTTCTGTCGCTCAAGGTCGCACAATCGCACAAACACGCTGCTCTCAAGAACTGCTGGCTCAGAGGCCGTCGCGGCATAAATAATCTCTGCAGCCGTATCTGGACCCTTAGCCGCACCCAGAATCTTGCTCAGAGGAGATTACAATGACCCAGAACATTCTTTCAGATAACCGTAGCAATTCAATCTGCTGGAGGTCGGGAGCGCACAAGTTTCGATAACGTCGAGTTGAGAGATTTGGGCGGCTCTTGACAACGTGGTCTTGAGAACTGCTGAGGGTGAAATGATATGAGAATGGAGCAGCGCTGGAATGCAAGGGCGGAAGAAACGGCAGATCCTCGAGGAAACCCGCCGACCATCGGCATCTTCCGGCACGATTCCCATCTGTGAAAATCTGGGGTGACCCGGCCGGGGATTGAACTCGGTACGCCTTGGTGGGAGGCGAGCAGTCTAACCACTCAGCCACAGCCGCCCCATTTGTTATAGGCTTATCGCAGCGACACGCAGTGCTACACGAGGACTGGGGGGGGGGAGGGGAAATTTGAAGATCACCGCGCTGTTCTTACGTTACAACTCTGACCCTCAAACCTTCTTTCGCTCTTGCGAGCAGGACGGTACAAGGGAATATGATGTAGACCAACGACACATAACTGTATTGTTATTTTTACTTGCAAGCTGGGAAAGTGCACACATACGACATTAGATGAACTGAACTAGTACAAATGCTTCCACTGTGTTGATTTCAATTGCAGTATTTTTAATCCTTATAAATTCAAAAACAATACCAGTAATATAATAAAGCATTAAGTAAATTAAATGTTACTAATTAGAGCAACACCATGACAGTAAATTTTACATTTTTTCTTATTATTAGATTTGTTCTAAGTCGTTTTCTTTGATTCACTTTGTGAAAATACACAAGGCTAGAAAAGCACCGTGACATTATCTTTTCACTTGGGTTTCCAATATATTTAATTTGTGTAGACGTACAAATTCCTAATAAATGGTTTGATCATTTAATTTATTTAACCAACAGTTATTGTAAAAAAAATTATGCTTTGTCTCTTTACAATCTTGAAGTGTCTCTATTAATGGATATTACACTTCTCAACATGTCGGTATCTTCTCCAATAAAAAGTATTACATTTATATCATTTTTCCCCACAAGGTAAATAAATCATAATCTAAAATACAAAGATGTAACTGAACAAAATATACAATTCGCAGCTGAAGATTCATCGCAAAATAAATCGCCAAAACATTACGACTAAGGATGTAAAGTGTTTCTTGATAGTGGTATGCGCCTTTGTAACTAAAAACACAAGTTTTTTTGCAAATATCACAGGACAAACTTTATATATATATATATATATATATATATATATATATATATATATATATATATNCTACAAAATTCGTCACTGTTATAAAATTATTTCACAGGTTTATTGGGGTTACCACCTTTTAATGACTTTTCATTTCGTAATGCGTAGGTACGCTTAAAAGGGATTTTTTTTAATGACGGATTATAATTATCATGTCAAAGAAAACGGAATTTATCTTATATTTTTCTATCCCTCACTGTTTTCGAGTAATTCAAACCTTACATTTTGTTAAAGGCAACATAGTGCTGGTAAGTTTGTAACACACATTTCACTCGAGGTTCGTAACAGTTGTGACATATTATGGCGTATGGGCCCGGTTTTAAGCTAACGCCTTACATAGAATGAATTAAGTGTTGCTTACTTAGTCAAATACAGTCATTTTTATACGTGATTCCTTGACCGGTTGGTTAAGAAGCCGACATTAAAGAACACTGTGCTTCCACGTTACATAATTTAATGCAAAATAAAGGTGGCCACGCCGTGAAGGTGGTGACATGTTTTGAAGTGGTTGCAGATGTTTGTCAATAAACACGTTATCTGCACACTTGGTGCACGAATCTTTATTCCGTTCGTAATATTTTCAGTAAATCAGTTTTCCAGCTCCAACTTCAAAGGCCCAGCGCGTCCCGAGGACTCGCGTTACGCCGTACGCCGTAAACGTACTTTCGAACTAATTTTTCGTAATAAACTTTCAGCCACGCCTTTTTAGTTATCCAGCTACAGCCTGTTTGACTTAAAATCGCGGTATAGTCCATTCACGGTTACTTCGCACTTTTGTGAAGCCCTGACAAAGTTCTACTTCCAGGATATTCCCCCACCTGATGCTGACTAAGCTTAACCGAATCTAGAAAATGACACAAAAGGGACAGCGCACCGCATTCGCACGTACTTGGTGTAATGCAATTTTGCATAAGAACTATTTCACACCAGGCATTACCAAAAAAAATTTTTCCCTGTTTTATTCATATTAATTATATATGACATAAATAAATAAAATGTTAGTAAAAGTTAAATTGGAAAAAATAAAGGTAATTTAATGTTAACACCAGTATTAAAACGCTAGTTGTACACGGCGTATATAGTAAAAGACCGAACACGTCACACACGGGATGATTTTTGAAAGGTTTTATTAAAAAAGTGTGAAGAAACCGCGAATAGATTATAGACGGTCTAGAAAATCAATTGAAATGCATTACTTGTCTTTACTGACACGAGATACGGGCAGAAATAAAACAAGGAAAGAAGAGCGAGCCAAGGTATACGTTCTGAACATCTCGAAGCTTTCTTGCAAACTTCACACCTTTCAGTGAAAACAAACAAGTCTGAAGTGGAGAAGTTCTGGATCCCCAAGGCAAATAATCTTCAACTCTTGTGACGTTTTCTCGGAACGATTGTAGCGTGTGGGTAGGAGGTCTCAATTTCTCCAGTGCTAGTTCCAGGTAAAATTTCCCCGTTGAATATTCAATTTTCGTGTTGTTTATGAATGTGCCTTCAGAAACGTATTTTCCCTGGTTGAACATTTTCTGCACTCTAGTAAATAAAAGATACTTTGTTAAAAAATTTATTAAAAACTACACCCACGTGCAAAGTTAAATAAAATTGTGGAATAAAACGCAAAGACGGACTACACTGCTCGTACTGACATTAAAACAGTCCATGTTTGTTTTCTTTTTAATATTCTGTCGTAAATCTTGGTTTGGAATAACACTGACTTGCACAGTTAATTTATTTATACAGGATTATTCTAAAATCATGGGACAAACATCGAGGGGTGGTAGAGCTCACTAAAACAAACAATTATTGTATAGGAATATATGGGCGGGATTGACGCGTTGAGGCACAAACACAAAAATAACACATGAAATGCAATACATTGTTTATATAAAACGTCGCCGCTAAATGCCTTTTTACAGCAATGTTTATAATAATTGCTCAAAATTGCTACCACCGACAGTAATGCAAGCTTGGTAGCGTTGGTGGGGTGATTGGCGCACAGATTCAAATACGCCGGGTATTTCGCGCACGCCACCATTGCCAGCCAATCACGCCATATGTAGAGGTCGCCAAGCATGCGTGACTGTTGGTGGATGCATTTCCAGCAATTGTTTTAACATTTTCTCTACGGAATCACTCGTTAAGTATGCTGCTTATGAACATTTTATGTTTCCGTTAATGTGTTATGTTTTTGTGTTTGTGCCTCAACGCGTCACTCCCGCCCATATATTCCTATACAATAATTGTTTGTTTTAGTGAGCTCTACCACCCCTCAATGTTTGTCCCATGATTTTAGAATCACTCTGTATATGGCATCTGAATAAAACAAATGGTTAAAATGTATAAAATACTATTTTTATAGTTTTCCTGCATAGTTTCCTTAAGCGAAAGAAGACCAGTACAACGTTTCTTATTATTACAGCTCGCATTTAAACTCGAAACTTTTTCCCATTCAAATAAGAATGCTTATGAATACTCAATGGCGAACACAGTTGTATTTTGCTGTTTTCTCTTGTAAACACCATTGGAGGACGTGAATAATGCTTACGAAATAAAGTTTATACTTAAAAGTTTTGGTTTGGGGAAAGTAATATGTATTACAATTCCATCCAAACACTGCATTTTATACACAAATAAATATAATAAAGTCTCTCCATATAGAGCCAGCTTAAAAGTGACCTCTTTGAAACAGTAACGCACCTCGCGGTGGAAATGTTCCTTATGCCAAAATCTCCCATAAGAAATCTCATTTTATTCCTGACCTGAGTAGAATAAACCTTAGTACGGCTTAACGTCTCGTCAAGAGTGATGCAGTTAGAGACGGATCTAGCTGCTCTGAGAAGCAGGAGTGGGGTGTAATCGGCCATGGGGAGATTTCGAGAAACATGGGAAACCTCAATCGGGATTGGTCAGACGGGGAATCGAACCCAGATTCCCCGAAAGCGAGTCCCAAGATTTATCACTACGCCACCTCGTGCGGTCTCGATGGCTGAAGAAACCGTACAAACGATTTTATACGAGGAAGACTCATCGGTACGGATAGGAAAATGTTGCGAATTCACTTCGGGACAAGACAGACGTCAAACACAGATACAGTGAAGTGGCCTTTGCAATTGGATCACAGTTTATTAGACACACCCTGGGCACCTCTGAGCCAATAGCAGACTTGCAAGGAAACAAGTAGTGAATCCCATACTGCCACGCGTGGGGTAACGTTGTTTACTCTCTGGGGAAGCAGCCAATGAACAGACACCTAAGGCTCCAGTATACACAGGAATGTGGAGTCTAGCCTTCAGGTAATTGAAATCGCGAGATCGTCCTACTCCTACTCATCGGGTATCGGGAAACAGGCAAAATTCACCAAACGTTTCACAGAGTGTCATTTAGCGTAGGGCAGAGAACATCAGGCGTGGACCAACTCACAGTTGAGCTGTGTCCTGTGTTCGTATAGCAAACTTCTTCGATCACGATTCCAACGTCGTACAATTACGGTCATCACAGTGCGCTGTGAAGGATGCGAGATCGGGTTGTTTAAATTTTTATCAAGTTATTCACTAGGCCTTAAACTGATAGCTATTGAAATGTGCTAGCGGGTGACATAGAAATAATATTCTGGGACTGAGAAAGAAATGGCGTTTGAAGGAGCGTAGCTTTGAAGAGCAAGTAAGTAAATTCATGGCGTAAAAAAACCGTTGGCTGAGTGTTAAGAGATGGCACTTTTAAAAAGAAAATATTGGGTGTGTTTCATGGGTAAGTTCGGAATCTATTCAAGGAAATCAATTTTATGAAACATTTTTTCCTGTTATCTCAGTGTAGTTGCGATGTGTTTTCCCTGTGGTGCGCGTCAGTTGTTATTGGGGAGTAACAGATATGTGCTTAAAATAAGTTTTAGCTTTAGGGTATTTATATAACAAACAACATAGTTACGATAAAGTTATTTTCCGTTGTGTCCTTTATCTCTGTTAATAAGTTGTGCTAAGATAAATTATAAATATTTATTTTTATTATAATGGAACATATAAAAGAGAAAACATAGACATATATTTAATGGCCGAAAGGGAGCTATTCAACCAAAAAAATGTTATAGGGTGCTTTTTAGCTTTTCATCATATGTACCAGGCAAGCCATTAAATTTCACTTGACACTATATGGAAAGCCAGAAATCTCATCATGATGTAGTGGGGGAGGGGTTTGCACACTGGCTGAAGGGAATTGAGTGATGTTTACATAGGCATTAGTGGTGCTGGCAGATGTGCTAATTAAGACAAATACAAGGATAATAAATAATTCATAGTATAAAAAAATGCGTTATTTTTACTGCACTTACGTATTTTTATCACAACTGAAGGCTTATTAATAAATTTGTTACTAATTTATAAAAACCATAGTGGTAAAGGGGGTTTTAAACCCCATACATCCCCTCTGGTTATGCCGCAGCCTTACACACATTTGTTACGATGTTCTACGCATTGCTGTCCGCAGGACGCCACCAGGAGTCCGCCGCAAGGCACCCTCGATTTTTTCGAAAAATGAGTTTCAATTTGAAAATCAAACTCGCATGTGAGAGGTCCAGGGCTCTAGTCCCGCTTCTGGCAATGTTAACTTAAGTTTTTAATTTTTGATTACCACAGACGTAATTTTTTAGTTACCACTAAATACTGGAATGGCAAAACACTTTTTTTGGTGCTACAAAATATTTTGTTATGTCTATATAGACAAAATTATTTTGTGGCAACCAATAAAATTTTGTTGGTCACTACAAAATCGTTTATTCAGTGAATTAACGTACCTAACAGTTCCACGATACCGCTTGCACGGTGCATGGATAAAGTGTTCAGGCCCATGGAAATGTTAAATTTACATATGGCAGAAGGATACAATGAAATCAGAGAAGTAGATCCTAAGAAGGGGGCCGCGGTGACTGAGCGGTTAGCTCGCTAGCCTCCCATTAAAGCGAACCGAGTTCAGTCCCGGATTTTCACACGTGGGAATCGTGCCGGGCGATGCCTCTGGTCAGAGGGTTTTCTCGGGAATCTCCCGTTTCCCCTGCACCTGCATTGAGGCGCTGTTCCATACTCAGTTCGCTTCACCCTCATCGGCTCTCAAGATCTCGGGGTTAAGAGACGCCCAAATATCTTCACTCACTCACCTTAAGCAGGGATTTTAAAAGTGCTCATTTTACCGTGGACTGTCCGAAGGATGTGTGGAAGTACCTCGGAGCGCTGGTGAAGGCTAAGTACCTCCCTTGCTGACGTTCCACGGAGCGTGGGTGCGTGTGTGTGTTGGATTTCGAGGGGAGGGTCTCGACAGGACTCTCTCCGACCCTCATTAACGCCCGAGAGCACACGGTCGTCATGGCGGTGGCTGTTTGGGACGGAGTCGCCTGAGTGTACCACCACGAGGGGTAAGTGTGCCGGCGTAAAGAGCGAGCGTGCCGCCAGGAAGGTTATGTGCGCTGGAGGACAAATAAGTGTTCCAGTCGAGTTACGTCTCATTCCTAACTTTAATGTTTCTAGTGGAACGAAAGCAAAAATAACTACACAAATCACAACAAAATAAAAGCGAACATGTAATGCGTCATAAAATATGGTAGCTAATTTAAAGCACTTGAAGTGAAGAATATTGGATTATTAAACGTGTTAAATTAAAACTTGTTAAAAATGGAAAAAATTAAAACATTTTTTTAAATGTTAGTCTGTGATAAACAACATTGTTTACCATGGTGATTACTTTTTTTTTCCTACGTGTGGTTTACAGGATTGATTTGTTTATAACCGATCAGGTGCTTATTCAAACTGTGCAGCTGAAATAAAATATTGTTCACTCATATTGGTGTATGTATGTTGTAGGTTTGCACAAAAATTAAATAATTAATATTTTCACTTTGATTCGCCTAGAGGCAACCAGCTGCTAATTCGGAGGCGTTAGTTAATAGTGTTATTCTGAGGACTTTTTTTTTTTGAGAATTTAAATTTAATTTAATTCTTTCTTCTAACAGCTCAAGGTATTTAGCGTCGGGCATCACTGCCTGTTGACAGTATCTATTACTGCGCCTGTATAATATATGGTGTGCCTTTTATTTCGTTTGGATATTTCGTCAGAGTTGTTTTGGGGCATATTGTCACTTGTTAAGAGAATTATGAAGTAGCGCTTAAGATTTCTCTCAGCTGCAATTATGTCCATCTTAAAATTGTCAACTTTGACTAATGACCGTTTACACATAGATTATTTTCATTCATTTACTTATTCATAACTATTTTTGTGGCATAGTGTAATATTCCGTAAGTGCATAATTTGTTTCGCGTAACGAGACTGCAACACGCATATGAACAAACTATTTTCAAGTAATATTCTTAAAATATTAACATGTTTGCTCTTTCCTTGCTAAAACATTTCGCACCGATAACGATTACGATAGGTGGAAAAATTGAATGTTAACACTTTATGATACACAATGATTCCGGGCGTTAGTACGTGGGTTGATGTGTCTGCTTGACATTTCGTCCACGTTTAATGTACCACATTTGAGAGCCTTGAGTTGTTTCTCATCTATAACCTCTGTGTTTGCTTCGGTAACATTGCAATCAATTAACACCGTCATTGAGTTAATTACTCATATTCATGAGTTGATCACGGGACACTCTCATGTTACTACTACGTAAAGATGTAACTATTCCACAACCCCTTCTCGTGTAACTATGTAACAAAATAAAAAATATATATTTGCCTCTCATTTAAATATGATAGTTAAAAATATGAATGCTTAAATAAGCAGGACTAAATTTCCTAATTTATTGTCCACATTGATGTAAGAACTGAAGTCAGTGTTGACTTAAAGTCACGACTATGGAATTTTTTCTAAGATATTCATTTTAAAAGCACTCATTAAACAGAGAATCGGTTGTAATAAAAAATTGCAATACTCGTTTTATGTTTAATTCATAACATGGATTGATTGGTTAATTGATTGTAAAGAGCTTATTAACGTCCCCCGGCATTATGCCTGAAGACATATGACCTAACTTGAACTAACACCGCTGTCTTTCCCCTGGAATATAACCCAGAACCTCCCGCACCGCAGACTGGCGGCGGCGCACCAACCGACTGTGCCACGGGAGGTCGGCTATAGCATGGAGAGGTCGAATTTTTAGAATACGATCTGAAGTTAGTAAACTGTAAAACTGTGCTTTAACGCGATGTAATAAATTACAGTTGTGGTTACAAATAAACGCACTTAATCGAGCAGACAACGGGAAACCATTGTTACTGCCCTCTTCGTATCGTACTGGACGATGCCGCAGGTTGCCGCGTTTTCCCGGGGATCTCCCGTTTCTCCTGCACATGCATTCCGGCGCTGCTCCATACTAGGTTCGCTTCACCCTCGTCGACTCTCAAGACCTCTATGCCCAAACCTCTCCACATTCCCTCTTCGTCGTGTGTTTCTCTCTGGTCTCGAACGGTTCGGCGGATTACAGATATCCGCAGGCGGAGAAGTCCTCGTCGCATAAGAAGTAGGCTCGTATCTCACATTTTCACATTCAAAAACAAGCGTCTAGAGAACCTCGTCGTGTTCTTTTTGCGAGCATTTCGAAATGTCTGATGCGAGATCGCCAGCGACACCAAGCGAACGGGGAACAACCAGGAAAATTGTTAAGATCTCGAGGCAAAACCGTAAAACGTCGACTGTCGCATGTTAAATCCTCGCTACCCAAAGTTACCGGCTAGACATGCCGCTAGAGCGACACGGATTTCTGCAGTTTGAAGATGATAGGACAAATTAACACTGTTCTGACGGAAAAAAAATTCCACGCCTGAAAAATTCCTGTTGGCATTTTTGGCACACCAGTCGTCGGAATTCACTGGGCTTACAAAATTGAATTTTGTCTCTGATAACTTTAAGTGGTTGCTTCTCAAAAAACATTCGGAACTTAGGATTTGTAGATTCTAATCGTGCATATTTCGATTTTTATTTTCGTTACCTTTTTTAATCATTCTAATTAATGCAATTTCTGGCGTGTACACTTAGGGCTGTTTTAGCGCCAATTTTTTTTTCTAGATTTTGAGCGTAATTTATGGTTTCGTGACATAACATCGATGGTAACTTCATAAAAATATCAAATCATTAAAAAAAATATTAATTATAATTGAAAAAAACTTTAAGTAATTTAATTTACAAATTTTAAATAAATTGTATTTTACCACGGAGTTAAGTTCTTGCTATGTTGTTCATTGAAGTCACAATAATGGCATGGTGCAATTTTTTTTAAAAACATTACACTTAGTTCACTTCGCTTTTGGTAAGGGTTTCACTTCTAGTTATTTTGACATTAAATTTTACCTCAAAAGTTAGCACTGAAATACGAACAAACTGCATAGCGGAATAACATTCTAATAAATATTCTTCGTGGTCATCTAATAGCAGGTAAAATAACGCGATATGCTAAAAATTAAAAAAATATATTTCAATATTTTGAACACCGTTAAGCTCGTACTGGCTATTGACGTTGGTTCGCCGGTGGATCTATGTTTTTCAAGCGTATCGAACAAGGTTGACCTGAGTGTTAGTTTTAAACGTTAAATTAAGATGTGTTCTGTCATAGTCACCATTTCTAGGACAATATGATAGGCTGTACTTGCTAATTATCGGCCAGATTATCGAATGGCATAAACTAAAGATGTGGTAAACCGATTTTTGTCTTCTGCGCATGTACCTAAAATTGACAAACTCCGTACCAATACAAATGACAAAGTTACCTTGTCATCAATGACGAACGTGTTACCTTATATGTTAATGGTCAAAAGACAAGTACTTTAATGTCATTAAAATACTTTTTTTCGAAACATGAAGGACCCATTAAAAAAAGACAATAATAAAACTAATCGTATGTAAAACGAGAAATCAGGTACATAAATCAGTACAATAAAATAATAAGTAAAACAAAAAATTACAAGTGTATATATACGTTTACTTTTGTTCAACTCAAAAATAAATTATAGGCGATGCTTTATCATTAAATGCCCTCCTCTCCCCTTCCATTTCCACAACAAAAAATAAATAAATGCCTACGTCACTGGACACGGAGGTTGATTTTGCGCAGCTAGCGTTATCACTCTACCTCATATTCATTGTACGGGGAACGGCGGTAAAGACTGTACTCGGTAAAGTGAGCACTTTTGAAAGCCTTGCTTAAGTTCTAATTGTATGCACATAGTGTATTCTTCCCCCATATGTAATTATGTAATATATTATCCCATTGGTTGTAAATCATTTTTTGGAGTAATAATTGTTTATATTATAGTTTCATTTTGTTTTCCAAAAATTTGCATTTGTAATTCATCCNGTATTTACTCGTCTCCCACCTAGGCGAAATGGGTTCGATTCCAGGTTGGGTCGCCCCCCAATTTTCGCATGTGGGAATCGTGTTGGACGATGCCACCGGTCAGAGGGTTTTCTCGGCGATCTCCCGTTCCCCCGTCGTTGCATTCCGGCGCAGTTCCATATACTCACCTCGCTTCACCCTCAACGGCTCTCAAGACCTCGATATTAAGAGCCGGCCAAATCTCTCCACTCTCCACTCCTGGTTGCGCCCCTTTATCAACGGAGAAGGGAGGGGTCCATAGACCTCGGGCATTTCGGAGATCTGCCAGCCCTACCTCTTGCCGCCGGCGTCCTGAAAGATCCTACGCTCCCCGTAGCACCGAGACTGGTTCCCCCTAAAAGAAGAAGGGGTGGGAACGAGAGGGGAATGGCTGTGACCCCGGCCCGTGACGTCACCGGCGCCGTGGCACGTGCACCGTGACGTCAGCACACGTCAGAGGAGTGGGGGCCCGCCCGACCGCGGGGTGCACTGGCCTCTTTCTATTATTAGCCCCTCCCTCTACCCCCGCCTGTGTGGGGCGAAAACGAGGGGGTGGCGGCTATTAAATTATTGTCTCGACGGCCGCCGCCATCGTACACCCCCAAACCCCGCAACTGACCGGCGACGTGTCAACAGCACTGTCCTCGTACGCCGCGCGGCAATCTGTCACGGCGACACCCACGAGCACACGGCCCACATTCATCTCCGGCACGGCGGCCATTCCTTAGTATACACCAAATATTCCATTCGTAGTCACTTAAAGGTTGTTCACGGTTATTTCAGCACTTTTGAAATCGACCTTTTAAAAATGCCACTGCCCCTCCCCCTCCATGCATATATTTTAACCCCTTAAGGGTAAGGGTGTCAGACCCTGAAAAAAAAAATATTATTTTATGATTGTACCTGACAGTATTCAATTGTGCCCAACAGTATTCAACCCGTACGCATTGTACGTGATGACATTTTCCGCGATTTAAAAAATGTTACACTTTACATTTTTTGACCAAATTGTTGTCAAATACAAAATTCGCCTGTTTTTTTACTGCCGTAATAGCAAATAATAATTAAGTTGTAGAGATTAAAATTTTTTAACATAAACTAATGCTGTGGGTCACTGCTAGGCGTACATGTAATCACCAAATAACATTTCATTCCCTTTAAAAAAAAATTTTAAATATGCAAAAAAATTTCACTATATTTAACATTATCATATGGTTTGTTATTTGCAGAAGGGTCACGTGGAAGTCCATGGGATTAATTTACTTGTCAATTTTTTCATCTGTAGCTTCCTTGAGGTTTGTTTCGCTTCAACTTTCCTAGTCTACGTTTTTTTGAAGTATCATACTTGCTGATTTCCTGGAAGGCCATACACCCCGCATTGACCAGGTGGCTTTGCCTTGGCCGTGTACCTCGGAGCTCGCGAAGCCACGTTTGCCGTGGAACGGAGACGTAATTACAAAGTTATTCTCTTCCCACGTGCAACTCCTCGCGAGATTACTCGCACTGTCCTGGCGGCAAACACGTTGGGCGGTGCTGGCGGTTGCGTGGATGACGGCGGCCGTGGATTACACACAACTTACCTCTACCTCCGTAATGAGTTCCGACGCGCTTGTGTCTCCTGCCAGACGCCGCCCTAACTGCCTGCCGGTTTTTTTTTCTTTTTTTCGCCTCTCTGCTCTGGTAAATCCCGCGCTCTGAATGAAACCAGGGCGGCGTTTCAAAACGTTACTCGGAGAGTAGAGTAAAGTAACACAGAGTAACAGCCGAGGAAAGCAAAAGTAGATTTGGTTTTGGAACTAGCATGATGTAAATAGCTTTCTATGTTTACAAATATTTACTGATTAAGCAACCAATGTAAATTGCAAATTATATTTGTCCCTTTCCCCAAATTATTTCCTTTTCAAAATATCAGTTATATACAAAAACAGCTGTACTTGCGATAAATTAACCTTAAACATAATGTATAAAACATAAACTTTATAAACGTTAACTGTAAAATAAAAATACAAATTTTATCACTCGTAATTCGTAATTTACCGTGTCTGTATGTGAAAATAATGTCCACGCTCCCTTTCAATTTGTTTAGTTCTACTGAACTTTCCGCCATTTTCAGTTTACCCCTCGTTTCTCACTGAAATAGTGAGTATGTTTTATCACGCTATTCTCCTTAACGTGTTTCGTTAAATGGCGGATGTTTCTGTGATTGAGGTTAAGTCTGTCATGGTAACTGTACAAATGAGGGGGGGGGGGGCATTTTTAAACGTAGTCAAATAACATTTGAAATTTTTCCTAAATTCTTTTTACTTTTAGCAAGAAATAAAGACATATGTATAACATTATAGCAAATAGATGTTATCGTAGGTACAAGATATTTTACTTAACTTCTATAACAGATGAAATATTTTAACTTTAATTAGGACTATGTAAAACTATGCTCTATTTAATAAGCAATTACTTTGCACGTTGAAGTAGTTAAGTAACAAAGATGCGTATCATATATTATGTTTGGAAATGTAATTACGTACAGTAGCTTACATATAGTATTAATATATTGTGCATTGTAAAATATATAATGAATTTTTAAAACTGCCATATTTATATTAAATGTAAACACCCAGTGTTTAAAACTTCAATGCTTTCATCAGAATACGTTGTGTAAAATTTAAAATTGGTGTACATTAAAACAATCACACTGAAATTATTTTTAAGGTGCATCGACACTAGTTGCGTATCCGCGTGTGTCGCATCAACGTCGCGTGTCAATGCGGACGGTACCCCCGTCGCACCATTCCGTTGGAAAACGTTGATACGGAGATACGCAACGGCATGTTCGCTCAGTTGGCGGTCCTCGGACGACGCGCGTTGTTGAGGATCTAGCGTGGACGTGCACGCGTTGCATTTCACCGTGGCGACCCAGTTCTACACTTGATAACTGCAGTGGCATAGTCAACAGTAGTTCGTACATGCATTTCCTCCTGCTCTCGTTCTGATACAGGTACGGACTGACGGCACAGGAGGAAAGTTACCTCAATTTTCCATCGTATAGTATCATTGGCATGACACGCGATGGGGATACGACACGGGAATGCGCTACAAGTTCGATCGTACCTTAAGAATATAATAAAGTTATCAAATACATTAAATAAAAAATCTATTTGAATAAGTTTCTCACAGTTGTGTTGTATTTGTGTTCGCATTTTACTAGGGTACTCGTATGCGTTGACTTTATAGACGAATAATAAAATAACGATTAATGAACGAATTTATTAAATCAAATTACCTGATAAATTACGTTAACCATCATCAGCAAAACAATTAGATCACACAATTTCGGGGGATAATTTTTCAGTATTTTAAGACTAGTGCGAATTTTTTCTTGCTCTAAATCAATACATAACATTTCAGAGCAATATTTGATGTGATAAGTGGGATTAACACATATTTCACGTTTGCTATGCACTGCTTGCTTGATAATAACGCGCTTTGGTTATTGTGTTTGGAATATATGCAGCAGACAACAGCATCATAAAGAAACCCATAATGCTGTGCTGCAAAATGCCGTTGATCTTACAATTGATATGAATTCGTTAACAACAGTACATAGTGAATACCAAATTCACGATGGTGTTGATAAGAGATTTGGCGTGTGCGATTTACTGACAATTGCCGAAAGTTAGTGAATAGACCTCCAGAACAGCGGAAAATTCACGTTGAAAAAGTTTGCGCACTTGTTTTGCACCAACAGTAGCCCGGGAATGTACGCGCATTCTTCGCATGCTACTCCGTTGGTTAAACTTTCTTTAGTTTAGAGACCACATGGTTGGTACAATATCGACTCGTCAATAGTGTTACGATACGTGTTGGCCAAAGTCATATCGACGCGACGTATCGGTCATGTAGATATTGAAAACCGAAAAAAAATATCTCGCAAACTTTAGGAATACAGATACCGCAAAAACTGATATCGCATAAAATATGTTATTGCATATGTATGAACACTACTAAATGATAATTGAATACTTTGTTTTACATATATACAGTAAATAACATAACACCAACACCAAACTGCGAAACAGTCAATATTGGATTAATTTTCGTATAGAAATACAGTTAATTTTGCATGAAGTGCATGGTTTTTCTATACTGAATTGTACCCTTGATATTTCAGAAACATCGTGAATTATATATCGAAGTATTGCCCAGAGATACTTCTAACTTTGTGCGAGTATGGCATCTTATATAATTTCTGAAGTACTGATATGGATTTAGAATATGTTTCCGCTGTATTTCGGCTGTGGGGAATCCGGTAGTGTCTGAGAGAGTTAGATTCACTTTCACTCTCATATTAAAACATTCCTTTATCGCCACAGCTGCTTCCACGCCACCCAGTTGAAAGAAAATTATAAGATCACAACTGCTATTCAATACATTCTCACAATTCACATTAAAATTAATAAGCATATTATATCGATGGTATTTCATCAACCAACATGACTTCGTAAATAAACTCGCATATTAATTGGGAATTTTAAATCGCGCCCATGATAGGTTTAAAATATTAATTTTGGTAGTTTGTAAACAGCTGAATTAAATAAATGTAACAGCTTTTCGCAGTAAAGTGAGCACTTTTGAAACAAACTTTTGAAAAATCTCACTGCCCCTACCTGCGTATATTTTAACGGGAATACTGACTGTTATTCATCCAGTAAAATTGGCGACGACGAAGGAAAAGTAGTTCCGTGTCTTAACGTTGTCTTTAGTGAACATTTGTGCAAACTGAAATATCTTATTTTACTTCCTGTTTTTTTAATACATATAAGTGTAAGAATAAGAAAAAATGGTAATATATTTGCTTTTCAAATAGTTTCACAGTTACAATTCACTGACGTACGAATAAAGTGATGAGTCACATGGCAATGTAATTTTTCAATATAGCGGAAGAATACAAAATATACATACAATTAGATCTTAAGCAGGGCTTTCAAAAGTGCTCAGTTTATCGCGAACAGATTAAACCTTCAAAAGCTACTCGTAGTCCACGAAAAATTGAAAAGGGTGAGTCCAAATTACAGGCCCTTCTTTCTAGTTGGTAACGCCACAATAGTTTGTAGTTGGGGAAATATTAGATAGCCGTGGCGTTGAGGTTTTTTGTAATCACGAAGCGAATTAATAAAGTAATATCATTGAACTTAATTTAGGTGCTAAATTGTGTTTCAACACTGGTGAAGTGACATTTGTTGCATCTACAGAGTTGCATTGAGAGTGGTTTTGCTCGTTCGGGGACGTGCGTGTTTCGTATTCAAGACACGTCAAGTGTTCGATTTTTGTTTCCAATGCCGCTCAAGGTTTATTCGACTGCCGTTCCTCAGTATGAGCAAGCATATCAAGTTCTCTACCCAAGAAGCACGGGTGATTGTTGATTATCACTTTTATTGCGATTATCCTCTACTCCTGACAAACACTGGCCATTGCATATGCGCTATACAGTATGTAATGCCATTGACAATGACTAAAACCTTTTTCTGTTTAAGGGTATTGCTTAATCGACTGCATAAATCACAAGCTTACTATTTTTAATATAAAAATAAGATATAATGAAGCATCTACATATATGATTGGATAACTGTGAATGACTAACTACCCTCAGGTGTGTCCACAATTTTTTAAGATTACTTTTTCATCTTGAACTTTTGTGAATATATACAACTAATAAATCATAAATTTCTTTCTTTTTAAAAAAATACCGTATTTCTTACTATTATAAAAACAACGTAAATAATAATTATTCGCGTCCATGGAACTGCAACTGAATGATTTTACGAAAAAGTGAACGAGTTGCGTTCTATTCAAAAAGTGTTAATTGTCCGTGCGATGCACAATAATGTTCCCAGATTAAAAACTGCTACTTTTCTGTAGTTTTGACGATTTGAAGGCCATCCATTTCATTATTATTTAAAGGCTATATCATGGGCCATAAGACTATTGCAAAAATGAAAATAAAATAGTCTCTTATGAAAGTGCTTTAGTGACCTCTGAGCTCAAACACCAGTTAATATCTTGTGACAAGCTTTTAAAAAAACCTTATTATGGGGTTAAATTCACGCGAACCTTAGTAATTTTATTCGCTAATTTAATCTGTAAAAAAACCACTACTTTAGGCAGTAAATTCGTTTTTATTTTACGTGAATCGTTTTTTTTAACATGAAAACTCATTTTGCTTTTGTGGCTGATCAAGCGTCACGTGTTGTTAACTGAAACTTTTTCAATTAGTGATGTCAAATAAAAACGTTCTGAAGGTCGGTTGCGGTTTATTTGCTGTTAATTCGTTAAAAAAATCGGGCAGATATAACCTTATGGAGGGTTTAATTAGGTGTTTCGTACTGTATTCAGCGCTGAATACAGATTTTAAATGGAAATACAAACATCAAAACAAAAAAAAGGTCCGCTTTGATCTATGGAAGCAGCAATATTGAATAAAGTCAGGGAGGGATCCATGTATTTATACAATGATGCGTTGTTGATCTGAAGAAAGAATTCTTGATTCGTCTTGGTTCACAAAACACCGTTATGGCTTAGAGAAACTTAACACAATGGACATATTCCCATATATATTTTTTCGTATTATGTTCACTGTATTGCAATGTGAGTGGAATACGAGTCATAAATATTGCCTCCATCCACTACCACGACCGTTCTTCGGGTCTTGACGAGGAACTGTCCCTTAAATTCACGGAATTTAGGGCATTTAAACACAGGAATGGGAAAGACGTAAAAAAAATTAAACAAAACAATGAACCCTATAACGTGAAACGATTCGTCGGCTTAGTGATGTAATGAATTCGTTAGAAATTCAAACGTGTTGTTATTATGCTATTTTTATTACTATGTGCGCAAAATAAAAAGAAAGTGATGAATTTTAGTTGCCGTTAATGTTAAATATTGTGAGACGTTACGAGCTGGAACTACTTCTCCTAACTCGCTGCCAACTTTACTATGAGTATTGATCTCAATGCTTACGTTACAATTGTATCTAAGAGTATTTAGTGCCACGCGGTTTGTGCACGCGAGGTCAACAAGTAGCGGGTTGGTACGGCTATATCGGCGAGTACCCTCTGGGTGCTCCATGGTGGACCATGTCGACTGATGCAGCTATTTTTGCTGTTCGGTGAGCACTTTTCAAAACAACCTTTGAAAAATAATGCTTATATATTATTACATATGTTTCTGCGTAAACCCTGGCTGGTGATCTTATAGCAAAGTTGGCAGTCAGTAATGAAACGTAGTTCCATGTCTCAACGTTTCGTTACAAGGCCAATTTTTTAATTAGTTGTGATTTCTTTTAATTTTTTATTCTATAAATGGTATAGAAATTTCCTGGAATGTTTCTTGGAACTTTACAAAGTCGTTTGGTAGGCGCATGAATAATTGTGACAGACGGAAGTGTACACAAGCTATCCAAGGGAAGAAATATAGAAGGGCTTTCGAAACTTCTTAGTTAACTGTTACTTGACTGTATCACCCAGAAGGATAGAACATTGGTATGAGGATTCGAATTAAAAATGAGTGTCGCGCTTATTAGTATAATGTTCGCGGTTACTGACTGTTAGTACTTTCTGGAATTGGCGGAACATTTTAAGGACTGGCTATTTTATTGTTTTAGTGGTACCTTCGATTTTTTAATGATGTAGATAAGAGAGTTAATTATGTTTAAAAGTATAAAACACTATTTAACTAAGGAGTTTGCTACTGCTGGAGCTTGTTGGCATTACAATATTTGGATATATAAACTGGTTATCCAAAACACATTTTAGATCAAACCATTCACTAGCTGTAGAAATATTTGTGCAATGCGAGGAAAAACGACTATTTTCGATAAGAGTCGCCCACATTATGTAGGTACTGGAGTCTGAGATAAAAAAGAAAGTACAGAATCGACTGATACATTAGCCGGTGGGAGGAACAGGAAGAGGAAGATAATGGCGACCTGACAAATACCTGCGATTTCGTCCTCAAAAAAGTGAGAGCTATAGCCCCACAAAGGTTTGGATCAAGATGAAACGTATTTTGAAGACCGTTGTGACAGTATTCAAAATATATTTCATCCAGATCTAGATCCTGCCTATAAATTGAGTGTCAAGTATATTTCATTCACGAATTTATAACATCTCCTTCAGAAGTAAAGTTCTGCTAGTTTGTAATACTGCTTTTTTTTCTTTCTGTTTCTGGAATGTTATTAACAATATTTCATCAGATATTGTAATGTTATAAGTATTATTTGTGCAACAGGAGTGATACAGAAAATCGTTCAAGCAATTCGACCAGAAAATTATCTCAATTTTCGGCATCTGCGCTATACGCCGAAATGGCAAAATTCATAAGATTTTAAATGTGCATCGTGTGAACTCAAAATGGGTGAAAATTTAACAATGTCTTCACAATTGTAATACAGTAGCCATTATAGACAAATATGTTTAAGATATCATAAAGGCATACGGTAATTAAAATATCTCACCACATTACTTGACAAACTGCGCTTGAAAAACGGTGAAATTCGGAATCGACAGTTTTACAGCCGAAAGCGAAATACAGTAGAAATGGAACTAATTAGGCACCGATAATTCCAATCAATATTGTTCCATGAAGAGAGTTTGCCTCAAATATTCTCCGAGGGGCGTGGCGTATTTCAGGTAACGGCCGACGAGAACCTTGGTCTTCGGAAACCGCATATCTGACTGCCATACCTGACCAATGAAACTTAAAATGCGTTCAGGCAGTGCCTACCATCGTCACCATGTCACTAACAATGTTACATGGCGAGACTGTAACAAGTAAAGTGCAAATAACAGGCGTAGGTAAGGCGTCTGAAACTTGTGACTATCAGAAGTCACACGATGAGTGAGTGGCAGGGTACAGACGATGCCGAGAAATTTTCGAGGATGGTGTAGACATCGCATCTCTAAACAAATGAGGCATGCCAACGTCATGTAGGATGTGGAGATCTGAAACTCCTGACGTCTTCTGTGTGGTTCCGCGGTGTAATAATAATTATGGAGCGTGATACACTTTTATAGTGTACGTCGTTGAGTGGTGACTGGTGGCTCCTAATTGCTTCCAGGGGAACTGTCAATGCTGAAAGTAGTCATGAACTTGTTTATACGGTTTGTTGCACTGCTGGAGGAGACTAAACGCGACTGCTGGTATCNAAATGTTTGTGGAATAATTTTGCCGTTGTTATTGCGCTTTTTTTTTTTTTTTTTTTTTTGCGGCGATGGGATTTTTGAGGTTTTTGGAGAGCTCCGTTTTCCAAAAGTGAAACTACGTAAGTTTTTTTATGGGAATCACTACGCAACAACAAACGGAGGAATTTGATAATATGCGGAGAATAATTGGGTCTGGCTGATACGGTATGATTGCGCGAACTAGCATTCATTATCTCGCGGCCTTGTAACCTGTTCCAGGACTTGAATGATGACGAATAAGAAGTGACGGCGACAGGCTGAGTGGGCGAAGATGTTTCTTGCAAATGATGGCATTTTCTATGCACGTACGGAAGGTGATTCCAGGTTACGCGTTCCAGTCAGTTCTCCTTTCGTGGGCTTGTCTATTCTTTACCTTTACTTTGACTCTGCGAACGATATGTCCCTGGCATCCACATTGCAAAAGTTTCCTAAAGCCCTTTTCGTACATACAATTTTTTGTCGAACGACAGCTGAAGCCACATCGACGCGCGTTCTTGAGGAACACAAAACTCACACAATGCTTGTATATTTACCACGTATCATTGGTTAGTTAGTAATTTTTATACTTAAATGTTGCAGAGGCGCAAATAATAAATACACGGCTAGAGCATGGCAAGGTAATAAGCTGTAATTTTCATCTGCTGATAATGGTTATCTTAATTAATTAAGTCTAGAACTTAACAATTAGGAATACACATCATTCTTCTCAAGACACCTAGGTTGACAGTAGCGTGTATATGGGGCTTCTGAGGCATGGTATCTGGCAGAAGGATCCAGGATCCGTCCACCATCTTGGTACCAGCAGTACCATCGACTTCTTCGTGTGTGGTACCAGCAGTGCCATCGACCACTCTGCTACCCCCTCACCACCTCAAACCGAGAGTTACGAACGCCATCGAAACCGTATCACCGGACCTGCTGACAAGAGCGTGGAACGAGTTTTATTATCGCGTAGATGTCGTTCGGGCCGCTCATGGTGGTCATATTGAACATTTATGAATGTTTGGTAAGCAAACTTCACGGTTCCACGGTTCATTTGATTGGTCAATCAAGGTTGTACGTTGTTTGGTTTTGATATTATAGACCTTCAAAGTTGGGATACTCTTTTATATTCATCCTGTATACTTATATACAGTAACATTGGTTCTAGAATACACATCTGTAGAGTATGTTTCTCTGTATTTACAGGTATCTGCAAGTGTTGATATAGATGCAGTACCTTGTCATCTGAACTGAATAATACATTGTTCACTTGGTTTAATGCATGTGATTATGCTACTCAAAACAACTACCTCATGGGATAATGGAAGCTACACCTGTACAGCGGCGACTACATGGGACATATTAAACACCGGAAGGCAGTCAACGGCAGACTACAGTTACGTCCTGTGTTCCAGTTGGAGAAGGATATAATGTTCATGTTTGTCGGTAAACCTTCATTGACATTTTCTATGGATCTAGGGGCACCCTTCAAGCCCCCGTTGCAAGAAAAAGGAAGGGTGAATTAATTTTTTAAGTGAAGCGAGGTCTGTTCACTAAACCAAAGAATCATTCCAATCGGGTTAGGGAGAGTGTTAAATACCACATAAACATTATATCACGAGAAGAGAGTCACTATTCGCAAGCCACATCAAAAAAATCATGCCTGAGCCCTGATCTCAACTTGCACAGATTGTTCAAAGTATTCAAAAGTACTAATCCTACAACTGATTTTTCCTACATATATTATGGGAAAGTACACTGAAAAGCCAAAAAAACTGGATACACCTGCCTAATATCGTGTAGGGCCCCCACGAGCACGCAGAAGTGCCACAAGGCGACGTGGCATGGACTCGACTAATGTCTGAAGGCATGCAGGAGGCATTGAAATCTGCGCCAATTTGAGAAAGGGTAGCACGTCTGTTACGTTTAATGATTCTCGTCAGTCGTCGTTTGTCCCGTTCGTTTANCGGCCGCAGCGATGTCGAAGATGTGATGTTTTACCGGATTCCCGATATTCACGGTACACTCGTGAAATGGTCGTACGCGAAAATCCAAATGTTATCGCTACCTCGGAGATGCTATGTCCCATCTCTCGTGCGCCGACTATAACACCACGTTAAAACTCACTTAAATCTTGATAACCTGCCATTGTAGCAGCAGTAACCGATCTAGCAACTTTGCCAGACGCTTGTTGTCTTATATAGGCGCTGCCGACCGCATCGCGTTACTCTGATTGGTTCCACACCTCTGTTATTTGCATACGCACGCCTATACCAGTTTTTGTTGGCTCTTCAGTGTATTTAAATAAGATTTTCCTGATTATCATTCTGGCCTCCACGCGCAGACACTTAACGAACCTGTGACCGACTGCAATGTGAAATGAAATCACGCAAAACCGCTCAAGAATCAAGTAAAGTAAAACTCCCACTGGATCGCCATCACAGGAAAATCTGAGGAGGCTATGCAACTCCTTAAAGATGACACTGTAACATCTCAGATGCCTGGCAGCAACATAAGTGCAGCATGTATAGATATACAGCAGGTTATGTTTGTGCCGACTTTAGTGCACAGTGATATGTTTTACAAGAGGCAGTTGTCTTGCTTTAACTTCTGTGTTCACGTGTGCGACTTCAATATAGCCTACATGTGCATGTGTCATGAGATTATGGCAGGCCGAGGGGGTAACGGAATAGTGTCCTGTCTGCTTCATGTACTGAAGAGTACTGACATCAAAGGATATCTTATGAAATGGTGCGACTACTGTGCGGCTTAAAACAAATAGACAGGATGACGGTCTTCCTATTTGCTTGCATTGTGTCACTGGGTATGTTTCGTACCATTGAACAGAAGTTTCTTGTGTCTGGTCACAGCTATTTTCCGTGCGACAGGGACTTTTCTCTCATAAAGAAGAGGAAGAGAGTGTGCAAGGCATTTGTGTACGACGAGCTGCATGACGTGATCAGATCCGCTACACATGCCAATAAGTTTGAACTCATGGAAATTACTGAAGACAGATTTATTAATGTTCAGGCTGCGGCTTATTCCCTAATGACAACAACAAAATGTAATATTTCAAAGTTATCCATGTTACGCTTCTCCGCAGAGAATCCAGAGTGGAAGCAATGAAACAAACATTCAGTGAAGCAGAAACAAGGACGAATGTTCGTGTCATAAAGAAAGGAGTGACTGTTCTTGACATTATAAATGTCTTACTCTGCGGAAATGAAAAGCAAAGACTGCTAAGCAACGAGGAAATGGGCCACCAGTTACCAATTATACCTTTTTTGGATCACAAATGTAAGCCATTTTATGAGCAATTGTGTTGTGGAAACGCAGAGTAACGTAACTGTTTCTAACCATTTGCGATTGTAGAGACAAACGATCTATTTTGGCACTTAACTGTTTCTAGGGCCAAAGTATATTGGCATTTAGATACGTTCAGAATTTATGACTTGGTCACTTCATTTTGCATACATGTAATGTAATGTGACTACAGTAATGCAACAGCACAATTACATGTATCGTTCTAATTTGTTTACACACGGTTCTAGATTAAAATTGTTGAGTCAATCACCTACAGTGTTTTTTTCCTTCATAACTCCTGAACAACTGTTTGGCACTAAGCAGGTTTTAGGGTCACGCCCTTCAATTAAATTAATAAATGAATTCTTTAAGTGGTACGATCATAATTTTATTTTAAGTTTTACAAAAAATTAAATTCAAATAGCTAAAAGTTAAACAATAATAGCAGAAGAACAAAGCGTCAGACATGCAAAACATTTCTTCGTTGCGTTCCTTAGACTTGAAGAAACACTTCAGCTAGAATCAAACATTGAGCTCGTGTAATTATTTCACAAATTTTTTGGGCACAAAATTGAAGGTTCAAGTGCTCATTATTCCATTAAAAAAGTTGTTGAGAGTTATTTTTGAATTGATTTGGCATTTACATTAAACTGTTACTGTTACTATAAATCAACACCATTAACTATTCTTAAAAAAAAATTAGACGCTTGACAGTCTTGATCGACCCATGCACGTGAAGACTGTTCACAGTAAAGTTAGCACTTTTGAAATCAACCTATGAAAAATGTCACTGCCGTTAGCTGCATATATTTTAACGAGAAAACCGACTGGCATGTGCCAATTAAAGTTGGTAACGATGGAGGGGAAGTAGCCCCGTGCCTTAATGTCCAGTCAAAAGTGTTACGTAATAATGTGTGAATACTGAAAGAATTATTTTTAATTTGGTTTTTTAAATGCATATAAGTGTAAAAATTAGGAAATTTGTAAAACGTTTATTTTTCTAATAGTTTTACAGTTTACATTGACCGACGCATTAATAAAGTGATCTGGCCCTTGGCAACGTTTATTTTACATATGGAGAGAGAATACACAGGAAGCATACAAGTAGATATTAAGCAGGGCTTTCAAAAGTGCTCAGTTTACCATGAACAGCGTATACCAGTCTGGCTCGCGAGTCCGTCTCAACTTGCCTCGGGTTGTTATTGCCAAAACTCGAACGTGTGTGTGGGATATGAAACTTTGGTCTCAGGTTCCGACGAGCCGAACCTGACATGACTCAACGAGGCCTTCAGTGAGTCTCGGCTCGCTTTCGGCTCGTACGCGAGTGGTGAGTCGGTAGCCAGGTTCATGTACCGACATGCACAAGCTGAACAATACTGCGAATTGTCTGTGTTGTGACTACAGAAGTTGTCAACTTATGTCTCCATCAGACATTCTAAATTAGTCTTCAAAACCAGCACTATCATCTCTAGTACATTTGAGGGAATTTTGATGTGCGAATTTTTATCTTTCTAACAATTAGTTCTTAACCCAAATTTCCCTCTTTTTATTCTGATCCTCGCGAACATACTGCATTCGTGTGGAACTATCGCTATATCTGCAACTTGCTTCGGCAAACTCGTTTTGGATGCTAAAATGTACAAGCAAAGTGTTTGGTCCGAGTTTGAGTCACGAGCAAGCTGCCCGAGTCGGGCCAACGAACCGGACTCGGGCGTGAATGGACGTCTTTAGATACAGCGTCCTGCGAAGCAACTTTCGTCGTACCGGCCTGAATTCGCGGGAACGATACTTAACTTCCTGGGATGCCAGCGCCCAATGCCTCTCGCCCATTTATTTTATTCTCCAGCGCCGATTTGTGTTAGCACCGCCAAGGCATGGCTGATTATTAGCAACACCGATTTCCTTTGCTCTTTGACACGCTCTTCTTTTGACCCCGAGTTCTTACCGTCTTTCTCGAAACGATAATTAGAACCCTGCCTGTTGTGATTAGCTTTCTAACAAGAGTCTTAGCAAAGCAAAGTAAGAGTAACCGCTCTTACATTCTTGCAGTATCCAAAACACTTTTTTTTTTAATGATTAGCGATTTTCAATAGAGCTATTAAACATATAAAGATAAAGTTTGTTGTTACAATACATACACACGTGTTCAGATAAATTACAGTTCATCTCTAAAACGCTATTTCAAATGAACATTGCCAGGTTATACCGTAAACTTCTGAGTTTTAAATTTTCTTTTGGGGAATGTTTTTTCTTCACTGCCGTCTTGAATGATAGACGCAAAATAAAGACTCGTAATCGATGACTCACTGCTCTATTGCATGGTAAAGGGCACGGGACGGGCAATTTAAATTTGTTTATTTTCTCCTTTATTTAAGGAACACTTCTCTCATTCAAACACAAAATATGTAGATAGGGACGTTTACATATAATGGTAGAACGCATCACTCTGAAACATCAAAGTAAGTCCTTTTCTCCCTTTGTCAAGAAACCTTTTGTGGCATAGCACACGTGTACGCATAAACTCAATTTATATGTAACGCGATCAAAGCCAGTAACGGTCACGGAGCCTCAACATATTGCTGTCTTGTATAATTTTTTTAAATATATATTTTGCTTGAGATTAGCATTATCTTAGCTGTGGTGTTTTGTTAGTCAACTATGTTAGTTCCATCTAAAATTATTGAATTAATAAGACATACATTCAATTGATATTAGCTGAGCTTCCTATAGATGAAAACATGAAGTTACGCATCAATTTTACTTAACTGTAAGTCTGAACATTTTAGTTTCTAGATTCCGCACCTCTCGTTATTTTTTAGTGTCCGTTAGTCCTTTGCAACCAAAGGTTCTGGGATAAGTTTAATTATTCAGACTGAGCTAATGATGGCAAAATACTGTGTTAAAGAATGCTATTTTTACTAAAAAGTTCAATTAAAATAAATTTATGAATATATTTGGCTTTCGTTAAACAAATTGCATAAATCAGAAGATCCACAGTACCCACGAGTAGAAAGAAAAGGAAGAGAGATATATACTTCACTATATCACATCGGCATACAAATTAGTGAAAAGATCACAAATTTTGTGTCATTTGTTGCGACAGGCTGTCACACAGAATAAGTATTAGTGTGGAGTAATCCACGGAAATAGAGAAATCGCCTGTGGCCGATTTGAACATAAACTATCGTTCCTGTTTTTGATCATGCGGTAGCATATGTGATTCGCGTCCGAAAGTTTCGTAATTCAGTTCCAACCGAAAGTATTGGGAATTTTTTCCATTTCCAGCCTAGGAAATATCCGCGTGTAATTCATCGATAATGAACCTTTACAGTATTTCAACCATCATAATAAGTCGTATTCGATGTCTGCATAAATTGGAATAAAGTTACTGCTTTTACTTAATAACGTGAGCTTTACAAACCAAGCAACGAAAATTCTTTCTCATATTTTCTCCTCAGCCATATAATTTTGGCAATGTTTTAATAGATTTAAGACGATCAATTCCGACCATATTGGAAGTTGTGTAGATCTAAAATAGTCTGTGTGTTAGTTAAGTGTCAAACTTAAAAAAAAATTTCATCCTGTATAAAATTATTTTTTTTCTATTGCTGAAAATGCTTTTTCAAAGAACGTAAAATACTTATCACTTCATTTAAATAATAAGTATAGACTTTATGCTGATAGCGTTATCACTAAAAATGTAACTAATTAAGACAAAATCAGAGTTTAGTACTTCGCATAGTAATATTTGTTTAAATACTCGCCAATTTACTCTATCATCTGGCGTTATATCATTCAATTTCTTTAGGATTTCAGGTCAATGCTATAAACATCTGGTGCTGTTTGAATTTACGTATTACATAAGTATGTTTTGATAATAATGCAACTGCTGATATTTTTCAGTGCAACCAATATAATCATTACAGCATTGAATGTTCATTACACTCAGCTAAAATCTGTAATAACTTTAGGGATTAACTCCAAATAAATTATAAACTGGCAATTTATCGAACCAACATTGCTAAATACTGATAATATGTTGTGTTCCTCAATAGCAGAATTATTTTTATTTTTGTACTAATTTCTATTTTTAAGAAATAGAAAATTCGTATTTTTAAAAATGACCAGGTAAAATTTTTCCAGAACATGATACGAAATTATGTTGTGGAGTAGTATTAAAGAGAAAGTTCATTAAAAATAAGTTAGAAATATACAAAAATTTAATTATATTCAACAATTATATATATACATATATATATATATATGGCTTGTTATTTAGTGATGACATATATTTCACGCGGTAACCCATGGCATTAGCTTACTTTGTAAATTTTTTCATATGTACAACTTAGTTACTATTTGTTATTATGGCTGCAACAGAACAGAAAAAATTTGGATTTGACATTATATTATTAAAAAAATATAAAGTGTGACATTTTTTTATTCGAGTAAAATGTCATGTGTACAAGTTGAACAATTTTTGGTACAAAAATAAAATTATTAATTTTTTGAGGTCCAACGCCCTCAAATTTCTAAAATAGAGGGCACCGACAATAGAGTGACGGAGTATTAGGTCAGTTTAACTTCCTGTCGCTAGGGGAAATCTTATGTAGGTCAATTCGCACACACACCAACAGTCGCAGGCACACACATGATGTTTACAGAGTCCCTACGCTATATGGCAGAACTGTAGCCAAACTGCAGGAAATTGCAGACGGGCTGTGTTGTTATCTGGACTACTTGTTTGCGCATACGGCTAACATGTTTGTTTGCCTGACCAAGTTCGCTCCCGATGTTTAACAGTGTTCCGTTAGCAGAGGTTCGTTTGGTTGTGCTCGAAACGCGAGCATAATTGATTCGTGTATAATAAGTACTTGTGAAATCAAGTGCAGAGAAAATACCGCGTACGTATGGTGATGAAACGTTTTTTTATTTTTAAAATTCTATCACCTCGAACCCTAAACGAACCATTTCCAACTAAAATGTGATTTTGCGATACTTTAATAATACATGTTTTACGATTATTTTTTTATTTTACAGCAGACCTTTTTTACGCACGTTTCGATGGACAAATTCGTTAACAGCCGCAAGAGTGAAGCATCGAAGTACTTACTAAACGCTTGTAAATAATCCATTTTGAGAGAAATTGCTCCCAAATTGGATTTGTGGTTTCATAAATTTGACCACCTGACTTGCACAACAAAATGCCAGATATTAAGTTAGTACATTTATTACAGTGATGTAAAAATTTAAGTGCGACCTTTTAAAATGCAATTTACATTAGGCATCCTTTTAAATGTCAGTATTTTTTATAGAATTACTCATGGCAAAGAACACATTAAATGAATTTTGTCCTTAAAAAATTATTCATGACAAAGAACATTTTAAATAAATTTTGGAGTTCAAAAAATATTTAACACAAAGGACGCATTAAATGAATTTTGTTATTCAAAATAAGCTGCATTAAACACATTACGGAGAGGTCACATGAAAACTGCTTTCAACGTGTCCTCAAAATAATCATTAAATTATTTACTTGCAATTGATGCACAAAACTGTATTTTGCCCTCGACGAACCATTGCACACAGACCTTGCAGCTTGTACACTCAATCAATACCAGTTTTCGAATGTTAAGGTTCTAGAAACAGGAGTGGTTTTTTTTACTGTCTTTAAAATGCATGTTTTATTTGACGTGTGCAGTGAGTTCTTGTATGGTGTGTGAGTTAGTTCAGTCGCGTATTGTTTGTTGCTGCCTGTAAGATGTATTCTTGTTGCCGAATCCATTAGAGCTGTACGCACAGGGAAATGGCGAAATTTCAGCAATGGGTGTGCATTTCTGTAGGCCTGTCATGTGGCGGTGGTGGTGATTGAAAGAGATAAGCAAGTAAGAGAGATTCGACGACACCAAAATTACATTGTTTTAAACAAGTCAGGAAACGAACAACCAGTAATACACATTAAATCGAAGATAACATATTGCACGATCTTGAAGTAAAAATACTTACGATTTTCTGAAATATAATACATACAATAGAAAAAGGAACATGCCTGACGAGATCTGTCCTCTACGTGCCAATATTGGATAAATAACATTGACAAAATATATATATATATATATATTTATATATATATTATATATATATATATATATATATTCTGGAAAACACGTAGGCCTAGTACAAAGTTTATTCTCCAAAGTATTAAAGCGAGGTAGTGAATTAAGATTTAGAAATGAGTTGAATGAAGTCAATTTCAAGAAAACATTTTTAAAGCTCAAACACCTTATTTCAAAATTGAATCTTGAAGGGTGTAAAATAATTTTCAAATATATCTCTCCCCTCACTGTTTGATTTTCACTTTTATTGAAAATAAGCATCAAAAACTGGGGCCAAATTGCAGCAGTGGTCAGACTGCCCCCTTCCCACCAAGGAGAAAACCGGGTTCAATCCCCGGCCGGTCACTCCGAATTTTTGCAAGTGGGAATCGGGCCGGACGGTGCCAATGGTCGACGGGTTTTCTCAGGTATTTCCCGTCTCCCCCGCTCTTTCATTCTGGCGCTGCTTTATACTCACCTCACGTCACCCTTATCAGCTGTCAAGACCTCGCTGTTAAAAGCCGCCCAATTCACCCACTCACCCGTAACAGATGCAGTTGCACTCACACCTAAAGACACGACCACACACGAAAGAGCGGTTATGAAAGTTAGGCGGAAGTCCCGTAACGCCGGACGGCACCTAGAATCGGACACTCGTACTATCTCGGCAAGTCGCAACGCATTTTTTTTTCAAAAACATGTGAAAGGGGCACGGGGGAGCGTAGCGATACACGGTCGTGGGACGCGGTTTGCCAGTGACGCGCGAGGCCAAGGTGGGAGCGGTCGATTGCTGCTTTTGGCGGGAATACACTGCGTCACGTGAGATCGAAGTAAGTGTTACTGCTATGTTTTTGTGTTTAAATGTTTATGGTAATTATTATTGCACGTAGTGTTCCATAAATATTCGAAGTTTATGAAAGATTTTGTTGATTTCCAAACAAGTTTTGGTAAAAACACGTAACTTTGGGGATTCTTCGTCCCCTGGAACCGGACACAAAGTCATCCCTTAATGCCGGACAGTTAACAATTTGTTTTTTCTGGCAATTATATATGTTTTTATAATAATTGCTGTACGTTGTTTTAGAGGATATAAGAACGAAGAGAAATCGAAATGGAAGAGACGAAAAAGAAAGGAAAATGGGACCAACAGAGTTTACAAACTGCGATAGACAAGATTTTGTCCAAAGAAATGAGTTTGAGAGAAACTTCGTTGCTCTACAACGTTCCAAAAAGCACTCTACATGATAAAACATCGTTATTGAACCGTGGACAAGAAGAGACGTTGCAACCAAAGATCGGTAGATTCACTAACACCGTATCACACGAGTACGAAGAAGTTTTAGTGGAACACGTAAAATATTTGTCCAATAGATGTCTGCCGCTGATGAGAAAAGAGTTTGTGAAGTTAGCTTTTGACTTGGCTGAAGCTTTGAAGATTCCTCGTCAATGTAATAAAGAGAAAGTTGCTGCTGGTAAGCATTTTTACTACGATTTCATGCAGAGACATCCTGACATATCGCTGAGAGCACCAACAATCAACAGTCTCAAGCCATCGACTGGCTTTGATCCAGAAGTTGTCCAGATTGCCCATAGTTTGTCGCCATTGCCAGATGCTGCCTTAAAAGGATCAGTTTCTCGGAAGAGAAAATGTGAAAAAAGTGAAATTCTAACTTCATCACCATACAAAATTGCTGTTGAAGAAAAAGAGAATGAAAAGAACGTTAAGGACAAAAAGAAAGGAATGGGAAATAAGTTTAGAAGAGCTCTACAAGAGAAGGGGAAACAAACCAAAGGTTTATAGGCCAAAGGAAAAAGTGGAGATAAAGCCAAGAACAAGGAACAGTTAAGTCAAATATCTGACATAGGAACTACTTGCGTGGTGTGCTTAGAGGATCACGACGAAGACTGGATACAGTGCTCCAGCTGCCGTGGCTGGGCTCATGAAGCATGTGCAGACATCCCAGAATGTTCAGATGCCTACAAATGCGACCGATGCACGATGTTTTGAAGATGTCCGGCGCTGGGGGCTCTAAGTTAAGTCCGTCCGGTACTAGGTGCCACTTGCAGTGATTACAACTTATTTTACCAAAGTTTGATTTACGTTTTGAAGTTTGTTTATGCAGAAGTTGCATTTTTGTTAATTTATTTTGATTTTAAACTTTGTTGACGTAGTAAATTCATAAATAAAGGTAATTTCTCGAAGCAGGTATTTTTTGTTGTCTAAAAACCTTAGGCGTCCACCACCAGGGGACGTCCCCCTACACTTGAGGAGATATCGCCTGACCTATTTGTCCAATTTAGGAAACTCAAGAGAAGAAAATCAGGAGATACAACTGAACTAACACACAATAGAACTGCATACAAAAACATACTCATTACTGCAAAAACAAAACCAAACTATGTACGTCCATTGAACCGAGTGGGTAGTTCTAAAAACGTAAAAGGAAAGAAGGAAAAACTATTGAATATGAAAATAGATAGTTATGCAGTTTGTGTGAAGAGAAAAGCATTGAAAATATTATACAGTGCATAAAGTGTAGGTCTTCGGTGCATTCTATATGCGCAAGTGTTAAGAAGTGCGTGAAAAGGCATTTCTGCGACCAGTCAGAAGATAACACATGATTCAGTACACTGTAGTATCTCCTAAACACTTAAATATGCTCATCATTTCAGTTGCCATGTTAGGGAGACCGGTGGACCAAGCGCAGTGTTCAACCATAGGATTTATTCCTAGACTTGTATGTGTAAATATATATATCTCGGGTGTCATATTATGCTAGAGAAATAAACACCCTTCGTAATGCACATATGTAATAATATGTAAATATCTACGTTTACACAACAAAAAACAGAATTTATGAAAACTGGTAAAATTCAAGCAATTTTCTCCTGTATAGTTGATCCAACTAAATATTTGTTTTAACAGTCTAATTTATTTTGCCCACACAGTGGTTTAGTTTACTCAAGCGTGTGTTTTTTTTTTTAGATGAATAAAGTAGATTTTGATTATTTTAGAAGTTTTGGTCACACACAAAAATGTTTTGTTGGGGCTACTATGTATGGACATGCACAAAAAAGTATTTTGTTGGCTGTATCAAACCCTTCTCTCAGTGATGGTCCGCTCAGGGGCCAACAGGCCAGGATTGGGGGGGTTGGAAATCCTATCAAGGCCATCACAGACAGAGGCCCATCACTAGAGACCTGAAAAATTCATGGATTCATTTCGGGACAAGCTAGAAATTATGAAATTGTGTTCACATGTGCCACTTTTTACAATTGTTCCAAGCGTTATTTGACACCTCCTTGAGACATCTGTGCCAATGACAAACTTACAACAATATGCATGTCTGAACAATGCCATCCACCCTGGCAGCAAGTAGCCAATGAGACGTTGACGTCTGCTTATTTGAACATAAGCCGATAATTTTTAACCGACAGGTCACTTAATTAGCGAAATTTTCGGGTCCCTACCCACCAAACCGAATGAAATAAAGCCCATAATTTACTGGAAATGTTGAGAATCTGCAGGAGTGAAGGTAATAGCCATGCGATATGAGTGATTCAAAGAAGGAAGGAAGGAAGGAAAATCAATGAGTAAGAAATATTGAAAATTGGCTAAATTTTAAACTTTAACTTGGTATCTTATTACAGAAGCACTTGATAAACTTAAAAAGGAATGATTATATTTCATAAATTCTAACAGTTTCCTCGGGGATATTACATGTTTTCAGATATTTTAGCAGTTCCCTAGCCCCTTTCCAAAAAAAAATCATAATGTGTCGATTTACTTCTGTTTCTAACCCAGGCCACTAAACCTCCAGTCCGCCCCTGCGCCAATCGGAGCGTGGTTTCCTCGGCCGCACAGGCGCAGCTGACGACCTTCACGCCAGCCCTTGTGTGCGTGCGTGTCGGGAGACGACGAGCCCGACGTCTAGCGGTGGCTGCTTGCAGCACGCGGACTGGAACTAACACGACTCTTCGCGCATCAGCTCTTTCGCTACTACTGGCGTCTGAAGGCGCTCCAGATGTGCGTATATTGAATACCCGGCGTGAGGTTTGTAAGTCTCTGTTAGGGAACAAAACGCCACTCCTGAACGCCATATTAAATGACAGTTTTTTTATTTTATTAACAGAAAGAGATTTATATAAGGATCATATAAATGCAAATATTTGTAGTCAAATATTTATAGTTTCCAGAAATACAGCAAATACCGTAAAATACCGCAAAGGCGACAATTGCGTAACATGGGAGCCCAAGTTTCTATGCTCCAAATTTACTTTGCGAAATAAATCATATACACATGTTAATTTAGAATCAAGGATATTTAACATTGGGTACTGGAGTCCTGGTATCCTGAATCTCATTTAAATTATGTATTAATGTTTTTTGCCAACACATTTTTATTCGTCCAACAGAAACTAATGACTATTAGTATTATTTTCTCTCGTACGAATACAATTGTGTTTGAAAGACATTAATACTTATTTTAAAGAGATTCAGGAAGCCATTACTACTAGAGGTAATTTCGGTGATGTGCTGATGTATCACTTCCTCAAGCCGAACAATGCGCACATACAAAGGACAGACAGCATTACGCATGTGTCTCTGCAAAATGGTAATAATAGATCACATTTTTGCTGCGGACTTTGTAGGCGTTGTACAAGTCATTCCGAAAAAATACGTTTTTTAAACCCAGTTTTCATAGGCTCATATCTCCTTTAACATTCCGTTTCGGTATATAGTGTCCTATATATTTTCGACTTTATTTTTTATAAGGAATCACCCCCCGTAGTTTGGTATCTTAATTTCGGAACATTCTGTAAAACATAGATCACAAAATATGTGATTTAGTTGGCAAAGTTACTTAGGAGAATAGAAACCTTGGCTTTCATATTCCGAAATTTCTTACTTTTCGGTGCTATATTTTGAAAACTATAATAATTTGATTACAAATATTTACATTTATGTGGTCCCTATATAAATCTCTTTCAGATATTGAATTAAAAATTGATCTTGAACTATGACCTTAGGCTGTTTTTACGCGACGCAAAATGGCTTTCGTACAAGGTCCATCATGATATATCATGCAATAACAGCAAGAAAATACCATGAGAAACTAGTTGGTCCACCGATCGAAACTTTCATGAGAAAAGTTGATGGCCTCCGAATATCTTAACTAGCCAAAATTGTTACAACTAAATCTCATGAACACGCTCTGTTTTATATTAATGGCTTTTAAATACAAGAGGATGTTTATTTTACTCGTCCATCAAACTCACAAAACTATCTGAACTCCACTCCATTAAAAATAAAAAGTGTTCTTCGCATGTTTCCTCCTGGTACGGCTATATTCTCGGCTCTTCTACGTGGTCACATGACTAGCAGAGAACGATCAATAGAATCACTCGCTTCGTGCAAAACTCTCCTTAAAATAGGACATGCTCTATCTCCTGATTTTGTGCGAGATCTGCCTTGCACGAGATATTCTCTCATGCGATTTAGTATGCGAGTGCCGTCTTGCACGGGTTTTACATGTATCTTGAGTCGTGCAAAAGTTGCTTTATGGGAGAGTTTTGTACGGGAGAAATTTCCGCCGCGAGGTGCGCTGCTGTTCCAAAGAGGTCGCTTTTAATTTGGCGATAGATATAGAAATTCTATTTATTTGTGTGCTAGTGTTTGGCTGGAATTGTGTATGTACTTCTCCGTGCCAAAATATTAAATATTGATTCTATTTTGTAACTCTTATTCCCGCCCTCCAATACTGTTTACAAGAGTAAACAAGGACTGAAAAAAACAAATATGATTGTAGGAACCATTAGACTGTTAAAATAGGGACAACCCTCCGGTGGGTTCTAGGTACCATCTAAATATTAATATGGATTTTAATACCAAGAGAACTGTTTGATGTGTTTTTGTCTGTGATTGTATTGGCTACTATATATGGTTGTTACAGCAGACCACTGTATTCATGCCACAATACAAATAGTACCTCCAACAGAACAACTTCATCAAAATCCCACGACAACTAGGATTGTAATAACCTAATATAATATCGTTGCTGTTCAATACCAGCAACATAAAATTCTGTTAGGTTATTACAATTATGATGGTTGTGGTAACAATCAAAATATTGTTGAAGTTATTCTGTTGAAGTTACTATCTGTTTTGTAGTAGGAACGTAATGTTCTGCTGTAGCAACAATATGTAGAGTAACCAATAAAATCACAGACCGGAATACGACAAACAATTCTATTGATATTACTATCTAAGGTAACAAAATTTAGAAGGTACCGACAGCCCATAAGGTGGCTTTCCCTATTTCAACAGTCAAAATGGTTCCTGCAACCATACTTTTTTTTCTCGGTGTACAATTGTGTTTGGCACTGAGCTTTCGTAAACTTTTTTTTTGTGAAAAAGTTACTAAATTAAGGGGCTCGCCTACCTAGAGAAGTTTTCCGTGTCTGAGGCCAATAAATCACGTCAAGTGCACCATCACTGTTACATGCAAGGCTTTGAACTGGCATGTAGCGTTCTCGTCGTGCTGCGTCTACTTATGGGCCTATAAGTGAAGACCCTATCATTTTATTGATAGAAAGCCAGCAGTAAGGATGAATGCAGGGCCCTTATGTTTCTTGCGCGTATATTTTGAGATACCGCGTTTTGAAGAAACATTATCAGTTATGTTGTAGTGCTCGGAAATGGCGTTTATAATATGCGTGGACGTCTGGAAAGCGCTCAACAGGCATCTTCTGAATCGTGTTTTCTCTTCATAGATTATCACATTGTACGCGCGTGTGTAGTTTTCATCGGAGAACATGTATTTCAAACACACTGCAACGCAGTTCAAGCACCAGGTAGGCGGGGGCCTGAAGGTCATGTCGGGGCCGTAAGGTAGCGCTGCGACGTGCCACCCAAAACTTCCAAATGAATTCCCGGGAAGCTAAATTCCTCGCAAATTAAATATGTAACACCAGGCTATTATTACACTCGATGTAAGGCAGTAGATTAATTTACAAATGTCGTCACAGGATGCGGGCATCGCAGATGATTCAATTGATCTTTTGCAGCAGTTGCTGCGAGGACTTGTCCTTAAGGTAGAAGTAAAGTGGATCTCCTTATAGTGATGCAACCAGCAACACAGTAAATGCACCACTTTTTAAAAAGTACTGTAGATACTTCCAATATCGCAAGGAAAATATGGCTTGAGTTTCTTATGAAATATAAATGTTTAAATTTTATTCAGTATAAAATATGTCACCGAAGTAAGTATCTTTGATGGGTAAATTAATTACCAACGAAAATTTACATTTCGTACCCATGAATGGGCGTATTTATTCTCTGAATAAATAAAAAAAATTATTTTATTAAAAAATACCTCATTTAATTAGGTTAACAGTTTTTTTCTTCTATGATTTGCATGAGAAAATATTTGCATAACATTTTATAGGTGTTCTAAAAGTAACGTTTATGAAAATAAGTTACAATACATATTACATCTGTTGAATGGATTATTTATTTTTAAAATTAAAAATAATGTCAAATGCAGAATTTTTTCGCACCAATACAAAGATGTCAATGTATAATTTAATATAAATCAATCGCAGTAATTATAACATGTAAAATAACTGTACAATGTTGGAAATACATAATAATTCTAAAATATACCTAGGAAGCTGCTGCCTTCGTAGCGCAGTGGTAGAAAGTGGAACTACGTGAAGATGTCGAAAGATGAATGAACAGGGAGAGCGAGGTGATGATGTGCGCTATAACAGGCCTGATAATGGGTTGTGAACAGTTGGAAGAGGTCTGAGCACCTGCCTACCAGCAGAGGTGGAGGGGACGCGTGTCTGCCTGTGTGTCTGGCTATCGCTACGAGCATTTTCTGCTGCCTATAAAAATGAGAGTGATGCAAGTAATGCGATCATGAGCAACCGACCATTGCAGGTCTATGTTATTATGCCTGTTGCCATGCAGCAAAAAATATCATTTTACTATGTAAATCGCACACATTTCTCTCATCTCAGTTTGAAACTTAAATATAAATCTGTAATTACCGGAAACTTACAATTATGGAGGTTGTCATGCGTAAAACACTCGCTTTTAACAGCGAGGTCTTGACAGTTGATAAGGGTGACGTGAGGTGAGTATGGAGCAGCGCCGGAATGAAAGAGAGGGGGGAGACCGGAGATACCCGAGAAAACCCGCCGACCAGTGGCATCGTCCGGCCCGATTCACACTTGCGAAAATCTGGAGTGAACCGGCCAGTGATTGAACCCAGTTCGCCTTGGTGGGAGTGGAGCAGTCTAACCGCATCTGCTACTGGAGTAACTATCTCTATAGGCCAACAAGTTACTGGATCCTTTTATACCTGAAAGTTTCAATTTAGAATATCAGAAGCAGGAATATTCTGGGCTGTGAAAACTGTACTGTCGACCGGCAATACCATAATTTCGTCAATTCTGCAACATGTACGACTTGAACGAATATACTCGGTATAATATGTTAAGGGGTTGAATATATTAGCAGCTGTTGAAGAGAAAACAGCTTGTTCATATGCTTCTCCCAACAGCCAGCAACTTGATATATGGTTTCAATGAGACCAGGATGCGTTCTCAACTACATCTATACAACTAGATCATAATGGTTCTGAAGTGATTTGAAGAAGGCTGTATCAAGTGGTGGCATTCGATGCTTAGTATGAAAAGGAAGTTGCAGAATAATGACAGCGTTGACTCGGGCGAGTAGTAAGGCCTCCAAGTTCTTATTATGCGTACTATGACCAGTGAGCAGTTGTAGAGAACTCAGTTTTCACTGGTTTTAACCATAAAATTGTGCTAGCTGACAAATATAGAGAGAGTTAAAGGTAATATATGTATGCATTATTTGGAGCTGTAAATATATTACTAAATTCGTTCAAATTTTTTTAACTTTACTAAGACCTCCATTCTTTATGAACTTGGATGTGCATTTAGAAGTTTGTTAAAATTTCTACATACAAAACATACACAAGCGTGGAGGCCCATGTTCTAATTCTCGGCGTACTAAGGCACCTCGACGCACTGGTTGAAAACCACTGTTGCAATATGGCCATGTTTTTTATGCTTATTTTCAATAACAGTGAAAACCAAAACCATTACAGGAAGAAATGTAACTAACTTTGCTATTTATTTTCACTTCTTTACTAACCTTAATTTATCAGAGATGTTTCCTGAAGAATTAAATTTATTGTCTCTGAGTTCTTAACATTATATGTAATACTTAATTATAATAGCATTCATGCTGAGACAAATTCTATATACATTAATTATCTTCATAACCTTATTTCGTATCCAGCAGTTGTTCGTTATTTTAAAGTTTGGTGACGTCGAAAACGGCCGTTTTTGTCATGCATGGTTCTGTTCGATTGAGCCTGTCAGTCATCTATAAAATTTCATAATCGGTCCAGTCTTCAAACGTTTAATCGGAATTGGAGCCATTCAACTTTCTCAGACAAATATGGTGGCTTTTATGACGTTTCGGTGACGTCACGACTTTACAACTTGATTTGACCATTCTTATTGGAAGCAGTTTGACGGAAAAAATTCGGTTGTGTGGCAAGGGCTTTAGAGATATTGTACGAAATGTATTTCATTCAAATGTGTGGCGTCTGATGACGAAGAAGGCAAGGTAGAAGTGCAACGTACTCACGTAGCAGTAATTAACCGTGCCAGTGACCTCATCACTTTCATCGGTAACAAAATTCCCTTCTGCGGTACTTATACAGAATGGCCAAACATCCCTGCATGCCACTGCATTTTATGGTAGGCTTAGTCAATAATTATTAAATAAAGATTTATCGCAAATTTTCCAAGCACCAAACATGTATTCGTTCGACAGTTAATGGTTTTGTAGTGTGGGCGGGAACGTTCTTACACTTTCTGCTTTTTCTGCTCCACCTCGGCAAGCAAGAACAGAAACCGCACTGTTCCTACCACGCGAACAACAAGCAAAAAAGGTGTTTCCGATAGCACGAGCGAAAAAGCGATTGAGCGTGGAAAAAGCCGAGGTAGTCGAAAGTGTATACCACGCGAACCCTAATATAATATCCCAACCTAACAGGGGCCACCTAAACTAGCATAGGGCAGTGGATGAATACGTGTTTTTGGAAGCCTATCTAACCCAACCCAAATTGGCCTATAATACTAGTTGAATGAGCATCTTTGCAGTGTAAACCAGCATGTGATATTTTGTGAGTAAACTGCTCGTTTCATACTTGCATGGCCAGTAACCACGCTTCTCACTCTCCATATAAACGCTTAATACTCACGCGCGAATTTGAGGCCGTTTAAATTTGTTATAAACATGCTCCCATTGCGGCAGTTGTGTAATGTTGATATTCTAAAAAAATATTATTTTCATAAGTCACCGATTTAAACACTTCGCTTTCAATACGATGTTATGTCATATAATTACTTTAAGCGATTTGTCGCCAACTTTTACCGGGAGCACGCCAGTTAGAGTTCACGTCGACATCATGTCGCCAGCTCACCCTTCTCCAATCCACTGTCAAAGTCACATAGTGAACAGAGAAGAACGTGTTCGTTTATGTTCGAATTTTCAACAAATTCGCCCATTTACATTAATACAATTTTTTAACGATCTTTAATATGTTCTATTTGTACTAAAACTAAGTTTGAGAAAGAGGAAAAAAAACCTCAAAACAAAATCACTCTTACACAAACAGTGTTCTAACCTCAAATACTATCCACGTTGTTTTTTATAGTGCTGGCAAAGTACTTTTTTTTTCAAAAGTTTTTTTCAAAAGTGTTTATTTAACGATGAACGAGCTATACAAAAGAGCTCTAGTAATTTAAGATGATAGTTACTCAACTTGCAACCACATTATTTCCAGTTAGCTTCCTGTGTAGAGCCATTACAGAGAAGATAATAAATAAGTGCATTTAGATGTGTACGACTCGCTCGTCTCCTTGGAAGCCTCCCAAGTTGCTTAACGCAGCGCGATAATTAGAACGAAAAATTTTTATTCGATATGTTCCTAATTGCGTAAAATGTTGGAAACTTTCAATCTTGCCTTTGGCGTGTTACTTCCTCTATTAAGATGATGACGCATTCTGCGACCCTATATTTTATTTGTCAGAACACACGGTCTGGCGAAGCTCGCAGGCGGACGACCGCAATAAAGATTAACGGTTTTGCGGATGTGATGGGAGAATGGCGCCAGGACAGCCCGGTGGAACGACCACGTGCGGAGGAAGGCGGATGCAGCTGCATCTCGCAGCTGCCAAGGGATGCTGAGCCCACACCAGCGGCTGAGTCTGTCCCGGGCTAGTTTCAGCAATAAACATTGAGAGCTTTTAGCGGGCGTGCTGGGAGAATAACGACACGATATCCGGAGGCATAAAAACAACACATGCGCTGAACCAAAGGGGCCACCCAAGAGTTCACGCACGTGCAGAACAGAACAATAAACTTACAGGCCAGAATCAAGGGGCGACGCCAGGCCGACTGCGGACCACAGGAGCAGCGGCCAGGTGTTTTACGACTCAGGGGGGACGCGGCGAGCACCCCGGCCACGTACAGGGATGGGGCAAGTTGAATATGGCGATGGAGCCTACCAAACGACGGGAGAGTGGGAGGAACGGATCAGTCAGTCAAGGATCGAGAATCAGGCAGTCAGTTGAGAGACGTCAACGAGTCAGTCAGTCGGAGGACCTGAAGTGAGGCGTCCGGATCGAGAATGCATCACGACGTCGACCTCAGTTGGAGGCCGTCAAACGGGACGTGCGACGGGAAGAGTCCGAGAAAACGCGGCAATCGGCAGACGGGAATCTAGGAGGACGGAGCGAATCCGGGAGAAGACGACAACGGCAGCCGGCCATCGTCAGATGACGAGTGCTGAGTGGACCCGGGAGGAGGAGCTTCGAGATCAGGCGTCGAGATGCCCACCAAGTGCCGGAGCAGTCCCAAGTCGCCAGCCGAGAGAAGACAGCGCCTCCATCCAGATAAGTAGAGTCATCCAGCGAGTGTGAAGAATCTTGCCTTCCCCCCTCCCCCCTACTTGATGCGAAGCGCCGCGCCAAACAATACGGAGCCTACGTATAAAAGGGAAGGGGAGTGTTGTCTCGTGTGTACATGTATAAGTGGCCCTGTTAAGCGTTAATAAAACTTATTTATTGGTAACCTGAAAACGAGGTGAATTTATTAGTAAATTGAACCTAGAGACTATAGTGTCGACATATTCCTACGCCCTAACACTGAGGGCTAGCCTCAATTGCTGGTGCCTTACGCAGACAGCAGATTCACTGCCTACCTATAAACCATAGCATTGGGCAGGTATCAATGAAGATGGAGAAAATTTATCTCTGGGCTCTAACTGTATCATCAAAATGGGTTTAATTTATACACTGCTCACGCACTATAATCATTCCGAGAAAGTGACAAGTTCGTTTATAGTTTATCTTTAAATGTATGTTTACAAATCAAAAGTGAATCTTGTGACATTTAATAAAGATGTGAGAGCGTGGATAGTTACTTACAAGTTCACAACAGACTATAGAACTTCCTGCGCAGTTTTGGAATTCCTTTGAAATTTTTGAAAATGATATATATTTTATATCTTAACTATGAGTTTAAAATAAGCACCTTATAGGCAAAAATGTATTAGTGGTTTAACAATACTTGAGGCATTTAAAAGGTTTCATTTTTTGATTTAATACGCAATTGCAATATTCTCTGCACAAAATACTAAACACCAGCGTTATTGAAGAAAACTGTAGCGACCAAACGTTTGCTGGTTTAGGTTTAGTTAACCATTATGTATAATGAGGACTGGCGTTTAAGTTTTTCTTGCTGTAATTAATAATTGCCATATGAATACTAAATGATGAATACAGAAATATTGGTGCCGTATACGCCAACAAAACTTACTAAACGTCAAAATTAATTTTCTTTCCTTTGTAAACCATTCCATAGCTCGCGGCTATAGCGTGTTCCGCAATAACAGAGTCTACGCTATATTGTGTCCCATTCAGAATTTTTGTTAACAAAATGGTGATGTGGCTCGGATTTTGTTGACAACAATTATGATGATTTTTTTTTTGTAACTTGCGTTTTCCGTTTTGTCAAATTCGAAGCTGAAAAATTACCAAATTCAACATACCAGCCATATCAGTTTTGATGGTTTGAAACGTTCAGATACCCACATACAGGCGGGGTTATTGGAGTAAACAAATGTGTGTGGTATTCACGAAAATTATTTCACAAAGCAAGTTGATGAAACAGTCTTAAAATATGCATTTTCTCATTACACAGTTGTGGCAGCGTATCACCTCAGATACCAGCGGCCACAACTTCCCATCTGAATTTCTGTTACTCATACTCTAAGCACAAGAGGTTGAGAAAGGTATGGGAAGCTAACATTCCAATCATTCATATAAACCAGATAAAGGAAATTTTACTATAATTGCTTCCAGGTTAGGTGATATGCAATTGCACAAATAAACAATATAATTAACGTTTTTAAATATAATTGTGGCCTGTCGAAACTATTTTCACTTATCGCCACCCAAAATGCTTTACAATATATAAAAAGTATATAATTAAATACAATATAATGAATTAAAATACATTACCCATAAAACGTTCCTACTCTTCAAACTATCTTTATTTTTGACTTCTTAAAAAGCACCAAAAAAAAGGTACAAAATCGCACAATCAATGGCTTTACATGGCATTATGTTCTTAAATTTACCATAATAGGTTGTAAAACGTAAAGCAGTGTTGCAAGACTACTTTGAATCTAAATGAGAGGTTTCCGGAGAAGCAACTGCCTTAAATATGTTTCATTTCACTGACCATGTCCTCCCTTATGCCCAAACCAACTCACACACACAGCCACCATCCTCTGATACCAAAGAGCCAAGGGAACTCCCCTAACCTAAACACCCGAAAGGGTTGGTAGTGCTCAAGAGATGTTCACTTCACTCAATCACTCCACAATGAGTAGCCGAGGATATTCTCCTCACCATGCTCCTAGGGAGTAAATAGTGCTTCTCCACCATACCACTCGTTACCAGAACAAAGCGGGGGATATTCTCCCAACCAAACACCTGTCGGTGCCGGCAGTGCTTGGTCTAATCTCATTCACACTCACAGTTCTCAACTCAACATTCACAAATACCACACTTGCAGCTTCCAGAATCAGTTTCTTTACTACTTCCCCGGACTGCTATCTTCTCAACTCGTGCCCCAAGAGTCCCTTCCCTCACACGAGCATGTGTATATTTCTTCATAGACATAACTTGGTATTGTGTTACCACGAAGGCAAACTCCCAAATAGCAAGGCTGACTCGAAGTCTGGGAAAAGTTACAGGGCGCCGTCGACTTCCCGGTGTGATACTAAGTACCAACATCGCCCCAAGCAAACCTAAGTTCTGACACGTGCGTTTAACTTCTGTGGTCTCGCGAAGAGCATCACCAATGCTGCGGAGCATAGCTTCCTCCCCTGGTCTTCAACGCATCTTTCCTCTCGCAGTCTCCCATCTACGTCTCTAAGGAGGTGTGCCTCCGGCAAACGAGTCAACCTGAAGCCGCTCGCTCCCTCCCCGCGACACCCGTGCCTATCGACACCCGACCCTGTCGGGGAGCCTTGAGAATACTCCACATACATTCATATCACATTACACCATCTAGCGCGAACCGCGATCAAGTACCGCTACGCCATACCGAACAGCCAATTATAGCAAATTAACCAAGGACGGCTCTTGACAACAAAAGCGAAACGCCTAACTTTTAACAGCGAGCAACCCGCCGCACAGCAACTGCGTTCGGGAAGTGGAAGAAGAAACAGAAGGCGAAACACCAGGTCGTCGTGCCTCTCCATTATTCAGCGCGGGAACAAGGCAATAGAAAACACGCACATTTTTTGCTGGCACTTGTTTTCCAATCGCGTATATATGTTAGAAATGTATGTACAAAGTATAACGATTTTAAAATTAGTTTTGAAAAAGTTATGATTGAAGTAAAGTTTTTCATTTTAAACGCTCGCCAAAACGCGTCTGTCGCGCATGCTCAGTTCGTGACGTCACAAGTCAGATACAACCTCAGCCGCCGTGTTAGTTTACTTCAGCGGAGACGCGCATTTGGTAAAATAGAAACTATTTGAAGTAATGGAAAGTGAAAATAAAGAGTCAATTAGGCCAAAATCATCTAAATGGTGTATCGTACCACAGTGTACTAGTACATCTCGCAAAATATCTGATAACATTTAGTTTTTTAACGCAGTTATGCGAGATATTAAAGATGTTTCACCAAAATCAGTCCTTTTTGTTAGCGAAAACCACTTTAAAGTACGTAATTATATCTATGGTGTTTCTGTTTACCGTATGTAATATGTAGGTAGTTTTAACACTGGACTTCTTAAGGTATTTTGCCTACATCTCACCTACCCTTCATTATGGTACTGAGGTATTGTTTAACAAACGCTGCAGCACATTTATCAATTCGTATTTGATGTAGACGTGAACATAAAATATGTTACAGTATTTCATAATAATAAAGCTATATAAATATGTTTACAGAAGAATAGCGTCACAATATAAACGATGCATTTGGTAACTTGATACATTCCAAGTTAAACCTAACAGAAGGAATTTGGTATAAATTTTGTTTAATTAGTTTTTCATAGCTATCTAACATCCGTTTCAAAAGCACAGCTACCATATTCAGGCTATATTCACACTGTATGCCTAAATAATAACATGTCGCGATGCTAAGCCATGCAAATAAAACATTAAATTATTTGGATGTGGCTCAGACTGCCTCTTGCAAAAAAATTAGTTTATGTTATGCGGTATTTATTCAAACATAACAATCTGTAATACATTTAAAGTTGCTTTGATTTCTTTATAGTTGGCTGTCATGAGCATATTTGAACATATTACCGCAAAGACCAAGGGTATATGATTACTTATAGTCTATTTGCGGTATATTCACACTTTTTGAATCAAACCTTTGAAAAATTGCCCCATGACGTGTTTGGCTGTTTCCTAAATATGGCCTGTATCAAAATCGTTTTATACTTCTGTTAACATAAAAAGCATATAAATTTTGGTTAAATTTAACTTTTATTAATATTTTGTCTTTTATAATTATATATGAACAAAAACATAGAAAACATTTGTGTGTTGGTAATGCTTAGCAAAAAAATAGTTCCCATGCAAATCACTATTAAACTGGGTGCGCACAAATGCGGTGCGTTGTCAGTTCGGTGTATTTTTCTAGACTTGGTTATGCTTTGTTTGCACGAGGCGGAGGAATAGCTTGGAGACAGGAGAACTTTAGCAGTGCTTCAGATAGATCGGAAGTAACCGTGAATGTACTCAACAGAAATTAGCTCCACGCCACGCGCAGAAATACGTGTTCAATAAAACCCCAAGTGTCGGTCTAATTTTAAAGACGTATTCGAGTAAAAAAATACAAGGACACCAGTTCGAGTGCCCATCAGACAAATGACGAGGGTGGTGTGTATAGAAAATAATTAAAAGAAAAAACTGGACGAGAAAAGGAAAACATCACAGACGAACATAATTGCCATAACAGATGTACACACACACGACACAACAAGTACAACGCAGACGAACAACAACAAGTATAAGTCAATCCGCGGTTTCTTCACACTTTCTGAATAAAACGTTTGAAAAATCACTCCTTTTATGACCTGTTCGGTTGTTTCCTGAATATGCCCTGTATTACAACCGTTTTATACGTGTGTTGAAATGAACCTACTGCTGTATTTTTTGTTAAATAGATTTTTTATATTATACTTCTACATTAAAATATGTCATGTATTATTAATATGAATAAAAAGAGGGAGAAAATAGGTGTGCTGGTAAAATCTATAAATAAATCGTTCTTATGAAAAATATTATTACAGTGAGTGCGCACGAATGCGGCGTGTTGTCCCTTTTTGCTTTGTTTTGTTTTGTTTGTATGAGGCTGAGTGTATACTCGAAGTAGAACTTTAGCAGGGTTTCAGAAAATTTTGAAGTAACCATGAATTGACAATACGACGTAATTAGTTGTGCATCCAGTGGTAAAGACAGCTGGACAGCGCGCTGTTAATATTACTGTTCACCAAAAATTTCTCATCATTTTATATTTTTACGAAATACTGCTCAACTTGTAAATGTTACATACTAGTACTATTTTCTCGCACAAAACATTAGAGCGCATGCATTTGCATTACGACATATTAAAATCACAATGTTAGCAATTTGGGAGGTACAAAAAAAATTAACGAAAATATTAGAAAAATTTAACAAAGGTATCTAAGGTATGATCAGCAGAATTTATTTCGCAAAATAATTGTAAACTGCTACAAATCAAGAAGGATACAAAAGTTTACTTATTTAAAGTAATGTCTTAAAATTGCAAAAACGTGTCATAGTTAGATTATAAATATTTCTTGGAGATTATTTTTATTATTTGCAAGCCAGAAACTCTAAAATTGTATTTTTTACGTGTAATTATGCAATAAATATGTGGCATACATTTTTTTTACGATAGTCAATAGTACTTGTGAGTAATATCTGAAAGCTAAGCAGTATTTTCCTCAAATATAAAATAATTGTTTTTTGGTGCCCAGCTCCCTCGATGTTCCGGTAGCTGGTCACTGGAGCTGAAGACCAAGAGGAGGCTGGCAACGAATTCCTTCCACGCTTATGGAGTGCCGGAGGGGAAGTTGATGCCCAAGTCATCCTGCAAGTTAACACTGCCCTCCGCAAGCCGCGAGTTGTATAAACGTGCCTTCCCACGGCACCTGGCTCCGCCAACTTGCAGAGGAACTTTGCGGACCCGCCGCCTTGGGCGAAGGTGAATAATGCCCTGTTACGGCAGTTCAGTTGTTCCTTCCACGAAGCACGTTAACAAATATAACTCAAGACAGAGGGAATTTGGCTCTCCCAATGTGTCTTTGTCGGAAGCTAACCACTAATATCGACATGTCCACCCTTCTCAGCTATTCCTTCTTGTAGTTTTACACTCATTTGCAAAAAAAAATATCACTCTGATTTTGTCATTGCAGGATCACGTAAGTTGGTACAGGCACAGGACATGTATATAGATGTGTATACAGGAACCATCAAAATATTGTTCCACACCAAACATGTTTGCAGGGGACTAACACTTACCGGATGCGCTTAGTATGGTTTTGGATCACATGTAGCACAAAGCTAGGTGGTGATACGGTCGGGTAGGAAGGCATACAGAAGTCGGATGCTCTTCTGAGAAGGAACCTGCCACAGCCGGCGCATCCGACCCTCCAAATCCACCGTAGTTTATGCTGGTTGAAGTTGCAGTCCTATCTGGTCCCAAACGTCCTCGATAGGTGAGGGGTATGGAGACCTTGCTGGCCAAGGAATCAAGTTGACATCACAAAGGCAGACCAGAGACACCCGTGCTGTGTGAGGCCAGGCATTATCCTCCTCTAAAATGGGGTTTGTCAAGCTGCACAAGGAAGGGGAGCGCACATGGTCGCACTATTTCCTAGACACATCGCCGCGCCGTCGGGGTTTCTTCTATCACTACCATCGGAGTGTGACAATAGTAGGAAATGGTACCCACACCATGATACCTTCTGTTGGGGGTGGTAGTGCCACTCTACAATGACGAGTGGATCCCGGCGCTGATCAGGACGTCTCCAGACTCGAATTCGGTGGTCCTCTGTATTCAAACAAAACCGTGATTAGTCGCTGAACAACACTCATCGCCCATCCGCAAGCCACCATGCTGCCCGTTCCCAGCATAAGGTCGCATGTGCTCGGCGATGCTCAGGTAGTAATGGTAGACTTCGTAACGGACGCTTGGGTGACAAATCCCGCTCTGCTAGCCGCCTGGATATGGTACTGGTGGACATAGGTGTATCCCCAGCTGCCGTGACATGTCCCTTGGCGGTGCGCAGCGACGCCCGTGAGTGCTTACAGCCTGTCGCACGATTAAACGATCATCCGCCGGGGTTTGCCCGAGCCTTTTCGACGTGTGTGCGTGTGTGTCTTCCTGATTCACTGCGTCCATCACCGCCTCACAGTGTAGGCAGAACAGTTCAAGTGACGAGCAATGCGCCGAAATGTTCAACCTGCCTCTTGGAGGCCGACGACATTGCCTCTCTCAAATTCATCTAGATGGGAAGGTGCTTTCCGAATGCGCCTTCGGGTCATGCAACTTGTACATTGAACTCTGCTCTGTGACCCACTGTTCACGCTGCTAATAAGGCTGTATTCCTTGTCTTGCAGCTATGAATCATGGAGGATCAAGTATGCCTCTAGTGGCACATCTGCGCAAGTAAACCGCATTAAGCACAAATTGGGCACTGTGTGGCAACCTTCGTTGTACTCGCGCGATCCGTTCATAGTGATCATTTGTTTTTGCAAATGAGTGTATAACGTCAGGGAAATGTTACAGCACATTTGTATTTCATGTACATGTTCACGTTTAAAGCAGCCTACTGACATAGAGTGTTTCTAGAATTATTTTAAACTGAGCCAATAATTTGGAGTTCCAGATACGAGGGTCTGGAGGAAACAATAAAGGCCTTAATGGATTATAAGAAAATCGAAATGGAACTCATTATTAAAGGTTTTGTAAAATAATTGAAAACAAAGAAGGTCATGTTAATGCCTTCTCTCTGAAAACATTTGTGCCAAATTGAAGACTGTGGTATTCGATCTATGTACGAGATGGTCGATAAGGATTGTCCAGGCACGTCTGGGATTGTTCCGTGTCGCGGAATCGGTCGAAATAGTACAAGCATGGACGAACCCCTCGAAGATCGCAAAAGAGCGACACACCTTTGGAAAAATAAAACTTAAAGGCCACAACGCAATTAAAAGCTATGACATTTAACTTCATGTTTCTGTTATTTTTATGAAATCACTGTTGCACAATACAAACTTAAAGTCGAAGTTCAGAGAATGTATTTTAAGTTGGTATTAAAATAATCCATGGCATCAATACACGGGATGATTCTCAATTAGACCGAGGAACTTCAGCAGGTGATTCCATATAAAAAAGTAAAAGGAACACATTTGGGAAACTTTATACCTAAAGCAAATATTAAGGGAAGTATGAGCTCTTAAAAATCGAGAATTTAAACCGTATTTTTGCAAAATATCGGTAACGAAGTGAAATGAAATTACAACATTCCGAACATTGTTTTATGTTATCGAGATCTTCAACTTAAGAGCTAGTCCTCATTAATACCGCTCTTCGTTATGAAAATAAGAGGTACGCACGCTCGTATTGCATACAGATTTCTTACCATCATAAATTATGAACATGTTATGCTTGTTTATTAAGAGATACGACCTAATTAGCACAAATGGCCCCTCTTGTTACAACTGCCAACTACCCACCGTTTTCGTTAAAACGTACACGCGTGATCGGCATTTTATAGCTGCAGCAGTAGTTTGTGTGCGTTTTTAACGAAAACGGCGGGACCTAGGCAGTTGTAACAAGAAGGTCATTTTTGTTAATTATGTCGTACTTCTCAATAAACAAGCATCAAATGTTCATAATTCCTGGCGGTAAGGAAGTTGTATGCAATACGAGGGTGGCCACCCTTGTTATTTTCATTGCGTAGGGAGGTATTATAGAGTGTTAGCTCCTATGTTAAAGATCCCGATAGCATAAAACAATGTTCGTAGAGTTGTAATTTAATTTTACTTGGTTACCGATATTGTGCAAAAATACGGTTTAAAATCTCGACTTTTAAGAGCTCATACTTCCCTTAATATTTGCTTTAGGTATAAAGTTTCCCAAATGTGTTCCTTTTACTTATATATATGGAATCACCTCCCGAAGTTCCTCGGTATAATTGAGAGTGGTGTAGTGGTTAGGCTACTCGCCTCCCACCTAGGCCAACCGGGTTTGTTTCCCGGCGGACGTTGCTCCCGGATTTTCGCATGTGGGGATTGTGCCGGACGATGCTGTTGGTCCGGCGGGTTTGCTTGGGTTCTCCCATTTCCCCCAACCATGCATTCCGGTTCTGCTCTATAGTCACCTCACTACACCCTCAGCGGCTCTCAAGACCTTGATGTTAAGTACCCCCCAAAACTGTAATCATTCACAGAGCCTTGCGCTTAGTGGTGATAGATCACTTGATGCGCAAAATAATTTAGCCCAAATCGCTTCGGCACTTCTCGGCCTCAGACGTGGAAAATAGGCGGAGGTAGGCGGGTCCCTTAATAGTGGATGGCGCCCGTCACTTCGAGTTTCCAAGTAGGTCGAAGTCCTCCAGATGCGCACCAAAGGGACTCCTCCACCCCACCTCGTCTTAGAGACAAGGCTTCCTGCGCCCGCGGATCCTCTTCCGCGTAATTGAAGTGCATGGTTCTTGAGGCGCGCCGTGTGGCAGAAGGGGGCGGAGACGTCTTCGCCGACCCGGCAACTCGATGTTATTAATTATGCAGGCAAACAAAAGGTCCATCGATCCTTCTCCCTTCCAGGTTTTTGTACATCGAACTCATCTTCTATGTAGTATCGTATAGTTTATCACTGACGTTAACTACACTGTAGAGTTTCTTGGTGATGTCCCCCAAACGGGGATTCATTGAAATATCAGCTCGCTGATTAGAAGTCTCACGAAGAAATATTCAATTATCACATGATTTCTTTAATGTAAATAAGTCTGGCTCAATTCGTGTTACTGGTTCTACACATATAATTTACTTAAATAAAAAGTATGCTTCCAACCACCAGTTTTAAATAACAGGATGATGAAAACCCCAAAATATGAACTTCATACAGTGAGACATAAATCTAAATGAAATTCTCATGGTTCCATAATAAATAATTCCTTCCATGTAGAACTCATAAAAACTCAGCACCTGACATTTAAAAAAATTAACTCTGGACTATTCCAGAGTAAAACTTTTTACTTCCTTTGGTGTAATACTACTTACTTCCTTTGGCGAGTGTTGTAAAAATATTCCCTAAACATCTAGCATATGTTACCTTGCTTTTACTGTAAACCCTGAAATGTTTTAGGGAACAATACTGTTTACAGGAATAAGAAAATGCATTATACTGGATGTCAAAAATTAATGTTTACACTCTGTGAACGTGAATAACAGAGAAACTATATTAAATATTATCTGATAGGACTGCGTGTTTTTGACGCAGTAAGGAAAACGTTTGATTTGTGCGAGTGGGCGTAGTCATTCAGCTGTTGAGAGTTCCGTTCGCAGACGCGAGCCACAGCACTACAATTGTAGAGGAAATATCAGAAGTAACAAAGTTTTCTTTCAAGCAAAGTACGTTTATTTAAAGTGTTTCTGGAAATACGAGTAAATGATTGCGGTGCGAAGACGATGGAAAGCAGAACTCGATACTGAACCACCGTCACATGTAACACCGACACGATTACAAGACAAGTTTATGAGGGATGGAACTGTCTTCTTATTAGACAGGAAGGATAGCACAGCAGCGAAAACCGACGAAGTAAGTGTGGGAACTGTGTTGCACACATCCACAGGTTCCTCCGAGAAGCCAAAGTCCGCACGGTGAGCTGCCAGTGTCCATCACATTTTAAAGTAGGTAGAGTGGAGGCCGTACGTTCCCACATTACTTCAGGCCATGAATGAAGATGACCGAGATAGGAATTTTCTGATTGGGTTATGAACATGTGCAACGACAACGAACTGACGTGAATCTTTGGTCCGATTAGGCGATTAAGCGACCTTTAAATTGAATGAAACTCTCAACCGTCACAACTGCGTGTACTGGGCCCATGAAAAACCCCACGTTGTGGTAGAGCAAGCAATTAATCTTCCTGGGCTAATGGTGTGGTGCGGTATGCCGGCCAAAGGATTTGCGTGGCCATTCTTCTTCTACGGAACTATGATATGTGAAAGTAACTGAATCATGTTGCAGGAAGACATTTTGCCAGTTGTTCGCCAACTCTACCCAGATGACGATTTCTATATCCAGCAGAAGGATGCATCGCCATATTACCATCAATATGTATGGTCGCTCCTGGATGAAATATTTGTTGGGAGGTGGATAGTCGGAAGTGTTGAGTAGGCATCCATCCAGATCTCCAAGTTCAAAGCCATTATATTTTTATCTGTGAGGAACTCTGAAGAACATACTGTATGCCACAAAGCTACATACAGACACTGGATGCCATGGGAGACGCGACTGTGATCACCTATTGAATCCACTCTCGCCGAAACTGTGCCCAATGTTTGTCATTCTGTTCTACAGTGTTGCAGACAATTTCTTGCTGCTTATGTCAGACATTTTGAACATTGTAACAGCTATTTACATTCGCACACACCCAACGTTGTCCTTAAAGCGCCAAATACAACCAGTCCCATCAGATTGTCTTCAACAATTCCTCTGTTATTCATCTTCAAAAAGTGTAAACATTAATTTGAGACATGTGGCACAATAAGACGAATGGATTGATTGAGCTATAGTTGTTATTGTTTTTAATATAATATACAATACAGTTGTTTCACATATAATCAGTTCAAAAGTTACCTTCATTTAATGTGCGTGGAAATAAAAATTTACCAGAGTCTCAACTTATTTATTAAGAATCACAATTGATTGATAGGTTTGAATTGAATAGTCTTACACAGCATTATAAAATGATAACATCAATGATATTTGCTCGCTCTGAGGTTTTGAACATTACACAGTTCGACTTAATTTGGTAAACCATAGTCTGATAGAAAATTTAAATTGCAGTCATGGGCATCCATAAGTAGTTACAGTGTTAAATGACAATCATATTATCAACTGTAAAAGATTTTCCTCGGTGCAGGAATCACTTCGAAAGTTTTTAAAGGTCAAAATTCGGGGGCCCACTACTTCCCCCTTATTCTCGCGGGGAATATTTGAAGAATTCAACTTATGAACAATTAATTTCAAAGTTTCAGTGACACCTGACGTTCGTAGTTTAAATATGGTAGTATTTTATTAGTTCGTATGTCAGGTTAATGTTTTTATGAAATTTTTTTTTTTTTTGGAAGAGGATGCCTACATGCAGCTGTTTACATCTTTGTACATGTGACGATTATGAAATAATTGAATTATGTCTTAGATCAGTGGACTTAATCTTCCATAGCATAAAATTCTATTTCAAACTAGAATTTGACTGGGGAGAACAAAAACATGCACATTGCGTAACCCATATAAAATGGATGTAACATATATATTTATACCAATTAATAAGAAATTAAAGGAAAACTTTAAGGGCAGGAATGTTGAGAGGAAGGGGAACCATGCATAATAATCGGCAGGAAGAAAGTCTAAAAATACTGGTAGAAAATGCATCCATGCCTGCTAGAAGCAGAGGAGTGAGTGGATGGCTGATATTTTGAATCCTGAATGACACCTGACTCGTGCGCCAGAACATACACAATCTCACTACTCGAAATGTACGTTCATGGCATATGTTCTCGACGGTGAATGTCATGATGAGAAGGTCGAAGTGCAAGTTCATACAAATCGTAATGAAGGACGTTGCTACGTTTCCATGATGACTGATAGTTAGGACATACCTACTGAAAATATGTATGAGATAGACGCTTAACAACGAAGATGGAAGCTGTCTAGAAAATCTATAAAATTTGGGTTATATGTGGGAGAAGTTTAGTAGTCTCTCTATTCGGATTTGTTTTATCTTGTTTGACTGTTTTCACGAAATACAGAAAGTACGTTGGCTGAGAAAATAAAATCATATTCCTTGAGGAAATAAACCTGAAATCACGCAGTCAACAATTTTGTAGAGACAAATAAAAAAAAATAATGTGGCCTCAAGTTTACGGAATGAAAATTTTTAACGATGCATGTCTCTTTGAATGTAAAAGTATATTTCAAAATAGCGAACGAAAAAAAAAAACAAAATAACGAAACGTAGTTATCATTTTAAACGACGGTGCCTGCTTCAAACAACATATTCTCAGTAATTGGGGGGGGGGTAGCGTTTGCGTATATCTACCAGCTAATATGTTCGTGGACTGGCCGCATAAAGTCGCTGTGGTGCTCTGCAGCAGACAGATTGTAACACGGGTAGTTGCGTGGATACGGTACAGTGTAAGCGGAACGACGGCCTTACTTTTGAAGGGCATCTAAATGCGAGAGGAGGAACACAACAATGTCGCAGTTTGAGTAACGGGCAAACATAAAGTTCTGCCATAAAAACAGGCATACCTTCTAGCGAAACATTTCAGATTATTAAAAACGTGTACGGTGACGAAGCCACGGACCGCAGTCAGAGGAGTGTACTGAAGTGTTGCAAGGTAATCTGGTGCTTGCTCAGTGCTGTACACACTCGGTGCATGCAGCAGGAACCAGTAACCAGAGTGGAGCCAGGATAAACTTAATATATTGCGGCCACTCACGAGAGAGCGGCGAGACACCCATTGCACGTGCTGTCACGTCAACTCCACTACTACGTTTAAGCAGCCAATGTGTAAACTAGCAAACGACTTAGCATAGCACAAAGCAAAACACAGCCTACCTTGCAACAGTTTACCACACGCCGCTGGCCGCAGTGCCGTGTTTAAGTTGCACCAACGCTTTGCGCAGGGGAAAGACAGTTTGGAGGACGATGTGCGTACTGGTCTCGACCACGAACGATCTGAACTGACCACAACATCGAAGAAGTTACAACGTTGGTGCGTACCAACTTCAACCAAACGTTAAACGATCACGCAACAGTGGTACGGATTATCCATGAAAAATGCTAAAATTTTCGTTAGGGTGACCTGAACGGTGTGCCACGCACCCAGACGCAAGACCAACGTGACGATCGCATGACCATTTGCAGTGACCTGATTAGTATTGCTGATAACGATGGGGGTGTTCCTCAACCGGATCAGAACATGGGACGAAACATGGGTGTTTTCTGTACGATCCAAAACTGAAGCGACAGTTGGCCACCTGGAAATTGCCATCATCGTCACGACCAGGAAATACCGCGGCATGGCAGGTCAGTAGACCTGGCGATACTCGAACTGTTCTTTGGTTCATTGGGCATTTTCCACGTGGAATTTATCCCACAAGGAGCAGCTGTAAACTTGACCCGCTACGTGGAGATCTTCGCCGTCTACGCGATGTAATTCGTCATAAGCATCCTGAGTTGTGGCGTAGGAATAACTGGCTGTTGCTACACGACACATCGCTCTCTGCTTGTCCAGAAGGAACAGGCAACAGGTCACCGCGATGCCACACCCTACATACTGACCTGATCTCGCACCATGCGATATCTTTCTTTCCCCACTTGAAAGCACATCTACTTGGGCGTGGATTTCATTATCCGAGGAGATAATCACTGACGAGAGAGAAGTCGAACAGGGTCTTCCTGCCAGTATCTTTCACCTTTGTTTTCAGCCGGTTTATAAACGTTGGCAGACGTGCATAGCAGCCAACGGCGACTATTTTGAAGGACGATGTGCATATGCGTAAGTGGACGCCGTGGCACGTGGCTGCCTACACTCAGAAAACCAGTCCACACACTCACTGACTGTGGTAATAAATCTTAACTGAACCCAAATAAGGGAAATTATTTACAAACACGATGATCAAGTTAACATATTCCATACAGGCCTAAAAAAAATAAGACACGATTTTCACTTGAGGTAGTTAGGACTAAGCGTTTCGTTTAGTCTAATGTTTGTATCTGCCACATCTTATGAGGCTTCGTCTTCTATATTATACCACCTATACTTGTAAAAGTTACCTATTGTTTTTTTTTCTATTTTCCTCCAAAAGAAAAAGCTTATGAAATCATATGAATGATTGTCTAGATCAGGGGTACTCAAACTGCGGCCCGCAGGCACATTCTTTGTGGCCCGCGCTCGCCGGCTTCAGTAGATACAAGTTACCAAATTCTTATTTTTAGGGTGTCTGTTACAAAAATAAAAAAGCAATACATAATACGAATTTATTAAAACGTAAAGTCACTGATGAAACAAGACGACATTTTTCAATATTTTATCAGTCAGGCGACTTCTGTACATATTTTTCATGTACTACCTCCGCCCGCCATCACCGTATTGAACGAATAAACAAACGACTTGCAAGACGATACACGACATTCTGAATTTTAAATATCATCCAATTACCTACCTACTTTTAGTTCACAAATATTATTATGTCAAGTGTCGTAAGTGCGGCCCGCGGCGGTCTTAGTTTTTCTTAATATGGCCCCTAAAAAAAAAGTCTGAGTACCACTGGTCTAAACGTAAGCTCCCCCCCTTTTTTTCCTTCTTAACTTTAGAGCCCATAAACAGAATTTCACCAAACTCGCTACTCACACAGTGCATCCTACTGTTATAATTTTTGATGGTTCGAGGTGCTCATTTGAAAAATGGCCATCATTTTAAAAGTTAGGTCGCTATGTCATAACTCAACAACCATTCAACCAATTATGGTATTTTAAAAGTGCGCCATGTAAGCATAGAATTTAGAGAGCGATAGGCTTATTTTTATTGGTCCACCAATTTAGAAGATAATGCTACATGAAAAATTAAGCTTTCACATTATAGCTTGGAAACTACTCGAACGTTTTACAACAGAAATTGGCATGTTAGTAATGCAGTGTTAGACCATGTACACATTTCCTATCTATATTAACAATTTTTTTTTTAAAGTGGTAGTTATATGCGTATTGTAGGTTAATTTGCTATATTTGCGATATTATTTGACAAATTTCTACCAAACTTGATATGCTGGAAGTATATATAAAAAAAGCATCAAATATGCCAATACATAGTCTCTTACGTCCAAAAATTTGTAAAATATTGCCATATCAAAACATTAAATTTTTATGTAATATTTTGGTAAACAATAAATCTATTCCTATTAAATTTTGCATACAATGTGTATTATGGCAGGCCATGAAATATGGTAGATTTTAAGTAAGTCAATCACTTATTTTCAAAATCGCGGCCATTTAAAATTTGAACTTTTAATATATATATACTAAATCAGGTAACAAATTTTATATTAACAGTGTATTCATGCAGTATCAATTACAAAAATAAAATGTGTCTACACAGAATCTCTTCTGTTCGTCATTTTGTAAAATGGCATCACATGAAAAATAAAGTGTTTCTGTCACATCTCGGAAAACATGGAAAGGTCAAGTTTTCAGTTGGACACTACATCCACAGACTACACGCATAAAAACTGTTCAGCACCTCCGGCGCATACACTTTTATTGATCGTTATGATTTTCGATTAGCACGAAAATGTCTATTTTTTCACTGCACGCTTACTGTCATTCTCGTGTAATTTGTTATATACCTACATTAACTGCATAGTTTGGAGTATGCAGTATCGTTGTATGTTAAACGAAGTGTATCGGCTACATACATGAACGTATTTGTTATTATCTCCATGTCTCGTCGTTATTATATTTTGTTGACATTTGCCTAGTTCAAGGTGATGAATTCAAATATATTGAGCGTTTCAGGAATGAGTCTGTGATTTATATTTGCACGTTCTTCGCCTAGGCGTAAAGTAGTTCCGGCGGAATTTCGCCTGTTGAGATCGTGGCGGACGATGCCGCTGGCTGTCTGCTTTTCTCGGGGATCTCTGGTTTCCCCCGCCCTTGCGTTCCGGCGCTACTCCATGCTCACCTCGCTTCACCCTCATCGGCTCTCAAGATGCCAATGTTAAGAGCCACCCAAAACTCTTCACTCATTAAGTATTTCTCTGGCATATTCTCTCTAACTTATACTAAAAGCCTATCTAATGATATATCTTGGTGATCATTGCCCTGCATACTGCTACAAAATATTTTCGGTGTATTATGTAGCATATGGTACATGGTCATAAAATTAACTGTGTAATTCTCACCAATAAATTGAAACGAATCTTCGGATGACTTTATGACGGATTTTTGAACTGTAGATCGAAGCGCTACAGGTATGATCAGGAAATTACAGGAATGACACATTTCAAGCTGAAGGTTTGCAGACAGTTTTATTTAGCTATTCAGGAAAAAGGTCACTTGAAGGAACAAAGAGAAGGTAAAGCCTTATAATAGATCACTACTCCATTATTATATTGCTTTCAGTGTTTGCGTGTTTCCAGAGTAAAACTGACGCGTGTCACCAAAAAAAGGATGTTGATGCGTGTCGGGCCGCAGCGGTGGTGTTGCTTCCGCTTTGGGAACCATTAGTCACGTCGGAGGTTTAATCAACAGCTCGTCTGCAGGACCTCTCCTCTGGACATCCATCTTCATCAGCTATGGCGACTGATGAAATGGTTTCTGCAGGGATGGATTTAGGTAGCTCAGTCCAGATCAGCAACGGCGAGAAGGGAAACACGACGAGCCCGTGGCGCTTGCGACAAAGTAATTCGTCTGCAAGCTGTTCACGGTGTCGTAAGAAATTTTGAAACAAACTTTCGAAAAAAATTACAGCCTAAAACTACATATACACTAAAGTTCACACTGGCATGCAGGCTTTTAGTTACTTTGGCAACGAATTAATGTAGGTATTAGTATTTCTTAATAACTATTGCATTGCGAGTGGAATGTTTAAATTTATTACCCTTGTAGTTATACTTCTTTTTTCTTTACATATGATAGTATGGAACCGCGTTTAGTAACATATTCAAATTTCTAACAATCCCATGGTTTTGGTTGGATGGCGCGTGAATAAAGTGATCTGGCCAATCATAATGTTAATTTTACATATGGTGGAAGGATACAAAATGAGAAGAGAAATAGATCCTAAGCAGGGCTTTCAGAAATGTTCAGTTTACCGTAAAGGGCCTATACAAAGATATATTTACGTTAATAGTTATTTTTGACAAGTAGTGGTATCTCGGGCAATGATAAAGAATAATACTGGACCGTATTAGTAATTAATGAGTGAGTGAAGAGATTTGGGCGGCTCTTAACAGCGAGTTCTTAAGAGCCGACTTAGCAATTAACGTTTAAAAATGTATTGTTTTTTTTCCGTAAGTAGTTCTACTGTCTTCATTTTTAAAGCTCCAACAGAATTTCTATAGGTGACATTGAAAAAAAAAAAAAAAGTAATTAATGTGAACCTTTTCGAAACTTTTAAATCCTTTCTTCACCTGTGTTTTTTTTTGTTTTATCTAATATATAAAATTCTCCCGTCAGAGTGTTAGTCACTGAACTCNTCCCGTCACAGTGTTAGTCACTGAACTCCTCCGAAACGGCTGGACCGATTTTTATGAAATTTTTTATGTATACTCGGTAGGTCTGAGAATAGATTTATATCTTTTTTTACACCCCTAAGTAATAAGGGTGGCCACCCCCAAACAATTTTTTTTAATTGTTTGAACAAAATTTTAATTTTTAATTTTTTTATGATGTGGCATCAAAAAATAGATACCCTCCTAAATTGTCATCCTTGTACCACCAACCCTTATTTTTTTATAGCGATATTAGTAATTTAATAAATTTTACCCTAGGTCGATAACTGATCAATTATCATCGATCATTTATCGATCTAGGTTACAATTTATTCCCACCAGGTGTCTCCCAGTGAAACAGCACGGAGTAGCCGGTCTCCACTTTCTCTCACACAATAACCTTTCTCTTATTCATTTGTGCTCAGATCGTAGTAGTGACGTGTTTACAATTATATTTTCAATAATTAAGTGTACTTCTTAATTAACTTTATTATTGATCGCAAAGCTGTAATTGTTTGTATTTCCATTTTATTAATATTTATTAAATTATCTAATATATAAGTGTAGTTCTCACGTTCAGTTATTTAATTAATTTTATATAACCTCAACAGTACTCAACACGTGTCACGAGCACGTGTTATATAATTAACAAATTTGTTTATTATATTATATTAAAGTCAGTGTGTGTAAAATTTAGTGAGAATCCATCTA
>NQII01000752.1:172562-188590 GCA_002778355.1 Clitarchus hookeri
TAATTTTATATTCCGTCATCGTCCACAGAGCTCCATGCCTCTTCCACTTATATACCACATCCTCACACACTTACAATAAGTTATAGTTATTTTTTTCTAATACTATAATCACTAGAAATACTTTTTATGGCAAAACAACGTTTGCCGGGTCAGCTAGTGTTATATATATTTTCAATAAATGTTCACCAGTAATTATTGAAACTTCATTCCTACAGAATACGACATTAAATTATAGGTTAAGTAATTAGAAACTTGCATACTACACATTACATGCTGTAATACTTGTTTCGTTCCACACTGGCTGTCCGTTGATGCGTTTTCTCTTAGCGTAACAGGCTTCAAGAGACGATCAAAATTACTGCCACCGCAGTTTCAAGAAATTCGAAACTCCGTAAATACTTTGTTACAGCCCGGCAGTGTAAAAAAAAAAATCTTGTGGGATGCAGGGTGCAGGAATTTAAAGCGACCTTCGGATTTCATTAGGTGTAAGAAAAAATTCTAGGCAAAATCCCAAAAGTGTATTTATTCAGATTTTATTTTAAAAGTTTTCACATTTTGCAACAAAATAATTTTTTCTCTTCATCTCCGTTTACACGAAACGGCTTCTGCGTCTGTCTCCTCAAATTTGGTGCTGTCAGTTTGTCAGTTAATTAAACAATTTTCAAATTAAAAAAAAAACTTTTATGCCTAGGGCCTATATAATCACTGGCTGAAACATTTGCAGTACCACTGAGAGCGAACTACAAGACTTTCTTTGTGACTTAACGTGTCACTAAAAGTGCCATGTTTAGATTTAAGAGAAACTGAAGTTAATTTCGCACTATGTTAAACAAGGTACTGTGGCAGATTTATCCTCTTTTTAAATCCCTCGGGACCCACCACAAACTCCGAACCTAACATCCGCTTATCCCGCGCGAGGAATCTGTAACAGAAAAGGATGGGAAAGAAAAAATTCTAAAAATTATCTAACAACTTACAATAAGAAAAATCGTCTGAGCCTGCTGTTAAAAATATTCGCCGTGAAATTACGGACACATTGATTTTCAAAACGGAACTTCCCGTGAATTCTCGGAACCTATCGGTAAAATTCCATGTTAGTGTTTTGTATTTCAATTTTAAAAAAAAAGAGATAATTAAAAAAAATTTAATTTTCGTTGTGTGGGTGTTCCACTGCTTATAAAAAAAAGACTTAAAAAGTTAAATATTTTACAACTGAACAAGATTTGAAACCGGGCTAGAAGTTTATAAGCTCATAATAATAACCACCCACCTACAGTATTCATATAAAGTGCCAACGTATACATTTAATATTTCAAATTTTAAATAAACTGCTTTTTAAGTTACTTTTATAATTAGTGTATTTTTAGTGTTGCTAAATGCTCCAGACACCTGGTGCTGCTTGTCGATGTTTGAAAGCATGTGTCTTAAAAGCGTGGATAGCTTCACTGCCGCAGAAACGATAATTTTCCAGTTAGTGGCGAAGAAAGCTTCGTGTAGACTGGGTACTGTTCGTTCTCGAAACCCGAAGCTGTGTGAGATACGCAGACTTTCCGCATTTTGCATTTACGGTGTGAAACCCCAGGAGATCGTCGCCGGCGCCGTACGTGTGCCAACATCCCGACCGACCGTACCGAGATCAACAACCACCGCAACTCAGCAGTTGGCAGACTTATAAGAAAATACTCATTAAAATTATTTCTCTTAAAAAACCTAAAATCCTCATCCGTTCAAAACCAGAATAAGTTTAAGGTATAGGGGAAAATCTGGGATACTTTGCCACAGAAAGACTTTCACACACCTAGTGAAACAAGAAAAGTTCATTTATTGAATATTATATAATACGAAATTTCAGAGATACAACTTTCAGAGAATAGTTTCTTTTTTCGGGTAAAATTTCATTTTTAAAAACCCCTTTACTTTAATACAAATCGGCATAAAATTATACCACAATTGCTGTATAAATAGTTGCAAAAAATGTGCCAGAAACGTGGTTTTACAAAGAAATATATAAAAGTTGCTCACACGGGCATTTCCAAAACTTATGGCGATTACATACTATCCAAATCCGCATGACTTCTTAAAATGTATGGCACATTAAATACTTCGATACTTTACAAGAAAATGCAATAAAACTGGCAATCATGGCTATAGCATTTTCCATAATGAAACCCTAACACAAAATATGGAGAGCAAAAATGTCCATATTAACATTGACCAGAAAGGTCCCTTAATACAATACTTATCTAAGATACATGATGACGCAGACAGGAGCCGAATACCCCAAGACGGCACAAGCCTGGTTATTTTATATATCAGATGTTTACACCCCTTCTTTTCCGGGGAATAAATATCGCAACATGGCGAATTTCATAATCAGTTGGCTTATGGCATCATAGCCAATCTAAACTCTTTATTTAAATTGACGCATGCGCAGGAACCAAAAACAGTCTTTCATGTTTTTATTGTCTTCGTTCTTGTACGTCTTGCAACTCCACCGACGCTTGGGGAAGGGGGCGAATCAAGGAGCAGTGACGTCATGAATCTCATGATCACCTGCCGGCAGCGCTAGTGGCGACAGTTGTTGCACTCGGCAGTATGAATGTCGACGTGCACGAAGACAACCGAATACCGGGCTGTGGTCCCTGCTGGACGGCAGGCCCATTTGTCGGCGTTTGGTGGTCGATTTGTCGGCAAGGATGGCGAGGTTCACAAGCCAGCAGACGAAAACTCCAACTTCAATTTAAGGTAAATGAACAGCATAATATCCCCTTTTAAGGCTGCACGTAATTATTTCCACCGGGATGCGGACATTTTTCTGTGGTGGCTGGTGAGGTGCTTAGGGGAGACTCCCAGGCGTCTCAGTTGTCAGCTCTGTTTTTCGTCATTACGGAAGTTCGTGCCTGCGGCTGCCACGACGCGAGGGGCACGTCGTCTGCCTCCGGTATCACATCTCGCCGCACTCAGGAATGATAATTGCCTCCTCTCGATGGGCACCTCTTCGCTTGTAGGCTGTTCACGGTAAAAAGAGCACTTTTGAGGCCATATTACTTTTTCCTTGCATCCATATTTAATTCTTTGTCCACCTTTTTAAATAAATGTTGTCATGTAAGTAGTAAACACAATGTGGATATTCAACCATACTCGGAAGTTAACGTCTAAAGCTTAAAAAATATATATTTGATTGACTATTATTACAAATGAGAGGGCATTCAAAAGTGCTCACTTTACCGTGAATAGCCCGGGAAACCAGACAGTTTCAAATATTTTCAGAGAGTTTTAAAGTAGTATTCTGTTGTCAGTAGTGCATGGATAATTATATATGTAACAATAAAATGCAATATTTTCAAAAAAGAAGAATAAATTGAAGGAAAAAGATAGTTGAGAAATCAAGATACTTCGGTAAGGATATCCAAGAGCTGCTATCGCATTTTATTGCAAGCCTAATTATTTGTTATCCACATGTGCACCTTCATCGTAGTGACTGGCAGTGTGAAGAACGATCTGGAAAGGACCGTTTCAGCAAAGCGTAGAGTCCTACGCCTGTGTGTCGGCAGCTGCTGTGCTGACTTCTGCGGCAGTTTCGAGTGGAGAGTGCGAGGACAGCAGACGTCGAGGAGACGAGAACGACAGTTCAGGGTGAGAGCGAATGTATGCGACTGCGGTGAACGGCAAGTGTCAGCGATCGGCGAGTGCAAGTGCGACAGAGGGAGGTGCCCAGAACGCTTTTATAATTGTACTGGAAAGTGGATACTGTATTTGATTCTTTGCACACTGCGTGGTTTTGACTAGTGTAATAAAAAAACTGTTAGATACTGATATCGAAAGTGCACAGTATTCAAAATTTTACTTCATAAATGTAGCAATTCTTTTGGTTCAATTTGCATTTAATTTGCTGTCATAAAGATATTGCTGTAACGGTTCTTCACGTAGTTCGGGATTGTCACCACGTCCATAGTGGAACGAAATGCAATCCCGATGGCCATAAGGATTCGGAAAAGAAACAACGGTACAGTAACAACTCGCGTGTCAGTACTAAAACTTGCTCCTATACGAGAACACATAATACGAGCAACTGCGTTTTGCTGGGAACAGTACAGCTCTAGGGGAATCGAACCCCTGAACTCGGGCCAGCAGGTATGCACAGTCGTCAACGCACTAGAATATATTTTCCAACTCCAATCCAACAACTGACTTCCTAGCTACTCGCGCCTGTGCTGCTAGGACACTGACACGTGCTTAGTTATTTTATTGTACATTTTCTCTTTAGTAAAGAGTAGGTGCAAATAGTAGGCAATAATAACGGGGTGGAAATAGAAGCTCTGTGTTTTATATTGTGCCTAGTGTTGTAAATACACTGAAGAGCTGAACAAACTGGTACACCTGCCTAATATCGCGTAGGGACCCCCGATCACGCAGAAGTGCCGCAAGACGACGTGGCATGGACTCGACTAATGTCTGAAGGTATGCAGGAGGAAATTCACACCATGAATCCTGCAGGGTAGTCCACAAACCCAATTTGCGCCAATTTGAGAAAGGGTTGCACGTCTGTCACGTTTAATGATTCTCGTCAGTCGTCATTTGACCCATTCTTTCACGATCTTCTTCCAGCCGCAGTGATGTCGAAGATGTGATGTTAAATCTTGATAACCTGCCATTTTAGCAACAGTAACCGATCTAGCTGCCGACCGCATCGCGTTACTGTGATTAGTTCCATAACTCTGTTATTTGGATACGCACGCCTATACCAGTTTTTTTTTTTTTTGGCTCTTCAGTGTTTATCAACAATTAAATTTGTCTCTTAAGTTCTCCTTCCTCTCTCGAAGCTTACACCAAATAATTGCAACACTATGACATTTAATTTAAAATTAGTACAGCGTCATAAACCGCCCATGTGTAGGAGGTCATAAACAGACGTCCACGTTGCCAGAGGAGAGTGAAAATGGGGTCGGCGGGCTGTAACACAGTTTGCTCGCCCGCGTGAATAAAGTACTGTGGGCAGAGAGCAGTGGACAAGTGGTCAGTCCCTGCTGGCCACAGCAGGACCTCGTACTTGCAGGAACACTCTTGACCTAAAATTCGGTAGTGGAAGTTGTGAACTCAAGAGGAGACCCTGTGATGTAGATAGGAGAAGGGACCAAGAGCAATGGTTATGGAGTTTGCTGCTCAATTCCTTACCTCATGACTTTATAATTTCATGTAAATTATTAATTTACTAGTTAATTACTTTGGTTTGAAAAATAAATTTCCTAAGGACAGACATGCAATGGCTGCAATGTTGGTGAAGTATTATGAAATATAGTATTATACAAAATTTTCCGACATTTAGTTTTTAAAAATTAGACATATTTGAGGACGTGTCGTCTTTTTACCTCCTGTGAGTCAATTGATATGTTGTGGTGTGCTTTTTAATGTTTGTGTGTTGAATTTTATTTTATTGTGCCTGTGTGACGTGTGGTTTTTAATTATTGATTATAATTTGTTTTGTGTTGTGTAGTTTTTTCTTGTTTTTTTGGAAATGCAGAACTTAGTTTAATTTTTTTTTTATTTGCGTCTGTTATCGGTTGTAAAAAATTTAATTTTTAGGTTTGTGCATGTCTTTTTTTTTTTTTTTTTTTTTGTGCGTTCCAACAATTGTTGGCGCTTCTGAATTCTTTGCTCATGCGCATCACAATAGTACTCATTATCGTCATTGCATTCAATATGTATCACAATATCCGAATAATGAATGCATGTATATGCGTTTTGAGGATTCCTATGACTGTCGGCTTGAAAAAAGATAGATTTAGTTGTACTTATTTATTTATTTAAGGACAGGTTTAAGCACCTCCAGCTATTTGTCCATGCTTATAATATGGAATTAAATCTGCAGCTTTATAGCAAAGTTTGTCCTATGAAGAAAGACCAAGTGTAACGCCATGCCTTCAGTTTTTTCGCAGGTGCTATACGATGTCAAAAATTTGGATGAGTTCCTATGTTTCGTACTATTACAGAGACGCCTGAGAGGCGTTATCTGTCTTCGTGAGGGATGGAGGTGATAATTTAAAAAATAACTAAATTAGATTATAATTTATTCAAACATATATTATTTACAGCATTAATATATCTCCACTGTTACTCTTTTTTTATTTCTCAATGAGCTCAATATTTAATTTATATTTTTACAATAATACACTATCCTTCTTAATGTCTCTGTTTGGTTATAGTCAATTAACTCATACTCATAATTAACACACTTTCAGACTGTCTGTAGCCATCATTTGTAATGTCTTTCACTCTTACACACAGTCCAATAGTCCAGCTCACCAGCCGCACCCTTCACTGCTTCATACTAGGAGTTGTATATTTCCCTTCCACTGGTCACACCCCTCGCCGCTCGTCGTCTATCGCTAAAATTCAACCACTCGTCCATTCAACAACCACAACGGCTCAAAGGCCCGACACAGTTTCTATACTCTGCTGGCCTTGACCTGGAAAGTTCGATGTGCCCCGAGTCATGCTTAGAGAAACTAGGGCAGCAAACAACTAGAAAATTCTTCAGATAAATACAGAAACTCAATACAACCAAGGTCAGCAGAGCGCGCCGCAAAAGGATTATCGTGTCGGCTCGCTTTTTGGTAAGAGATACATGCCTCTTGCTTTAGCACACTTCTGTAATTCAAAACATTAAATTAACTCACCGTCACCACTATCATATCACTGCTGTTCTTCACTTCCACGCGCTCGGGCGGGATGCAAAGCAATAAGCTCGTAACACTGGCCTCTCCTCAAGTCTGTTCGTCCCGAACAGACACTGCAACATCCAGGCCATCGTAGAGCGCCAGTCGATCGATGTGGAGAACCTTCGGGTTGGCCCCTAGAGCCTTAAAGACAAATCCGAAATACCACATCATTGATATTATTCAGAATCCTGTAGAGGCCTTCCCAAAATTTCTGTAACTTCAGAGTACCCTTTCCTCTTCTATGGGTTGTGCAGCCACACCAGTTGTCTTCTCGAAATACCTCGCCCGACACTCCCCTATCATAATACATCATCATCCTGTCACAATTTCTTCTGAGGTGCTGTCAAGCAAAATTATGAATGCCATTAAGTCTGTTACATAATTTATTGACATAATCAGGGACTGTAGCTTCCTCTTCTGTCGGTACGCCAAACAGCAGGTCACTAGGGAGGCGTAGCTCTCTTACAAACAGCATCCTTGAAGGTGTTACTCTTGTGTACTCGTGAACTGCTGAGCAGTAAGGAAGAAGAAACAATTACACCTTTAAACCCCAGTCCTTTTGGTTGTCTGCCACAAAGATCGACATGTGTTGCTCAAGAGTGCTGTTAAGCCTCTCGACCATTCCATCCGACTGAGAGTGTCTTTTTCATCCCCATAGTCTTCGTTACCTCCTGAAAGAACCCAGCTTCAAAGTTTCTTCCATGATAAGAATGTAGTTATATGGTACTCCAAACCTCGAGAAGATATGCTCTATAAGTGCTTCGGCCACATTATGTATTCTTGGTTTGGGAGGAGAATGACCTCAGGCTACTTAGTAAATTAATATTGGGCCACCAGGAGATACCGATTATCTCTCTCTGTGACAGGCAACGGTCCCATAATATCTACAGCAATCCTCTCGAATGGGCCTCCAACATTGTATTTCTGGAGGTGACCTTGTCTTATGGTCTTTGGGCAGTTCCTCGCATTGCAGGTCTCCCACAATCGGCACCACTTCTCAACATCCTCCCGATAATGAAGCCAGTTAAGATTTTCTTTTGTTCATACTAGCAGCTCATCCAGTACTTCTGGTAGAGGATATTCTATTTGTTCTACTCTAGAATCATCTGGAATGTTTAAAACTACCTGTATGACCTGCTTGCAAATTGCGATTATGGCAACCTCCTCGAGACAAATTGCACTATCGGATAAATTTATCTTTCTAACTGGAAATATGTCAGAATTAGAAGAGGCCATATTCCTGGCTACAATTACATTACCTAGCGGGATGCCAACCTTCTTTTTTGACTCAACTACACCCAAGCGCCTGACTAATTTCCCATGACACATGCCTGTAATGACAATTTTACTAGAAGCGGGTAGCACAATGAGTTTACCACGTACTACTGCGCAGCTAATCGATGATATCAAATCATGCTGTGTTGACATCACCAAATCTTTTCTGCCTACCCGCAGCACACCAACTCGAGTATTGATACAGCACAGTGTTACGAGCTTTGTAGTCGGTATTATGACCACAGATGTGTTATTTCGGCCCATTACATTAACAATGTACGCGAGGTGCTTATCTGGAAATTACCTGTAATCGAATTAAGTTAAACTGCGTTATAACTTCGCAAAAAAAAATTTTTCTCTGTATATTAATTTAAAAGAGCTTATTTAACGAATTCGTTAATAGGGAATTTTTCTATTGGCCGTCAACACTTTTGATAAAGTAAAAAAATGTAAATCTGTGTGGTTTAATAACATACATTTGTAATATTTTTTTAAAATTTGAATTTGCCCTATTTAAGAGCGCTTGGAACCATTTTGGTTGAGTTTTCTTGCTGCCCAATATTCCTTCATGAGTTGTGACTGTCTTTGTTTTCTTTCCTCCGTGAAGGTGTAGTTGTTTTTCCTTCTGATTTTGGGTTCAAATTTTGCAGTGTCGACCAATCTTCTGAAGGTTTCACGGTCTCTCGTGTTTTCTTCTGTAATTGAAAGTGATTTTAGGTCGTTTCTGACTTCTTGTAGCCAATTGGTGGGTGTTTTTAGACTGTTGTTGTGATCGAAAATCTTTTTGGTTAGTCTGTAATTAGTCTATAATTACATTTGTAATTATACTACGTGTTTATTTTCTTATGAAATATTGTGGACTCATTTATGTGTTCCAAACAAATGCCGTCACAACCCACAGGTAGCACCGATTTGTTTTAGTTTATTTATTTATTGTAAATTACGTTCTATTCGGGGAACATGTCATTCGGAATAACAATAACGACAATGAATCCCTGGCCCGGCATTTAATTCTGGGATCTTATCAGTGAAAACCCACGTCTGAGAGAAAATTTTTGTTGCTGTTATATGTATATCTTTTCGAATTTAACGTAACGAACGCAACATCCACCTAGCTGCAGGCGCATTCAGGCGTTGCGTAATACATGGCATTTATTTAACCATAACCGCAGGGCTTGAAATCAGCAGACGTACGACGAGGTATTATATTTTCAATTTTAAATGTGAAATGTTAGCTGATAATAAGACACGCGATTCCTAAATTTTACTAGAGTATAATATTGACTGAAAATTACCTTTTTTCGCTCAGGTTACAAATGTCATGAGCGTATTAGCCCGGAGGACACATTTGAACTTTATTTGTATTTCATTTAAAAAATAAAATAATTTCGCATTTTTTTGCATATTATGTTGGTGGATTAGTGTGCAATCTTAGTTTCTTTTTCCTCAAACAACTCCATTTGTCGTACTAATTTTTGCCTGCCACGCGGCAAAATCATCATTTCTGTCTGTATGTCAAGTTCGAACAAGAAATAAATAATATCATAGCGATATATAACAAAAATCTCACAACTACTTATTGAAAAGCTGTATATTCATCGCATTGCATAATAAAGATTAAGAATTATAAAATATTTAAATGATAAAACGCATTGTTGGTGCAATTTCCGTAAACGCTCGGTTGAATTTAATTGATTAATTATCACATTTTTTCCCCCAAAAATATGACAACCTTACGTTCATAAGGGAAAACAGACTTCTAGGGCCATTCATACGTGTTTAAGCACGAAAGCGTATAAATAGAGGTGCGTAGCTGTTCTCTGGACTAAAGATGAGCTAGACCGGTTTTCATATTCTGTGCGTGTGACCAACATTGTCTCAAGAGTTGTCATTAACAACCGTCAAACTCACGTGTTCCAACAATGAAGTTCCTTCCGTTCACGTTTGATTTAACAACAAACCCGCCCTTATACGATAAAATAAAAATTACGTAACTTGGTGACCGTGTTTGAGTAACAACTTTTTCGAAAATACTATATTAGCCTATCAAAGCATTTGTTGATGTAAACAGCGTGTTAAACTAAAATTAATAGAGAGTGGAGAGAGGAAATATTTGGGCGGCTCTTAACATCGATGCCTTAAGAGCCGATGAGAGTGAAGCGAGGTGGGTATGGAACAGCGCCGGAATGCAAGGACGGGGTATAATGGGAGATCCCCGAGAAAACCCGCTGACCAGCGGCATCGCCCGACACGATTTCCACATGTGGAAATCCGGGAGCGTCCCAGCCGGGAATCGAGCCCGGTTCGCCTGGGCGGGAGGCGAGTAGCCTAACCACTACACCACCGCAGCCTCCTCCTTGGATAAAGTCGCGTTGGTTTGACAACTGTGAAGGAAGAAAATAAGTCAACTGTTGGTTCACAGAGTGCCTAAGAATACAGGAGGTGAAACAACCACTTTTACAACAAACTCCAGTTGTTCACGCCAGAAAAATGGCGTCACTAGCCAGCGACATGTTGGAACTACAAGCTGAGGTAGACCGATCTCGCCAGAGAACGTGAGGTTATTACAAATCGTGAGCGCGCTCACGTGGTGGGCATGTATCGCACAAAGAACCGTAATCACCATATTCAACAGGAGTGTAACTGTAAATTGTTCATCATTGGAATTTGTTCGTATTGAGCCCACGGGAATTGTTCTAGTACCATTTTGCCAGAATAAATGACCATTTGTCTTGATATAGTTATCAGTTATTTGTTACCATCATCCTTCCGATTTTCTGTATGAAGGTTTCATACTATTTCGAAATCTCCCTCTAATTTCAGAAATTTTTTTATGGCAATGAGTGTAAAATACAAACTATGTCGCTTAGTACTCTCGGACCAACGGGGGAAACGCATCAATTGTGGCGTGCAAATAACAAATCCCGCTTAAAAGACTGCAACAAATTCTTGATTACATATTATTTCGACGGAATATAAGTTAGAAATATCGTTCTTCTGTCGGTTTGTGTGCCTATCTACTCCTAGTTCTATTATAGTGCCCTTTTTTTTATGATTTTCTTTCATTTTTTTTAAAGGCTTTGCAAATCAAATTGAACTATCAGTTAAAACATTTCATTTGGCTACACTGAAAAATCTAATTATAATTCTTGTAATGAGCACTATACGAACATCTTCAATTTATGGAATTCGTTATATATCGTAGCGAAGTAAAAAAAAAGTCCTGTAAAACGAATAGTGATTAATAGAAGCAGCACACGAAAGTACGAGCGAAAAGGATCTAGGAAGTGGAGACTAAACTGCATTCTGGCGGTACGTCTTTAAACCACATTAAAGTATCGTTCACAGAGTGAACATAGAGTGTGCTACATGGCGAAAACATTGAGTGTGCCACCGCCACGTGGCGAGATGTTATTGACAGCAAAGACAGTAAAATGGGTAATGGTAAATGTATATTTTATTGGTCAAATTCAATTACGTCTGTTAAGGTAAAGGACAAGTGGGAGGTATTGTGATTCTCGGTCGCCCAGAGCGCACTGCCAACTGATTTGTAAATACTTCCAAACTATCCGCTAGATGGTACCACAGTCGTAACCCCCCCCCCCTCCACTCGCCACACAAATACAGCCATTCATTTTCTCAGCCTGCTGGTAATCCATTCTCAGAACCACGGAGAGACAATGAGCAAGCCAGGTCCCCGGCCGCTTGCCTCCTTAAGTACCGTTGCTTCTAGCAGATATTTCTCTGCGATAACAAAAATGTGTTTCAGGAAACTAGCAGCACGACTGGATCGTTTCCCTCATAAACCTGTATCTAATACTCGTTTGCACATTGGTACAGCTACTGTTTTGCAATAGATATCTAACATGTTCTTTTTTTTAAGTAAATGTAATGACAGTGCTTTCTCTAAATATATTTTTATTTATCTTAATTAGCTTATGCAAGAAAAAGTTGGGTAAACATCGCGTTTTATGCGCATGGAATCATTGCGCAGAATATCCTCCAGGAATTAGCTGAAGATAACTTATAAATATTAGTCAGGCCTAATAAAACAAATATACTCAAATTATATATACTTGTATTGACGTAACTACGCAAACATTTGCCAATAAAATAACTTATCCCATGAAAGAACATGTTAAAGAGTTATCTCATATTGCCGCTAGATATAGGTCTAGCATTAATTAATAATATATTTNTTTAAAGTGTTCTGCATTTACTGTGTTGATAGTTGCATCACTATAAGGAGATCCACTTTACTTCTACCTTAAAATTGTATTTGAATCACGAGCCACAAATAACTGCAAGAGGTACATAAATAAATCTTCTTATTGTACAAATCAATTTTTTTTTATGTGTAAGGATTTATTTAATAAAATGTAGCAAAAAGTTTTTTTTATCAGTATGGGTAAAATTGAAATATACATTCCTGTGATAAAAATGTTCCACTTCTGTCCAAATGTTATACAGAAATTTGAATTCCGTATACACAATTTTGATTTTAATTTATGTTTGGGTAACATGACATTTCGTGCGTGCGTTGTTTTATATATGTATAGACACACACACACAATGTGTCCCTGAATGTGTGTTACAAACTTGTGAGTGAGGTGTTTCCTCGTGAAAAAAAAAACAGACAAGTCAAAGCGTAATACGAATTATGGCAGAAATTTTTTTACTGAGGGTGTATGCGCAACTAAAGCAAGACGATTTGTATTGAATTTATTTAAATATATCAAAAACGGCGAGAGCTTAAAACAACTATATATAGTGAATGATGATTAGTTGATAAAGAATCTTAAACATCTGAAAATCGTATTCGTCTAACCCCATTGCNAACCTGTGCTGGTGCTTGAGGATAAAACGCACACAGGGTCGCTTTAGTAAAGCACATTAAGGCCAACCGTGCTCAAGAAATGAGTGCCGTAATTTTCAAAGCGGATGCAACGGTGACAACCCATCACACTGTTTGTTACAAATAGTAATGTTTTACTGCAAATAACGTTGTACATTACACAAAGTAGAAATTTTCATTCGTAGGAAATAGCCTGATGGGTTAAAAAAAAATTTTTTGATAAGCGTAGTAATAACTTAAATGTGACATTACAGAGTATCACAATTAAGAAAGAAGGGTTGTAAATAATTGCACTAAAATTGTTGTAATATTACTTTATACGTGCCGTACCTACATAATCCTCGCGATAAACTGCCACAGAAACTTTCCCGAGTGACAAATGTGTGTTTTACTAAGGTTGCCCTGTTTATTGATGTGAACGTGTTGGCTTCAATTCAAGCATCAAAACATTTTTAAAAATAAAATTAGATTTTTTTTTTTTTTTGCGTTTGTACCCTGACAACTCCAAATTAATTTATGAAGTGGAATGATTTTACTAATCTTTTCTAAAAATGAAATCCTATGTTAACTAAACTTTATCCACTTATTTGTTATTTAATCATTACGTATTTTATAATATATTTTAATAGAGATACTATAAATCCTCTTGCTTTAGGGGCGCATTTAACCCCCCTCCCCTCCCCGGTCAATTCCTTAGTAATCACACTAGGCCATGAGTCTAGTTATGTTTTCTGTCTCATTTTTCATGAGGAATCACAACACAAAGTTTGTAACCAACAGTCTGGAACACGTTGTACATACGTATGTATGTCACATATATAAAAAAAACTCAAAACTCTAAATATGGTTTTATCTATTTTATTTTTGTGGTTTATTTTAAATAATAACTGCAGGACCGGTCAAAACAGTAATTTAAGTATTTATATTTTCCACTAAAGCAACCAAAAGAGAAGTATACATTTTTCACAAAAACAGTGACATCATTTTTTTACTTACTGGCAATATAATTTTGAGGTTTAAATATTTTACGAAGTTATAAATTTGCTTGCCATCTATCACAAGACTGTTTCTTTAAGTGATAACTTTTATTACAGTTAATGAAAACCTTTTATGAAGAAGGGGTGGGTTTCACCGTTTCCTTCTTTCTGTGAACTCCCTGTTGGCGGCAATACAAACGTGGACTATTGTCAGTTTACTGGCAACGCACAGAGAGCGGAGCGGACAGAACAGAATTCGCAATTTAGGCCACAAAATCTACCACACGAACAGGTTAGAAACCTAAATATTTCGGGATTCAGGGACCACATTTATGGAGCTGGTAGCTGAGAGGTTCGGGCATCCCTTAACAGCGAGGTCTTGCCAGCCGGTGATGGCAAAGCGAGGCTGAGTATAGAGCAGCGCCGGAATGCAAGGGTGGAGGAAACGGAATATCCCCGAGAAAACCTGCTGGCAAGGGGCATTGTCCGACACGATTCCCACGCGTGCAGATCCTTGAGCAACCCCCAACGGTAATCGAACCCCTGTTCGCACTGGTGGGACGCTAGTGGTCCGACCACCGTGGCCCCACGGCGCGCTGGAGAAGCACGCTATATATATATATAATTGTAGAGCTTCCGCTGTTATACTTCATTTCATATAAGTTGGCCAGATTCTGACAGTCAGTGAGTGGCAATCGACGTAAATGAAACAAACAAAGTGCCATTTACAAAATCCAGTATCAACTGATGCACGAACGAACAAAAGTTAATATTACTTTTGTTTTTCTGAGTGCACTGCCGACGCACATTAGGCAAGCAGAAAATACGCGTTAAGAAAGAGTTCCTAGATTAATTAATACATTTTATTTTACGTGGTTATAAAACAGCTGTTTTTAGTGTTAGAAAAAAACTTCGTGCTAAAGTAGAAACGTATAGGTCTTCAAAATGACAGGTACATTAAAACGATCCGTATCCAAACGAAACGCAATTTCAAAACTTCACGTCTTATCCCCCCCCCTCCCTTTTCAATACAAACCTGGCTTTCCTTACGTGTTTGATATTAATTCCAAAAGCATACAAAAATATGGCATAATATCGTTGAATTATTTTTTCTAATAATTTGACGAACTATATTTTAATTCCGTGTCGTTCCGAGCCAGTAATAGAAGAACAATCAACTTTAAAAAGACGTGATCTATTGAGTAAAATAAGCGGCTCAGACCTCGCTCTGACATGTGCGCGCAATCTATGGGATTTTTTTCGAAACCTTACCAGTCAGAAAATAATAGGAGTTCGTATACGATATATAATACATTTACGAACATATACCAAGAGTTTCATTTTTAGCGAGCTCTGCATAATTTTTAAAGTAACATATATTTCGTGTACAGCGATTTTGAGTACTAGTAATTTGTATTCTGCAAGTAATCGTTCAGCTACGTAAATTATACGCCATATTGTTCTCCAAAAACTCATTTCCTGGTTTTCTAAGAAAGTGGGACACGAATGAATAGTTTTAAAGCAATTTTAACATTATTCCTCGTCACATATTTCCAACTCGAATATATTAGCTATAATGTCCAAAGTGTCATAATAGTAACAACTACTGTTTCGCAAATGTTATCCCAAATTCACTTTCTCGCTCAAATTAAAAAAGATTTAGCAAATATTAAATTTTTTGCAAGAGTATATATATTTTTACTTTTATAACCTACTAATTGTTTTAGACAGATATCAGTCTAAAATATCTTAAAATGTGTTTAGCATTACATATTTTTGTAGTTACTAAATTTTAAATTAATTATTTATATTTTGGCCTTTTAACATAACAATTTACTGATTAATGATTTATGTACACATTACTATTACTACAATCGCAGCTACGTATTTATGAGTAGCAAGTTTGCCTAAAACGTCCCAAGAACAGTACATTGACAAGGGGATCGGCTGATAATGACAGCATGAAAATAAACAACATCGTTGCCATGTAGCCGATCAGCTGATGGCGGAAGGATACATAGTCAGATGCAGTCAAATGTAAACAGTGGCGCTACTTTCGCAGACCTGGCAGAATCTGGCCAACTTATATGAGACAGAGTATATTCAGGTCTAACTTCACGCGTGTTTCCATGCGAGTGATTTAGAGACGCGCGTCCGCGCGTCGGGACTGCTTCCAGTCAACAAGTGTGTTTGGAAAGAAGA
>NQII01000752.1:188669-225795 GCA_002778355.1 Clitarchus hookeri
GGGGGGGGGGGGTCTTTTTAACAATTTGACGGCACTTGTGTTGCAAAACGCGCCCCTCTCCAAAATTGTATTTTGAAATAAATTATGTTTGTGTTTACACACACACGCACATTGTACCCTTTTCACATATTTTGACTTAAAATATTAGTGACAGTATAAACATTACAATGTAATATATTATTATTGAACTACATTTTTTAGTAACTATGCATAAGGTATGAATTTTTATCTACACTGTTTTCTTGTGGTGCCCCCTCGCGATGGGAGGGGGGAGGGGCAAATGCCCCCTTACCGACTCCTTCCCTACACTGCTGAAGTTATTTATATTGGAACATACAACAGAGAAGAAAAATGAAACGGTTAATTACTGGTGAGTAATTGTGTACATTACTCATATTGTTTGCTTCGAGGAAAGTCTTATTTACTACAATTGGTGTGAAAAAAATTATAGGTACGGAAAATTATTTTTTAAATAATCGTTTTCCTTAAACCAGTGAGTAAATAAAACGAGTTTATAATTTTCCGAATGAAATTAATTGCAANACCATGGAAAATGCATGTGGCAAGGATAAGCCGGCCCAGAGGACAGATAGGTAGTTTACATGTGTCAAGGTTGAGGCCCGGGTCCCTGCCCCTCACCCCGAAAATGGGCTAGCAATTTTCGCCCACTAGGAAATTAAGGCACGTGCTGAAGGTAAGATACACCAGAAAAAGGCTGACAGAGCGTGGCAGTAGTGCCACGAGTCCACACCCTCCCCTAGAAAAATGCAGGAGAACTTTGACATGCGCTGCGAAAATGCCGATGTAAGCTAATTTGCGCCAAATACAACGCTAGTTAGATGTGGGAGAAGAGCTGATAGCATTTGGTCGTAGGGCCGCAGTGGCACCCCCCTTCCCCCTCCACCAACAAGAGTCCTGACACATGGAGGAAGTGGGTCATTATTCCGCACCTTCCACCCCCCCCCCTTCCCCTAACAAGGGACACACATGTAAGAATCTGGGGCAGATCGGGAGAGTTTAAAAGCCAATTTGTGGGGCATGGAGGGGAATAGTTGAATCATGCCAGTTGACTCAGAAGTTCGCGAGAGGAAGTCGGATCGGGAGGTTACCGGAAGAAGTGTGTCGTGGAGGTGTACATCGAGAAGCGAACCCGGAGCCGCAGTCGTGGAGACACGTCATCGAAGCAGGGTTTTTCAGAGGCCACCCGGAGCACCGGACCTCATCCCGCTGCCAACAGACCCAGAACAGCAAGCATAGCTAATTATCAAGTCGTCTCTCGAAGGAACCTCCCAGACGCCTATCGCCCCCCTCTCCAAGACGTCGGCAACTGTTATCGAGTACATTAATCTAGCCCTTAAGGCCCCCAACTCGCAAGGTACCACATCTCTGTGATATGTATTCATTATTATTCCAGAAAATATAACCTAGTACATTTGAGAAACACCTAGTGACTACATTATTATTCACACTATTAAATCTCCAAGGCACCTTATAGTCTGTGCCTGGTAAAAATAACTGACACCCTATGACCCTCCCTGTACATCATATCACAAGGAGGCGAGTAGCATCAACATATTAATTTTATTTTCTCATTTGCTAAGTAGCAAAGAAATAGCGAAACATTCAGACATGTAGTTCCTAGACTGTAGACTAAGAACTAAGAACTCTACTCAGTGTCAATTGAATTCAAGGACCTAAATTTTAGTATCCTAAATTACTAAATAACGAATTCGGACACGGCTTGTAGCCTATGTGGGTGGGCACAGAGAACGAGACTAGAAGGAAATGATTCCCTTCTCATGAGACACTGTTGGACGCCACAANGGGGGGGGGGGGGTGGCATAAACAATCTAAGACGGTTTTTTTTCATAATGATTTTCGAACCAGGTTATTAGTTTTTAGAACTGGGGATTTTTTTTTTACTGGTGTATGAGCGCAGTCGAAGTAGTATGCTGCAAAAAATACATAACAAATTGCTGTATGTCTTTCACCAAGGCGAACCGGGCTGGATTGCCGGCGGGGTCACTTCCAGTTTTCAAAAGTAGGAATCGTGCCATACGACATCTCTGTTCGACTGGTTTTCTCGGGAATCTCCTGTTGCCTCTGTTCTAGCATTCCGGCGCCGCTGTATTTGCCTCTGTTCGACTCCAGCCAACGTCTTCTTCCCCGGTCGGGTCACCATTTCGCATATGGGAATCGTGCCGGACGATGGCGCTGGCCGGCGGATTTTCTCGGGGATCTCCCGTTTCCCCCGCCCCTTCATTTCAACGCCGCTTCAAACTCACCTCAGTCACCCTCATCGGCTTCCAAGACCATGTTGTTAACGGCCCTGCCTGCCAAGCCGGCAGCCGCGAACTTCAAATGGGGAATCAATGTTAAACCAAATTCCTTCTCACTGCGTCAATTTTAAAGATAACTATTTCAAACAAAAAAAAACATTTTGACGCGACTTTCTCAAAGAATATTGCCATACAAAATTATTTTAGAAAAAATTATTTATGGTTTTTTTTCTTTGTTATTTATTTCTCAATATTACATTTTTAATATATATATATGAAACGATGCAATTGGCAAGATGTCTTAATATAGCAACATACCTTAAGAAATTGCACTGAGAATATTTTTTGTTTGAAATAGTTATCTTTAAAACTCATGCAATGAGAAGGAATTTCGTCTAACATTTATTCCCCATTTGAATTTCTAGGCTCCCGGCTTGGTAAGTAGGGCCGTTAAGACACCCCCTAAGCTCTCACTCACTCACTCACTCACTCACTCTCTCTCTCTTTCTCTCATTTGCCGAGCCGCCGAAGTGCTGGATGTTCGTAATCCTCCAAGAGGGCAGTAGTCAGTTTGTACTCCCCCTTTTTCCGCCCTTCTCCTCCTCCTCCTCCTCCTCCTCCTGATCCATTCCATGAATTTAATAATATGGTAGTCATAGTAATGCGAGCACTTTTGAAACAATTCTTTGCATAATTAATGACTGCTCTTAACTGCATTACTACTACATTGTACAATGGTACACAATCTCCTAGTTAAATTTACAGCAAATTAATAAACACTATTCTTAACACTTAAAGTTATATACCGAATAGAATTTTTAAATTTATTTTTTAGCCTCTGAAGTTGGTATTATTTTTGTAAACATGTTTGAATTTCCGTCATCGTAAACATTTACATTCTTAACATTTCCACGGTTTCACTTCGATGGTGCATGAATAAAGTGATCAGGCCAATTCCAATGTTAATTTTACTTACGGCGTAAGGATACAAAATAAGAAGTAAAAGTAGATACTAAGTAGGGCTTTCAAAAGTGCTCGATTAGCCATTAACAGCCAGTCTATACCCTGTACTGAGCGCAGTAGCGGGTGTAAACCCTCAAAGTTATTCAGACATTTAAACAGAGAGCTTTCATCTTACTGTCGTTAAAATGCACTTCACCTTTCCTCCACTGGGACGTACCAAATATAAGCCTTTGATCTCTATGGTAGCGACAGTTCCCTCTGAGACGGCATTTGATATCAATGCAATTATCACCCCACAAGGAATATTTATTGCTCGGCATGTTTGCAACGTTTTTTTTTAACTCTCAGAAGTTAATGATGTGTAAACAAGTTTATTTTTGTTAGCAGACAATCCTTTCCCATAGTCTGCATCGTTTTGTATTCCATTGGCAGACTTTTCCTACTTATTCTTTATTTTTCATTACCTGTTCTCTTTCGTGTGCTGTTTATTCTGTTTCTAACTTCGTTTGATGTCTTGTAAATACGTACATTCCGTCGGGTGTAAATTTTTCTTTCTCAGTTTGTTGCTGCTCTTTTAACGTCGTCGTTGCTCGTGCCATAAAATGCTTTCTTCTAAATGAGCTGCTAAAACTGTTTGCTTTGACGACGAGCTCGCTGCTTCAACTGCTGTTCGCTTTTAATCAACAAACCATTGCTTACAGTGTGTCTTTACTAATGCTCTTTCATCAAAGTGAAAAATCGTTTAGCTTTTACTGAGGTCTCATCAGCATAGTGAGCACTTGTAGAGAGCCTAGTTACTTTTTCCTTTCAGACATTTATTTATCCTTTAACTACCTTTTCAAACAAATATTGCCATACAAATAATAAACACAGTGAATACATTGCACCGCACTTGAGGTGCCTTTCAAAAGTGCTCAGTTTACCGTGAAAAGCCTATACTGATAATTTCCTATTTTGGACAGCGATGGATTTGGGAAATAAATGCCCTGTTTATGCCAAATTTTCTACGTAAAGATTATATCAAAGAAAGAATGCACATTCGGAAATTAAATTTAATAAACATGATCCCTCTGAAAATTCACGCAAAATAAAACACGAGCCAACGTCCATTTTAAAATACGCGACCAAAAATTGACTCTACTCAAAGACATATATCTTCATAGTAATTTTTTTCTTAATTATATTTGCAGTGTCTGTCTAAGCCACTTCTAAAATTCTGAATATGACCAAGATAAATGCCAGCCTGACAATAACACATTGTTCTTAAAGCAAAAAAAAAAAAACCTAAAATATAGATTGTTTGTGACATTTGAAGTTAAGTGGAGGGTGCGCCTGAATTAGATTACATTTGGAAATACTAAGTTATTTAGTAACTTGTGGCTGCGTGTGTTTCAGTTGGGATACAGTCTGGTGTCAGCCCTTGTGGGATTTTCAATAATCAATTAATTAGTATGTTGTTTGATTATAAATTAAAGTTATATTTTAATGTAACTTTTCTCAAACTGGTTTTAGTCAATGCCTGACATGCAATTAATTTTTGGAATAATGTAATCAGAACCATATTATGAAATCATACTTAATAATAATTTTAATGCGGCATAATAGGCTAACTACGTCAAAATTATTGCAGTTGTCTGGACCTGCGACTGCGATTTTCAACAAACAAGCTTCATTTAATTTAAGCAATTTATGCAAAGTCATGTAATACATATTTTCACTAAACCTTTGCTATCACTGTGATTGTTATTAATCGTTCTAGGATTCATTTACTGCTTCATATATTTAAGCAAATACGCATTTGTTGATTGCCATGCTTTCCGTTCAGTAAACATTACTTGATAATAATAATCGTATTTATTATATCACATTTGAGACCGGTACGTTATGTCTGCCATAGTTGTTAAGATAGTTCTTTGAAGGCTACTATGTTTATATTTATAGAGTAGAATGTACGTTTAAACTCCTGTGAATTATTTCATGCTGGAGTGTTAATAATTTAGTTTAAAAAACATAGAGATTTCAATATATTTTAAGATGTCTTAGGACATTTTTTTTTTCGAGTACATTTTCGTTTTAATTGTGGACGTGTGGAAAAGTTTAGAATATTAATCAGTGGGCAGAAACACCCGATTTTCGCGAAAATATTTTATTAAAAGATGTATTTCAAATCATCTTATCTCAGATACACTTTCGTGATTGGATTTCGCGAATGCAGCATCCCACAACAACAAAACCTCAAGCGCATCGAATGAACTCTCCATTTTATACTTATTTAGTTCAAGCGTGAGTTTATTTCGCCACCTTAAGTGATCTGAATGAACATTCTGTTACAAGACACCTGAGGGGCGTATCTGAGTTCGTGAGAGATGGAAGTCTTAATAAAAATGAAAGAGTAAAATTTGAGTTTTAATTTATTTACACTGCTATTATTTACAGCATCATCATATTTATCGCCACTGTTATTCTTTTTATTTCCCAATGAGCACAATATTTAGTATCTTTTTCAACTCTAATTAACGTCCTTCTTAATGGTTCTGTTTGGTTATTGTCAATTAACTCATAATTATCATTAACACACGCTCAGTCTATCTATTGTCATAATTTGTAATGTATTTCACTCACGCATCCAGTCCAATAGTCCAGCCTGCCAGTCGTACTCTTCACTGCTCTGATGCTCGCAGTCACAGATTTTCCTCCCACTTGTCACTTCCGGCGCTACACGTTTCTCTCCTAACTCGTCGTCTCTCGCTTGACGTCGCACGATCGCCCAGACTCCCGGCGCTCATAAACTCCCAACTCGGGGGCCCAACGCACTTTTATACTATCGCTGGCCTTTATCTGGAAGGTTCGACGCACCCGGATTCACGCTGAGAGAAACTAGGCCAGTAAACCACTATAAAATTGTTCCGCTGTATCAAAGACACCCGATATATAAGGTCGGGAGCGGCATGTGCCCTGATAGGCATAACAGGCACGCTTTATAAACACACCATCGCAGCTACGCGCAAGGCTCTGAAATGCGCGTGCAGTACTGCTCTCATCGTACTGCGTGGACCTATGAGACTTCAAATGGCCAATCTAACATTTTATTGGTGGAAAGTCTGTAGTAAGGTTCAACACAGGCTCCTGTCGTAATTTCGCTCTTTTCCGGGCTGTGTGTTACAGAAGTCCGAAAAAGCAGTTTTAACGATGTTCGATGGCTCTAAAATAATTCTAATGGCATGCGTGATATCTTGAAAGGACCACTACATCGTCGTCTGTGGTATGATGTTTATTTTCGCAAGTAAACACTGTAATTTGATTTATTTTTATTGGTTTATATCATATGAGTAAATAGAATTTCTTGATCGTAAATTTATCTTGAATTAATGCTACAAATAAAACTTAATATCACCACGGCTAGTTTCTAAGGTAACCTCAGGACCTCTGGGGCGGTACTTCACAGATCCGGCGAATTATAGTCTATTCACGGTAAAGTGAGCACTTTTCAAAGCCCTCTCATTTGGTAAATTGTCAATAAATATATTTTATTTTAGCCTTAGACATTGACATCCGAGTGCAGTGGAATATGAACAATGTGTTCATCACTTACGCTGCAATATTTATTTAAAACGGTGGTTAACGGATAAAAAATGGCGGAAAAGAAAAAGTAACCTGGGCCTCAAAAGTTTTCACTTTGCTGTGAACAGCCTATATAATTGATCCATGACATTTAAGTTTTCTGTTGACATATAAACGTTTGTAAATTATAGCTGAGCCAGAGACAGCAAATAAAAAAATTTTACTCACCAATGTAATTTCGAATTATTTATGTGGAAACGAAATTAAAATTACATCTTCTTAATCCACATATGTATTGCTACTCATTTTAACGAACAACATACTCCCACAAAGCAAGCCAAAAACTTTGTTCGTCACGTGTAGAACTTTCCATAGAATCTGCTACACTCCCAAAGAAGAGTGAGGCCTAGCCTTGGTCGGCTTGCTACTGGCTCCGTACTGCGGGCAAAAAGTGACCTTGTAAAGCAGTCTCTTAATGCTATGAAAAACAACTCCTCCAGCATGCGCGGGAGTAAACACGACGTTACAACATATTGGAACGCGTGTAACAGTTTCATCAAAACACGCGTATTTCATACATGCTGCAACGCAGTTCAAATATCAAATAGTCGACAGTCTTAAGCTTAAATTTCCCCGAAGGAAAAAAATGCTATGTATGATCAAATAGATGGCTCAAGTTGGCTTTCACGTCGACCAAAGGGATGTACCTAGTGGTTTACTAACATCAGAGGCTACGTTTATTACTGAAGTAGAATACGTATACCTGGATACAAACTAAAAAGTAGTTCCCAAGCAGGGCTTTCAGGAGTGGTCAATTGAACTTTTCAAGGGCCATATCCCCCCCCCCCCTTGTTTCTGAGGATAAAGTAATTTTACACTGAGTCTTGTTCCATCTAAACTGTTTATTAAAGTCACATATGTGGCATCTTGCTATTTATTTGAAATCAGCCACTTTGTTTACCCGCAATACATTTTATCTCAAAAGTTATAATTTAAATACGTATGAACCGCATAACAAATTTACAAGAAATATTCGTCACGGCATTCGAATAACATGAGCAAGCATTTTTCTCTGCAGCCTAATATATATGTTATGTTATTTTTATTCATTTGTACGGGAAAAATATATATTTAAAATTCGTGTCACTTGTTTTATTTTTTCTTCAAATGACATTTTCCTCCATTGTAATACTTTTTACAGATTATTATTGCATGTATAAACAAAAAAAAATGTAATATCCTAAACAAGTAGAGACTAATCTTAGTCTCTTGGATGTCTTTAAGCTCGAACATCCTGCTTAGGCTGTGATCTATTTGTCCATTTAGTATGGCTTTTTTTAGTTTTTACTAGCGTTCAGTTCGGGCGCTGTCGGTAGTCACTTGCTCAGCGATGGTTGCGATTTGGTATTTTAGTAAGTTTCGTTACATCCTAAAAACTAGATATAGGCTGATCACAGTTTCTTCACACATTTCCAATCAAACCTTTGAAAAATCACACCGCATATGACGTTTTCGTAATTTCCTAAATATGTCATATATCACAAGCGTTTTAGGCTTCTGTTAAAGTAACAGTATTTTATTTTTTGTGAAGTTGGACTTTTACGTATATTGAACAATATTTAACATAAGGTGCAGTATTTCGTTTGATCAATATGAATAAATACAAAGAGAAAATAGGTGTGTTGGTAATGCCTAGTAAGAAATAGTTCTCGTGCAAAATTTTATTACAGTGACTGCGAACGAGTGCGGTGCGTTGTCAGTTTGGTTTGAATTTATAGATCTGGTTAAGCTTTGTTAGCATAAGGCGGAGGAATATCCTGGAAGTATAACTTTAGAAGTGCTTCAGAAAAGTTGAAAGTAACCACGAATGAACTATGCTAAAATACCGAATGCGCCGTCATTTTAGTTAACTAATTCGGGTCATGTGACCTTTTAGTAAACTGAAAGTGCCAATTGTAACAGGGTGACCAGGGCAGATAGGGGAGAACGGGGAATGAACACAGGTGGGCGGTCGACAGCCAGGACAATGCGGCGAAGGAAAGGTAATCCTTCACGCAGGTGACAGTGACAGACTGTCTGAGGCCGAGTCTTCGCGGGTTCATGACCTGGCGCCAGGCGCATTGCGCCGCCTACAACACAAAGGCAGCTGCCGCCAAGTAACATTCCCCGGACAATCACTTCGCTCGTGACTATTCAGCTTTCCCAAAACCATGTTTTGTCTATTCTTATAAGTTTACTTAAATATTTTTAATGCATCATATAAAATTATTTGTTAATCAATATAACATTCTGTATTTTCAGTTTTAAACAGGTAAAGTTCAGTATGTTTTTCAATATTATTACATTTATGATTATATAAATTTTAAAATAAATAAATATACAGACCTATGAATAACTAATATATGAACATACGACATTATTAAATTATTTATTTCAGAAAATTTAAGTGTCAGCAAAACAGGCCATGAGTACCTAACTAGGCTGGCTCAAAAACACGACCAATAAATTCCGTACACTACTATATAAATACAGAAACAAACAAATAATAGAATGGACTATACCCGTGAATGGACTACAGAAATAATATTTCTACTAGAACAGAAACTGGGATAGGATCATCTTTATTAAAAGGTGTTAGGAAGATTAGAAAAGAAAGCTTAGTAAGAAGGGGTTGTAATTTTCTTCCGTCCATGTTGGATCAATTTTATTTGTAACACATAAGAGCTGGTGAGTACACTGGTGTGAAAATAAGGACAGGGCAGGTTTTCACGTGTAATGTCACGCAGCGGTGTTTCAAATAGGTACATATCATACCATTATATCGTCGAGATGTAAGAGTATATGGGAAAGGTGAATAACACTGACCAAGAAAGAGATCCAAATTTATGTTAGCCGCATATCAGACGTCAGAGAGCCACTCGACAACGTTCAACACGATTTGCGCTGAGCGATGTCTTCCACTGCAATGCTGCTGTTACAAGAGGCGCCTTTGTCTCCGTGGCCTTCCATTCCCCTCCTCGCGTGTACGTAATGCAGTGCTCGAGGCCGTCGCCTGTGACAAACGGGTGGCGGTAACACTGCCACGCGCCGCGATTAGGCTATCGGAACTGATGCCACTCCCGACCCTGCGAGATTGAATGACTTGGGTATTCGGTGCACGAATTTTATGGTCTTCACTTTCCTTCGGCGCGAACGACTTATAATCAAATGAAATTAATGGTAAGACATTACAATGTGTACCTAACAAGTGAGGATTAAGTAACTGTATCTAGTGTAAACACATATATAATGACTTATTATAATAGAGATTGCCTTCAAATATTTCGCTCACGAATATAAATAATAGCAGTGTGTATTTTTATAACATTGTAAATAAATTGAAAGTTAATATCAGTAGTTTTATTTATATTAAGACAATACCTTACAAAATCGGATACGCCCCATGCGACTTTTTACAATACCCTTCGTGCATTATGCTGCGTGTATGCGCCTGCCCTACTGCTCCGGGCACTAGCCGATCTTGGGCACCCCTCCCTCCCGTGATAGGCGTTTGTTTATTTATCCCCTTAGGCCCCGTCGGGAATCGACATGGCGCACATCGCATGCATAGCATAAGGAAGTAAACACCATTGTTTGAACATGCCCACAGCTTGTATTCGGCATGACTTGGCGCCATTTGCTTGACTTGGCTTCAAGTTGGTTAACTATGAGTATTTTACGACACGTTTTTAACGCCATCCAGCGAGAACGTGAAACGTCATTAAAAAAAACTGCTGCCATCAAGACAGCAAACTTATGGTTGCAAACATTCTCATACCAGCAAAAATTATTTCCTATTATTGTGTTCTTTTCTGATAGGACAGGCAAGAATTTTTTTTAACGCAGATTGTGGACGGGACGATTTCGCTTGTTATGTTGTGTAAGTAATTTTACTCAAGCCAAGTCGATTGTGGACGGGGTCTTAGTGTGACGTGAAGAAGATGAGGCAGCAGTGGTATTCGCTGGTGCGGCAAACGTGAGTTGCCGAGACATCGAGCAGCCCGCGGCTCCTTGATCTCCACGTCGAAATGGAAGCACTCCTTGCGCTTTAAAACTTGCCCAGTTACCGGAACGAGGCAACGCTACAAATATTCTGAACATCGGATAAGCAAGTCAGAAACCGAGAATCGGGGTTACATTCAACTTCCAGGAGGTAACTTACTCACCACTCAGAACGTTTGTTTTGGTGCGTCTGGTTGGAGGAGTAGCAAACTTTGCCTTGGTAGGTTACAGTTAACATTTCCACTAACTTTAATTTACGGTTTCAGGTGTAGTCAACAAGAAATTTTATCACGTGTGCTCTACTTGAGTCGATGCGACGCTTGTGCAGGGTATAGACCATTCACGGTTTTACATCCATTGTCAAGACCTCGATGTAAAGAGCCGTCCAAATCTATCTTTCCACAGTTACTTCCAGCTTTTCTGAAACCCTGCTAAAGTTATACTTTCAAGCTATTCCTCCAACTCATGCAAATAAAGTATACGAAATACACAAAAAAAAAAAAAACAACGCACCGCATACGTGTGCACTCAGTTGAATAATATTTTGCATGGGAACTGATTCTTACTAGGGATTACCAACACAATTATTTTCTCCCCATTTTCATTCATATTAACTATAAATGAAATATAATTTACAGATAAAATACACGTAAAGCTTAAATTCAACAGAACACTAAGATACTTTTTTATGTTACCGCAAGTATAAAACGCTTGTGACTCTGGACATACTTAGGAAACAACCAAAAACGTCATACATGGAGTGATTTTTCAAAGGTTTGATTTAAAAAGTAGATGTGAAACAGCCTCTTATCCCGCGAACTCCAGCCGCACGCGCCAACAAAATGGCGTCGCTGGTCCGCGATGTGTCGGTACGCCGTTCGCCAATCAGCGCATGATAACTTACTTGCCAGTCGACAGCGCATCTTATGCGGAACCTTCCGCAACAGCACGCAGTAACCAATAAGACACAATGCCCGTTCCAAGAGCCTTGCGCGGCCAATCAGAGAACGGACACGCCCACATCAAAGAAGCCGACACTTCGTTTCACCTCTGCTTTGTTATCTACTCTGTGACACGAGCTTTATTGTTACGACCATTGAGCTGTCGGCTTTGTGTTCAGTAATAGTAGTAGTCTGCTTTGATATGTTCGAAGACAGCATCATGGCAGGGATTCGGGATGCAGAAGCTTGGTAAGGAAATGACAAACTTCATGCGTTTGCATTCCGCTTCGGAGGCGGCCATATTGACAGCCAGTGCCATTCGGAGGCGACCATCTTGACAGCCAGTGCCAAAATGTTAAAAAATTTGCAAAAATTAATTTTCAAAAAATATTTTTTTTACAAAATTAATTTTTAAAAAATTATAATTTTTCAAAATTAACATTTGAAAAGTTTCATTTAATATTAAATATTGATTTAACTTTTCAAAAGTTCCAAAAAAATTATTTTTTCTCGCGCATTCCCTGGCGGCCATGTTGGTTCATGGAGAATCCGTAAGCCGACGCCAAGGGGTCTGCCATGTTGGTTGCGACTCCCAAAGACGACGCACCCAACGGGTATGCTCTGGCATTCAAGGGGTGTCACAGTGAAGCAATGGGTAGAGCACAACGGCACGCTCTTGCATTCACGCACCGACGACGACGAATCCCAACAGAGACGCAGCAAGGACATAGCTTCGGAGTCGTTACGTCATGCTCTGTCATTCAAGGGGGGCCGCAGTGAAGGAATGGGTAGAGTGCAACTTCATGCTCTTGCATCACGCACCTACGACGACGAATCCCAACAGAGACGCAGCCAGGACATCAGGACATAGCTTCGGAGTCGTTACGTCATGCTCTGGCATTCAAGGGGAGCCACAGTGAAGCAATGGGTAGAGCTCAACTTCACGCTCTTGCAGCCATGCACCGACGACGATGAATCCCAACAGAGACGCAGCCAGGACATAGCTTCGGAGTCGTTACGTCATACTCTGGAATGCAAGGGGGGCTGCAGTGAAGCAATGGGTAGAGCGCAACTTCATGCTCTTGCATTAACGCTCTTGCATTCAGGCACCGACGACGACGACGACGACGACGACTCCCAACAGAGACGCAGCCAGGACATAGCTTCGGAGTCTTTACATCATACTCTGGCATTCAAGGGGGGCCGCAGTGAAGCAATGGGTAGATCGAAACTCCACACTCTTGCATTCACGCACCGACGACGACTAATCCCAAAAGAGAAGCAGCCAGGACATAGCTTCGGAGTCGTTACATCATGCTCTGGCATTCAAGGGGGGCCGCAGTGAAGCAATGGGTAGAGCGCAAGTTCACGCTCTTGCATTCACGCACCTACGACGACGAATCCCAACAGATATGCAGCCAGGACATAGTTTCGGAGTCGTTATGTTATGCTCTGGCATTCCAGGGGCCGAGGTAAAGCAATGGGTAGAGCGCAACTTCACGCTCTTGCATTCACGCACCTACGACGACGAATCCCAACAGAGACGCAGCCAGGACATAGCTTCGGAGTCGTTACATCATGCTCTGGCATTCAAGGGGCCGAGGTGAAGCAATGGGTGGAGCGCAAATTCACGCTCTTGCATTCACGCACCGACTATGGCGGCTCCCAACAGAGACACATCCAGGACATAGCTTCGGAACATCACGCTCATGCATTCCATTGGAAGGGTGCCGCAGTGAAGCAATGGGTAGAGCGCAACTTCACGCTCTTGCATTCATACACCGACTATGGCGGTTCCAACAGAGACGCAGCCAAAACGTAGTTTCAGAACTACACACTCATGCATTCCATTAGAAGGGTACCGCAGTGATGCAATGGGTAGAGCGCAACTTCACGCTCTCGCATTCACGCATCGACGATGGAGGCCCCCAACAGAAACGCCAGCCAGGACATAGTTGTGGGAGCTACGGGACACGACGCTCTCGCATTTCATATCAAGGGTGCCGCGGTGTTGCGATGGGTAGAGCACAACTTCATGCTCCCGAATTCACAGGGGAGGGGGCAGACATGTCCCGAGAGAGACGCCTGCCTCGGGCTACTAGACTTCACGCTCTTGCATTCCATAGCAATGGGGGTGGTGCTACGCCGCTGGAAAAAAATGGAGGCGTTATAAGCCAAATAAAATAAAAATTTGTTCATTTTAGAATGCAATTAAATAAAGTCACAGAATTTATATTTCAGTATGCTACAAAACTAGAAATGTTTGTTCAGTACATATTTGCGGGTATTTGTATATTTACTAGGCCTATATATCGTCGAAAATGCGAACATGAGTGCATGCAGGACATTATTCACACTTATTGTGTTATCCCAAATTTTCATAAAATGAATTTTTATCGAGTGGGGATTAAAAATCTACAGTTAACTATGAGAACCTGAGATTTGGAATACGAATGTTGTTAAATGAAAAATTCATCCAATGCTCGGGACATTATTTTGTGAATATAACTCAGAATTATCCAGAAAAAATTGATAACTAATTCACAGTAAAATAAAATTCGTATAGTGCCAACAGTTTATTTTCCGATTAAAAATATTAAGAGACCCGTGACTACCTAAAACTGACTTTCCTTCTAGCAACATCAGTTGCGCGCCTCCGTCGCAAAAATTTAATATGGGCCGTTGTGTAAAACTCATCTTAATTCTCGTATCATCAAATAAAATGATTAATTTATATAACTCCGTTCTCCTGCCAAAATTGTAATTACAGAGAAATTTAAAAGCAGGGAACGAATGGTCATATATGTGATTTGGTACTGTAATGATAAGGCCAAAGCAGTCGAAATAAAAAACTGCGTGTTCCCTGTACATGAATAAATGCTCGGCAAAAAATTTATAAAGCTATAATTTTCACGGGAAACGAAAAAAATTATTACTGGAAGCAATTTTCTCTTTAGCTTTTAAATTTTTTTACAGATCTGAAGTGAGGAAGAAATAAGTAAAATATTTTAATATTACGCCTTTGAATTCTAGGTGATCGTAATTTCTATCGCGTTAAGCTCATATGGTGTGACCCTGAGAGAGAGAGACGGTCGCCACACTTACATGACATATATATGCTGCAGCCAGGCTGTACGATCAGTCAGTATGCAAAAAAAGAAGTCATACGGCATACTTACATACACGTACGCGCGCGCCCACTTCCAAGAGACAAGTGAAAGGTCGCATCGAGAAAATACGTGTAAATGTGAAGAGACACGTGCCGAGGCAATCGGAGCAGTAGGAGGAGGGACTCATATACACACCGGACGACTTTTCAGGGATGTCAACGTCTCACATCCGAAGGGGAGCCGAGGTGGTGCAATTGATAGAGTGACTACCGCGACAGCTGAGTCGTGTCCCAAGAGGAAGTATTAAAAAAACTAACTCGAACTTGCTTTAAAATAATAATAATAATAATAATATTAAGTCATAGCCCCCCGTCTCGCTGAGAGAGAGAAAAAAAACACGTTTACATGGTTTTACCAGCACTCTTCCGGTGCAAGAGCGATGGAATTATATATATATATATATATAGTGCATGCGAAGTCGGGAGGGTGATCTCAGAGTCTTCCCAAATCCGAGTATACTTAAATTGTATCATACTTACACATGTCGAGCAGACTGTCCGTTGTAGATCTTTCTGCCACGGCATCTCACGATATACTGTATGATACAATGCTTAGAAAGGTGTATTTATTACGCACATCCCAGCCTCCCCGATGTGAGTTTCGGAAATAAATATATATTAAAAACTTAAACTCAGGATAGTTAAAATTAATCACGTTTTGGCAATAATGAAACGAAGCAAACCTGTAATCCTAGTTAACTCGTGCTTAAACTCGGCTTAAGGAGTTAAAAGTCCTACACTAGACATAACTATTTTCAAAACCGCAACAGTCTAAGTTGGGCCTGTGTGTAATAATATTTTTAATATTAATGTGTTACTTAAAAAAAAAAAATTTATTTGGTTTTCTTTTTTGGAAATATTAACAGTATGAGACGCAAAACCAATCAAATATATTATTCAATGTTTTAATTGATGCTTTTTTTATTAGTTATAATTATTATATTTGACAATTGAACTCGCATTGTAGCCTTAAATGGCGATGGGACAGCAGGCGACAATATCTCAATGACATCTTTAGTTTCCGACTGATGTTCTAGGTAGACATGGAACCAGTGGCGTGTGTTGAACTATTGCAAGATAAGCTGGTGCTTGATCACTGCTGTACATTTTCGGTGCAAGCTGCAGGAGCCAGTAACCACCGTGCCGTCTAGGGAAACTGAATGCGTTCCGACCACTCACAAGCGAGCAGCAAGGGACCCATTACACAAGTCCTGCGGCGTCAGCTGCCGAGCTACGTTTCAGTGTTGGAAGTGTAAACTAGCAAGCAACAGGGTATAGCACACAGCTAACGCTAGCTTACCTTGCAACAGTTCACCACACGCAACGGCATAGAATGGTGTTGGTCGGTTCTTCTCCAAGCCGTGTCTCTGTAGCGCCAACACTCCGTCAAAGCTGGTACGGGCGCAGCTCTAAGCTTCCACAAGTTTGTGAGCTCTGACACGACGGGCCCTTGTGCATACCTGCTTATGTTCAGGCGTTCTGTGGCGCGAGCTTTCCATTGCAGGTATAGACTATTCACGGTAAAGTGAGCACTTTTGAAACTCATTTGGAACACTAGTCAATAAATAAATAAATATATATATATTTTTTTTTACCCTTAACTTCTGAGTGTGGTGGAATATGAACACTGTGTTTATTACATACAGGTCAATATTTATTTAAGAAGGTGGTTAACGGATAAAAAATGGCTGAAAGGAAAAAGTATCTAGGGCCTGAAAAGTGCTCACTTTACCGTGAACAGCCTATAGCAGTGCATTACCCGCATCAGTTCACGAGAACTAAAATAACTGAAGCATGACCTAATTGGATAAATAAATCGTAAGTCTCGAATAAGTCGTATATTTTAATTTTATAATACTTATTTTCCAACTAACTAATTTATTTCATTTGATGCATTAAGCAAGAGGAAATTAATATATAACAACAATTAATATATACGGAACAACTGCTTTCCCGTCTCGGCTGCCTCGTGATTTAACTCGTTCGTCGCTATATTGAAAATACCTCTGTCAGCGATTTCTCGCGAGAGAATTGGGGAGTTCCCCTGTGTAATTCGGGCGATTTTTGTTCCCGATTTTGTCTCTTGTCAGTGGATTGTGCGCTCCAACCAGTGTGTAGGAAGGGTGAGGGGGTGTCTGGATGTCCCCTAGTTAATTTTGACGGTGAGCTGTTTCGCTTTAGCCTGTCGGTTGGTCTTCACGCACCGTCCTAGTCTATGTTCACCTCGGGCATCAATGGCACGTGGAGCTCCGCAGTTTCCACGACGGTTATTCCCAATGGTGCCATTCGTCTACTCACGATACACCTTTATCACAGAGGCACGTGAACAGTTTACAAACGTCGTTTCCGAAATGCTGCCCTCCTCGGCCCGAAAGCCGATGATAATCCCTTTTTGCAACTCGGTTAAATCGCTTCTCTCATCCATGATAGCAGGAAGAGCACTGTGTACAGCCGCCAGTTGTTCATCACAGCCGAAGCTCAGAGCGGGGGTAGAACAGGCCCTTGTGAGGGCCCTCGACCACCCAACCGGGGTTTCACGTATTTCCGGCAGAGGGTTAGGAAAGGCAAGCCCTCCGCCCTCTGCCACCCATATCCATTCTGTGCTTACAGCGGTTTCCCGCCTCGGTCACTATTCTCCATTAAGTTACCCCAGTGGACAGGTTTGTAATGTTCTCCAACCACACCTGCCTGAGGACGAGGTGGTTGGAAGGCGGGAGTAGCAAACTCCCGCCTAGTTTCTTATTTAAAATTTAAATAAACTAGTAATTTTGATTATTTCAGGACTTTTAGATAACCACCAACAAGCCCACGAGTGGACTCAGTGGTGGATATAATGATGTTTAAATTGGTAATGTTGATTCTAGAGCCAGAAGTTGTCATTTAAATCGCGAGACATCGTGAGGGCGAGGTCCAGAAGGGAAGGTTTTAGTTAAATTATCTGTAAGATTTCCCCATACCAGCCACTGAAGGTGACTGGTAATCAAGTAATCAAGTAATCAAAGTAATCAAAGTTTTGGTTTTAAAATTTACATTGAAGATGTTGTTCAGTAAGTTAATTGTAATTTGTATTACGTTTTTTTTTGCTTGTATGAGTGAGCAACTCTGACGAGTGACGGATTTGTTACAAAAGACTTCTTAGAAGTCGGTTATATTCGCGAAAGAACGCCGAGGGCGTGTTTTAATTCTCGGAAAACAGTTATTTTATATTGTAGATAAGTATTTATACTAAAAAAGTATTTAGAATTAGTAAAATCGCTTGAAAAGCGAGCAAGAAACAGCCACTTTTGGTTTCACGAGTTGAGAGCTCTGTGATTGGCCGAGATGTCTCACCAGTGGCGGGGCCTCTGCCGCCGTTCACAAAATAGCCGCGCTGTCGTGTTTAGCGTGGAGACACCTGGTGATTTCTTAAGTTTGTTGGAAAATTAAAAGTTTAATTAGAATAGGCGAAGTGGGTGGAAGCCTTATAGTATTTGTGAAGTACGACAAAGCTTAGATTTGAATTATATGACCTTTTGTAGGTTAACTGGTGAATTAAGTAAAAATCGATAAAATTTGAAAATGTGTTTAACGAGGTGATACGCATTAAGGAATTCTTTAAAAACGTTTCATTAATGTTAAAAAAATATTTATTTAAGAAGAACCTGAGTTTTTTAATTTATATTGAGGTTACTTGGCTGCAGAGTGTAGCCAGTGTTATTTATTAATTGCAGGCTGCAATCAGCCAATGTCGGTTATATTCGTGGATTTGTCACTCGTCATAGTTTGTGTATTAGTTTTAAGAATGCCAGGAGTTTCCGGAACAGATTAAATAGGAGATATGATTTATTCAACATTCGGAAAAGAGCTGAGGGCTTCTAAGAGCAGAAAGGTTTTTTCCTGTGGTGAATTTATTGATTGGCATCTTAACATGTAAGGTCGGAAATGTGTGAAGATGGCTGCGAAATTACACTCCCACAAGAACCGCATAAGCGAGCTCAAGTCCTGGAGTGTCTCCCCCAGTCCTTCAGACACATTTTTAGGTGCAGGTTTGCGAGGCCGGAAGCCGGGCGGGCACGACGAGGGTTTTTCCTGAGTGACAAAGGGTTCAGGGGGTGTTGTTACTGAAGCTGCTGGCCTCTGAAGGCCAATCGATGCCTCCACATACGAGTGGCTTCTAGGCAGCTTTTGTGCGTCTGTAATTTTTTAATATTGCGCCAAGTTCCTAGCTGGCGCTGGAACTGGCTTCGGTTTCTGTTGCATTCGTGCCTTCAGATGTTCTGCATGGGTTTTTCGTCTCTGTATCTCCTCCAAAAATTTGAGACAGAGCTTAGATGTCGATTGGTGTGGGTCGTGGCAGTTGCAACAGACCGGTATAGTTTCCAATTTGGGGCAGATTCCCACATTGTGTGGCCCAGTACACTGTGGGCACACTGACTGCATACTGCAGTAGTTGTAGGTGTGGCCGATTGCCATGCAGTAAGAGCATCGAGAGATGTCTTGCGGGCGTTTCCGATATAACTTGCGGTGTACCACAATTAGGTTCAGTCTTTTAACAGAAACTAAAGGTGGGAGGTTTGGATTTCGTGCGGCTGTAACACAGAAGTAGTTCTGCGGCTGTAATTGGGTGTGTTCTGGGTTGGCAGGGTCGGTGATACTCTTGCAAAATTGCGTTATATTTTTGATCTCATAGCCGCGGTCGGCGAGTTCTAATTCAATGTCTTGTGCATCTGTGGTTAATGGCAAATCGAAAACCACTTTTTGATGTTGCTGACTTTTAACACAGAAGGTTAAAGTGAATGCCCTATGCTTTGAATGTGTTCTGCGCCTGGTTAAACAGTGCGTCATCGGTAGTTGTGACGTGGATTTTACTACCATCACGTGGGATTGAGATGTTGAAACCGGTTTTAGAAATGTTACCGATGATTTGCACTGTTTTTCGGTAATTTTGCATGTCAGGAATTACCATCCTGTGAGTTTCCTTTTTGGGATTGGTTTGAGCTCCGACCTGCGGCTGTTTGCGGGCTGGAGGGGCGCCTGAGGGGCTGGGTGCTTGCTGGGAAACCCCATCTGGTATTTCCGGGAGTTGGCTGAACCGGTTTGTAACCGGAATTGGGTCTGGCGCCACTGGCGGCGCCGTGGTGGGTCGCTTGTTGTCGCCATGGATTCCCTTTGATTTCCGTGTTGTTACTACAGTGTACTGTTCTTCAGTACCTGTGGTTTCAGTTTCCATTACTTCCTCTGACATCGCGGCATCAAGGAGTTTCTGTAAAAGGGGGGGGGGGTAGTGTAGCTGTTACAGCCGCTGTTTGGGTGTTTTCAGAGTATTTCTCTTGTTGGACGATTTCGAAGTATTTTTTGTTCATATTGTCAGTAAAACCGGGATAGCATTCCTCCATGTACTCTGCGTAATTTATTGACTAGTTTCGAGAAAGTAATTCTCCGCTTTGAAGTTTTATGATGACACCAGGCAGTAGTGTCGGCATGCCAGCAGCGTCCATTGCGCCCCCAACCTGCTCCAGCACGGGAGGGGGAGGGGACAAGGATGTCCGGAAATTCCTGGTGTGTGAGAAGTGTTTAAAAACAGAGTTCCTAACTTAAAAACGGTGCAGTGATCTGTGGCCGCAGTCCCACTAGGGGTTAGACTCAAGGTGAACAGTTTCCTGGCCGACCACAGATCTCAGGGGTGTGTGCCGCGAAAAGCAAAGCTAAAGCCTAATCGTGTAGCAGGAGAGGCAGGGCCGCTCCTTCACGTGCGTTGTTCTCTCTCGACACTTGGGAAGCAAGTTTTGTACGTACTACGTACGACTGTGTAGAGCCAGACTGTAGGTCACGTTATATACCCGCTTCACCAGCCCACGTCACGGGCCATACGTCATGGGCTACGCGCTGCAGATGGCACTTCTAGCAGGTGGTCATAAAAATGTGATTTGCCTGTGTTTATTATTATATATGTTTACAGTAACTGTAAAAAAAAATACGAAAATTTTGTAATCGTAGTGTGCCAAAATTTGACGTGCAAGTAGCGTGTCTCGTGGCTTTTATGTGATTCGACAGTCATGACTGCGACGGAGAAGGCAGCCACATCCAAAATATAAACTAGCTAACCAAAGATACTGTGCGGAGGAAGGAATGACCAATAAAAGTGAAAGCACTGCCCTTCTGACAGTCGCGAGGTTCATAAGCAATTAACTCAACAGAATACTTGGTCTTAACTCACCCAATTATTCACGATAAGACTGATAGCGACGTGACGTCGTGATAGCGGTGATCTCTGGACTCGGGACGACTTATTGCTGAGTCGCTACTCATCGTAACAACGAATGATGTCGGAAGGCGGGCTCGAGCAATTACCGGTGCAGAGTTCGAACAATTAGATCCGTATATTAAATGACGTATAAAAGTCAGGTAATGGCTTAACAGGATATTTTCCAAGGAAGCATATTGAAAAAATAGCAACAGTTTGATTTTGGGATTCTATATTATTGTAGTAGTAGAAAATTGTCAGTTCTGGTCCTGGCTCTGGCTCTGAGGATGGAAAATTTGATCTTGAGATTGGGCGACTGCCGTGCTGGATTGTGTGACTATGGCGTTGACCTCTTGGCAACCTTGTAACAACCATAACCAAAATAATAGAAAAAAATANTGCTGGATTGTGTGACTATGGCGTTGACCTCTTGGCAACCTTGTAACAACCATAACCAAAATAATAGAAAAAAATCAAAAACTAATACTAATTTTGAAAATGAAATATTAAACTTCATTTTATATTTAAAATTCCAAAATCTTGCAATTAAAATTTTGTAAGCTCTTTCTAACGCTTTTCTTCGGCNTGCTGGATTGTGTGACTATGGCGTTGACCTCTTGGCAACCTTGTAACAACCATAACCAAAATAATAGAAAAAAATAAAAAACTAATACTAATTTTGAAAATGAAATATTGAACTTCATTTTATATTTAAAATTCCAAAATCTTGCAATTAAAATTTTGTAAGCTCTTTCTAACGCTTTTCTTCGGCNAACTTCATTTTATATTTAAAATTCCAAAATCTTGCAATTAAAATTTTGTAAGCTCTTTCTAACGCTTTTCTTCGGCATTGCATTTAGGAATGCTTTTTGAGAAATTTTCTTTGAGCGATGTTTTTTGAGAAGTGTTTTTGAGGTTTGTATTTGAGGTATGTTTTGAGGAACGCTTTCTGAGGAATTTTTTGAGGAATAATTTTTGCGGAATGTTAGAGAGGTGCCATCGGCTTTAGCGACCCCCTGCGTAGCCGGCGGACGTATGACATAACTCTTACTCCAAACTTAGTTATCAGGAGGAGCGTTGGTGCGCGCCGATGAAGCGCCGCGAGCCCCATCTATCGACCAGCGGCAGGAACTAGGTGGTATGGCGGGGGCTGCGCAGGCGCCGTTGTAGACACCCCACACCCCTCTGCTGGGGGCACCCAGGGGAGCCGGGTCCAGCACACTGCGCCGCCAGCATCCGGGGGCGGCCGTCGTCGCCATGCCGGCCTGCTGCTGCCTCCNACACTGCGCCGCCAGCATCCGGGGGCGGCCGTCGTCGCCATGCCGGCCTGCTGCTGCCTCCCGCCTCCGCATCGTGCAGCGATCTAACAGGTTGCCGCCAGCCGGCAGGTGAGTACGCACGTCCATCTACACGCCCGCATGTCCGTTGTCCGGCCTCCTGTACTCGCTGAGCGGGCGCGCAGGCTACATACCTCTCCTTGCTGGCAAAACACCGGCTGTTCACCACGAACTAAGCACGTTTTTTGAAAGTCCTGCTTAACCCTCTCATGCCCAATNGTTTTTTGAAAGTCCTGCTTAACCCTCTCATGCCCAATGTAGTTATTTGGCTACACGTTGCACATAAATGTTATATTTGACCGATTCTAAATATTACGAGGCGCAGTGCCCTGTGTTCTTCCCTGCGGGTAATAGATTCGTAAACTGTGCTACTGCTCTACATTATGACTGGTTCATATCACTAACGAAGCATGTTCTTTGTCAACTTAAATAGAGCATGCATCAGTTTTTTTTGTTCATTGCAACATCTGAAATCCTAAATTAATGTGGGACTGAAAGGGTTAAGATCTAATTTCATTCACANTGTAGTTATTTGGCTACACGTTGCACATAAATGTTATATTTGACCGATTCTAAATATTACGAGGCGCAGTGCCCTATGTTCTTCCCTGCGGGTAATAGATTCGTAAACTGTGCTACTGCTCTACATTATGACTGGTTCATATCACTCATCACCGAACGTAATGCCTATATCTTATTGGTTGTGATAACGAAGCATGTTCTTTGTCAACTTAAATAGAGCATGCATCAGTTTTTTTGTTCATTGCAACATCTGAAATCCTAAATTAATGTGGGACTGAAAGGGTTAAGATCTAATTTCATTCACACTATGTATCCTTCCGCCATATGTAAAATTGGCATTGCCGTGGGCTTGATTACTTTATTCTGTGTGTCGGTCAAGTAAAACTTTAAATTATTATAAAATTAAAATTTTAACACTTATATGTACTTAAAAAAATGAAAGAAGAATGAATTATTCCATTACTTATAATTCTACTTTAAATACCTGGAACTATTTTCCCTCCGTCGTTACTAACTTCACTGGGCGTATGCCAGCCAGAGTGCCCACTAGAATAAATGCAGGTATTGGTTATTCACCATAAAGTGACCACTTTAAGCCCTCTCATTTGGAATTATAGTAAATATATATATATATATATTTTACTGTAGCCTTAGACGTTAACTTCCGAGTTCGGTGAAATATATAGAATGTGTTTATTACTTACATGGCAATATTTATTTTAAAAAGTGGTAGAAGGATAAAAATCATGGCTCTCAAGGAAAAAGTAACTAATGCCTCAAAAGTGCTCACTTTACCGTGAACAGCCTATACGGGCAGTGATATTTTTCAAATGCTGATTTTCAAACGTTGCTTAGAATCTACTTCTCTGTTTACTCTGTATCCTTCCACATTGTGTAAGTTTAACATTGTCGTGGGTCTGATCACTTTGTTCGTGCGCCATTCCAAGAGAAACAATGGAATTGTCAGGAAATTTAATGCCGCACTAACATGCAACTTTGTACTGCAAGGGTTCCCCCAAGGGGGTTTAATGACGCAAACTTCGTGATAGAAATTTTAGTGGGGAGGGGGGTGTTAAAATTTTGTGTTCAANCCCAAGGGGGTTTAATGACGCAAACTTCGTGATAGAAATTTTAGTGGGGAGGGGGGTGTTAAAATTTTGTGTTCAAACAGTTCGTTGTGTGAGTAAACGGAAGACGAGACAATATGATTTAATTAACAGGAAAGTTTTTTTTTTCTTTTACTGCAGAAAGGGCAGAAGGGAGAACTGCGATCACTCTCAGGCTGAAACAAAAGCACGGACTTATCTAACTTTAACTTTACTTGCCGAAGCCTCCTCGCAACGACCTACCCTTCTTTTTTTGGTTTGTCCTTTTCGAAGCTTTGCTGTTACATTTGCGAGGACAATCACCAAGACTGGTAAAATTGTTTAATATTAGTGGGGAAAATTAGACGAACCCGAAACAAATTAACTTTCTATATTTCAAAATGCTTTCTACGGCATGTTACTTTGCACCCCTCTGTACTACGGAATTGCTTGTTACCTTTAAAAAATATTCAGCAATATTCTTATCATCTCGCTTAGTATCCGTTTTAGAGCATTACGCAAATAACTCTTCAGAAAACTACGTACAAAAAGGCTATAAACCACTTTCCCATCCATAACTTAACTGTTTAGGTGCAACAGGATAAGTAATGTAATATTTTAATTCCTCATATTTTGTGGTATCATCTGACTGAATAAAAAATTTTGAAAGTTCGCAAAATAATTAATAAGGAAATATATTTGTAATTTTTTCCTTGAGAATTTTATTTAAATTTCTTAGTTTTAATGTTTTGCCATTAATTCTTGCTGTGTGTGTGCGGTCGCTTATGGTGAGAAAAAGGACGAGGAGAGAACTCTGCTCGCACACCTTTGTGAAAACGATTCTAGGGGGAGGGGATAATTGCATAATTGTGCATAGTGGCGATGGGCCACCCTTTACACTGCAATGTGTATAAAACAAGAAGTGCTACTTTCAGTGGCCATGAATTTAAACATCACACTCGCAATGCAACGTCAAATCTTAGAACTATTTCAATTGGTTCGCTGCCAACTTAAGTGGGAGGCTGGATGCAGTGTGCACCGTAGCGTGGCCTTTATGTGGCTACGGACAGTGATTTTTTCCGTGATGTTTTCAAAAGTGCTCACTCTGCCGTGAACTCATGCCTTCGATAACTATCAACCTTTCGGTCACACATTGATTTCTGAGTTCAAGTGCTGCAACGACGTAATGTTTTGGAATGTGCTGTGCTTGTGTCCAGCCAATTTCCAGCAACAAATGAGCAATTTGCTGCGCGCTCGACCGTACAAATAAGTACGGGAAATCCCAGAAGACTCTCAGAGTACTGGGCGCTGATGCCTTGCTGTGTGCAATACCGGTGATAAATTTCATTCATTTGCAACGTGTCCACGGCAACGAACACGGCGGCTAAACGGGTTAAGAATATACGTTAAGCCACATTAAACATGCTGATAAATATTTGAGCCGAAATATCTTAAGGATGCTTAAAAATCGAGAGCCTCTTAAGGTCGCCGTTTGCCCAGGCCCTCAAACACAATGCAGATAATATTTCAAAATTATTCAATAATATTGAGCGGTGTCTGCTTAAAAATAGCATTCAACCCGTTCGGTTGTATATTAACTTCTGAGTTATTAATTTTCCTGTCCCTGTTTTTTATTATTGGTACTGAAAAATTCCAATAGTTTCTTGTGGAGGTATGTTTTAGAAAACACTGTAGCATCTTAATAATTTCGAGACTGGATTATGCATTTTACATTTTACTTGGCTCAGTTTTATACAGACCAGCCTCAGATATTCAGTTTTAGAGGATCAGGCTTCTTAATGGCCCGATGTAATAGGAGATGGAACTTCCTATGCACACAGCAGCCAATAACATGGGAAAAAAGCTGACACTTGCAAAGTACTTTGAAACTCACGAAGTAGTCAACTTTTCCCGCTGATGAACCATCATCTCTGGGTATTTATTTTAAAGATTACTGATACAACTTGCCTCTTAGGGCGTTCACTAATAGTGGATTTATTTTTCACTTGCATCAATGGTATTCGATTATCAACAATAAATACTTTTGATTGTTTTGTCATGATATGTTTTGTTTACCACTAATTCATCTGACCTTCATGTTATTTCCCCTAAAGTTATGTTTGTTGTTACGGTGCCGTTGTTTGCCGTATAACTACAGTTCAGAATAAGTATATTAGAGCTTTAAAACCTGTAATATAGAGCACACATACCCAAAATTTAGCCTCACTGCATTCATTGCAGGTATGTTATGATCCCTTTTAAACCAAGGTTGTTTACCCATTAAGAATCGATCTCGTAAAACCTACGGTTTTTTTTTTAACCTGGCAACATTGTAGCGCCTTTGTGGCTGCCGACTGTTACGTCAGCGAATAGGCGGGGGAAAGGACAGGGTTCGTACCCTTTAGCATTTCCAGTTGGAGTCTGTATGCCTCTGTAGGCGGCCTCATTAATGTTTAAAACCAAAACCAAAACAGCTTACCTTTACCTAAGGGAGTTTCACCCGGATAGTCCAGAACATTAGTTCAGCTAACGCAGGCCGGGACGAATGTATTTAGTTTCCAGTTCGTGACCTCACACCACAGCATGTATTTTCTGTCCATGAGCGGAATTCACTTGGAGTCAGTACCTCGTAATTGAGTAATGTGCTGAAATTCTGTGTGTCAGTGGTTGAAACGATGATACCTTTTAAAACAATCGCTACATTTTCACTCATTTTCCGGTAAGTCTTCTTTAATTCAGAGCTATTTTTTTCATTAAATTAATATTTCCAGTGCAATTTTTGAGACATTCGCTAATTTTTTAAGTTAAGTTGCATTCCGTAAACTTTATTTTACAGCCCGTAGAAAGCCAATATTATAGCGTAGTCGAATTAATTTGGTTACAAGTTAACAAAGAAAATAAAAGTTTTCTACGTACAGGTTTACAAACCCGCTGGGAAGTGCTGAAGAAGTATCGGGTGTAAATAAATTGATAACCACAGTCTTATGAAGTTATATATTAATTCATTAAGTCAATGAGTTCGTAAGAAATGGTGATTATTAAGCTGTCACATGTTTTTCAAAATATCAAATGGCTTTAAGATTCTGAAATNNNNATATACGCACAAACCAGCAACACATATACGTGCATTAATTAACAGGCAGGTGCGCAACTAAAAATCATTTTTGATTATTGGTTAAGCATAATTGTGATTGTATCGGAGAAATTATGGCAAACATGTTACTGATGTATTGAAAAAGTACGTGTACAATAAAAAAATACGATGTGATCTGTCTACGAGGGTAAGTACCTATAACTATCGTGTTTGTTATTGCATGCATTTTAATACTGTCATTTGTGCAGTTTTGTGTTAGAAATTTTCCTACATAGTTTAAGTTATGTTAATACATTGGATGCAAGGTTATCTTGATATTTACCACGCCCGACCATAAATGGCGTTATGCGTTACAAGCAGTGAAGAAGATTTTTTTTTTTGTTACTAGATTTCTTATTACTAAATGTATTTAATCGTGTATTTTGACAACATGTATATCCGTCTTCAACAAGCAAGCGTTTGTTACTTTCCGGCTGTGCTGTAATATTTTGTATTAATAACATTATTCAAGTTTTGTTTTATAATGAGAAATGAAATACTCAAAGAAATATTTTTGTACAAAAACTATTCATTATTATTATACACTTAGTGAACGCTTGCCACAGAAAGCACACAAATATTCGCATTGCTTTTATTGACGTTTTTCAAAACTATTAAATTTAAAATAATTAAATTTTACGTTTACTTTTAACGTGATTTGATACGTCGAATATCTGGTGGAAAGAGAAGAGAGTAAGCTGAGAAGTTTGACATTTTTCTATCTAAGGAGGTTTATATTTCTAATAAATTGATACCAAATTTAGTTTCTGCATTAGACATTTTTTCCCCAGTATAAAAATAACTGCACTTGTTGATTTTATATTTACGAAACTAAAAGTTAATCAGTAATTTATAAATCTGTCATTTTTGCAGAATTAAAATATAATATTTTTAACCAAGTTGTTGTTGCATTCCATGTGATACTTAAACCTCGTATTAAGTAAGAGTTACATTCAAGTTCCGTTTCTTAAAGGAGCATTAAGTTAATAATTTTTTTTTTTGCTATTCATGTTTTTGTAGCAAAATCACTACAACCATATATCAGAAAGGAAGCTAACAATATGTACGTCAGTTTACAAACTTTTAACATACATCTACGTATCACAGACAAAAATACAATTTTAATTTTTTATAGTAGACATTAGCTCTGATTTACCAACTCATTATCAAGAATGTATTTTTAATTATTTGAAACACCGCAAGTACTTGAAATTAAATGGTAGAAATTCTAATACTTAGTTATATAAATGTGTTTAATGTCCTCCTTTATCTTTCAATAAGGCCCTCACAACGTACCGCTCAGACATTTCAATTTCATATTTTTTTTAAATAGTGTTACAATTTTTAGAAACTGCAGCAAATAGTATGTTCTGCAAATAAATGATTTTCATTGCATTTGTTTCGGAACCAAATGTCACAATCGTTGAAATATTTTTGCATTACAGAAACAAACAATTTAACTAGTTAGACACAATTTAAAGGACGCTTACGTTTTCTATTTTTTAAGGCGTTATCTCTGGATTTTGTTTTCCAAATGATTTAGATAGAATAGTAGGCTGTAAATATTCAGCAAATACTTAAAGCTTAACAGCAAATAAAATTTATTAAAACCAAATATATTATTATATATTATAATATTATATACGTCTTCTATAATCCCTTTGTTTTTTAGCATAAATTACATATTTCGCGAGGTAGATTTATTTTTCATTATTTTTTGAAATGCAAGAAATTGGAATTGCTGATATTGTAGTGCATTTGCAAAAAATAAAAGAAAAAGAGCTCTGGAATATGACCGTAATTATTAATTGCTATTATTTAATGGTCCATAATTTGAGCGGCGATTATGGAGGGAAGAAAATAATTAAAACAATTACAGTCTCAGCACCCTTACAAAGATTCTTATACCCGTGTGGGTTACAAAGATGTTATTTCTGGAAATGTAATATTAAGGATTATCTAAGAAGAAGTACCTGAGTTCATATAACACGGTGCCTCACAACATTGGCATCTTCCACGACGTTGGATTGGCCATGCTGTGTTAAGTGATTTGCCTTTGAAGTTGTCCCCCCCACCTCAATCTGGGGGCTAAACCTAATACTTTGTGATTTTTTTTCCTTTGGGAGCATGTGAAGGACATGGTGTATGTACGCCAACTTCCACAGGACTTACAGCAGTTACGGCAACGGTTAGACGACGAGATTGTCACAGTTATTCAAGCTATACTGTCAACGGATAGGTGACGCGATTGTCACAGTTGATCACGCTATACTGTCATGGGTGTGGCAACAAACTGAGCATCACGTAGACATTTGCCGTATCACAAATGGAGCCCGGATAGAACATCTGCGAATATGTCCATGGAAACTTATTTCGTGTTATATTTGTGTTTGTGAAACATATTCACTACAGCATTCATAGGACTGTTTTATTGCTGTAGCAGTCGTGTTTTGTATTAACAGTTCTCAGGGGCCCTATTCCCTAACTTTTTACCGCCTTTATATTAAGACATTTACCGTTGACCTATTTTTACGAGGCGAATCGGTATTCTGTTACTCAATATGTCTCCATTATGATCTTTCGAATGCCCCGTGACTATCTTTATATAAAGATAGGCCAGTAAGGTGTGTTTACGAACGAAAGTGGAAAGAAAATGGCCCATGTATTGAAGTTTATTCTACAAACACGTCATACAGAAAAGAAAACGTTTTAAAATGCCCTAAAAATGGGAAGTATTACATTCTGTTATATTTCCATACAAATAAACGGTGTCTGGAATACATTTAAAAGTATAGTTTATAATTCGCTAGTGATTCTTGCGCTTTAAGGCCAAGGGACCCATGAGTGGTTACAGGTAGAATTCGTTAGCGTAGTTCCTGTTGACGAGACTTGGAAGTGAAGCTGGAATAACTTTTGAGCTAGTTCAGCCTTCCGACAAGAGATGGCAACAGCAAATCATGCCCCCACTTTCTCGCCTGCTGGTAGCTTATAATGGAAAGCGAAACATGCTAAGAGAGGGAGTTAAGAGGGAAAATCCAGCTTATCCCCTGGGGACAACACAAATAGCGTTCATTAATTCATAATATACATCCCTGCATTTCCATCATTGTCACCGCCACAACTAATACGTCAGAAAGGAAAGTAGTGTGACTGGCCATGCTGCTAGATCTAGTTGAGTCACCGGTGTGATTGATTAGATACATTACAATAAGTGAACTGTGGTCTATCTCAATCTTCCTTTCTAAGTTATATTATAAAAAATGCGGAGTCTGAAACCAAGCTAAATTGCGTTTTTTTTTAAGTATCCGTTGCGGGAAGCGACGATCTATCCGTCAAACGATACACATTCAGGCCGTTGTGGCCGATGGCCTTGTTTATTCTTTAACGAGACGTTTTCAGTATTTATTTCCTTTAACTTTTCCAAATTAGATCATTTTTAATTAAGGCTAATTAAGCTAGGTTTTTAAAACGAATACTAATACTAAACTGTAATGACACAAATATTTACCCAAAGTTTTAAATTGATAATATGATGCTGCTGGCGAAGTACCCTTGTTTTTATAGTCAAACTGTAATAGTGAATTATTTTACATATGCGTCAGTAACGGAATAGTAATGTCAGAAATTATAAAATGTTGTTCTTTATATTTTAACTTAACATTTTTATTTTAAACAGGCAGTGAATTATTGCCTTATTAATAAAAAATAATAATATTTGGGGTTGCTTAGGGCAACACCCGATTGGAGAACGTAGCCCGGAGTTAGTGTAGTAAACATTCAATTACAATGCGAGGAATTAATCAAACCCAACTAGGGGATGTTAGCATGAGTACTCACAGACTTCTACGGGTCTTCACCGGGAGATATGCTGAAGTTGGCAAGTAACCATTAGGAAAATAATCTAATACGCAGGAGCAAACTAAAAATGGAAGACAATTAATCCTTATAAAAAATAAGATTTATTTTATATGTAGAAAAGTAAACATTTCATCATTTACAAATGTCCTTGTTTAAGGAACACCGAACTAGACTTCATGTCGCACAAAATTAATTTTAGCCGCAAACTACGTTTTTAAATTTCTCTAACAACATTTCCAAGCCAACACACGCGTTAGTTCGGGTAGTGAACGAATAAATAGGGCGCCGCGACCATGCTAACCGAATATGAGTGAACCTACTAACGAGCAGAATTACACTATGAGTACCGAGGTAATACGTCCATACTTCAATTAATGAATGAAAACCAGAACTAGGATGTTAAATAATTACTATTATTCTCTTTCGTTGGAGTCAGCCCGGTGTACTCCACACGATTTTGCCAGCTCATCGTTCAGAGGGCCCTTTGGCGGTTCGTTGGATACGTCCGTCTACAGCTTCAATTACCTAGCGAACGAAATGCAGGTCGCCGAGGAAATGAAACTAAGAACAGGAAATTGCCGGGGCAAAAACAGGGACGCCCTTATTTAGTACCCCTGCCTCTAGAATACGCGGGTAGTCGACCCACCCGGCAACGGAGGCCTCTGTTGTTTTCCACAGGCTATAATAATTATGACTGCAGATCACTGGTATGGATGTGCTACCAATACCTCGGAGACACGACAGCTGCCCACCGCTTCCGATAGCTGAACTTACAAAGGTTACCAACCAGCGGGCCGCGACCCCGTTCCTTAAGGCGGCAGACACGAAGCCCAATATTTACTGTAAAAAAAAATTATAAACATGATGCAATATAATCAGTTTATCCAGTCTCCAAGTACCGTAGTTACAAAAAAAGACAGTATAGCTGCGAAAATATGCAAATACAAAAACTCCTTATAAATTCATATTGGCTGCATTGCTAACTTATTTTTAAAAACATTTAAGAGCTTGTTGGCACAGCATGACTGCGTCTATCAAAGAATGTGAAGAATCTGTTTTGACAACACTGATGTATATAATATAAAACCAGATATCATCACAAGTAAACTTTAATATTTTTGGTTGTCAAGTATGCAGATATGTTAACAAAATAAAAATGGTAAAATAAATAAGTTACTGCCTAACTTAGGAAACACTTACATGCAGAAATGTGTTCCAACGATAAATTAATGACGAACTAATGCTTGACATCATTAAGACCATTATAAATGAAGTTACAAAATAAACTAAATAGCATGATATAGTTAAATTACGGCGTGGTGTAAACGTGGTCTTAACAGATTATAATATATGCATTTTTTTCAAGAAATTTTTTCTTGCACTGATACATGTGTTTTTTAAATCGTATTGTCTGTAATATGTCGAATGTAGCCATTTGAACACAATTATGGCTACAAAAAAAACTCACTCTGTTCAAACAACTATTTCTGGCCAGACGGATCGGTTCTGGACTCACCATCCGAGGCAACACGAAGCAAACACGGAACAATAGGCCGACCTACGGCAAATGCACTTATTGACTAGAGTTTTCGACCTTCACCAAAGCGTAAACATAGGCGAATGTAGAGTAAACTAGGATAGCGGATGGTGTGTGGCCAGCACTCGATCCGGTCAGGCGATTGGTTGAAGTATGGAACAAAGGACGAGCGATAAACATGAAAACGTCGCTGTTACAATATCGTTATACGTACAGTAATTATTAGTGATATGTCGATTACGATTTTTGCTATTTTTATAAATCTTACTATTTATTTCAATAAACTACCAATAAATTAAAATTTATAATACAACTTCCGATTTTGATTTCGATATTTCTTTGTTGCACAATAAGCATAGCAGTTCCAAAATGGCAACGTACTTGTTTGCTGTTCAACTCCTATGTACGTGTTTATAATTTCACTCCTGTTCGGTATCAGTTTTAGTAGTGGCTTACTCAGTCAAAACCCGTTTGGGCTAACAGAAATGATTACCAAAACAGGGCAACTGTGTCAGCATACTAGAAGATAAATCTACTACATCCAAAGTAAGTATAATTAATAAAATATGGCCACGGAACCAAAAAAAGGCTACGAGGTAATTTGCTATTTTTCCAGATCCATACTTCAATTTCGATCCAACCAAAGTCCAAATTATTTTTATAAAATTTTATGCACGAGTAGTGTAGTATTTATTGAAAATCTCCAACACATTATTTTCACCAGGCTTTGCAGAAATGATCGATGTGCGTATCTGGTAAATGATTAATTTGAACTGTACGGCAGATTTTGATATTGACCATACTCTAACGCGAACTTTACAGACTTTGACACATCCACATTATTTGTGATTTCATTGAGAACGTGTGTTCACACGAGTTCAATAAAATGACTACGCATGTACAACCAGCATGAAATTTGCATTTGAAATAAGAGTACTGGTAATATGCAATAAAAATGTCACATACATGTAAATGAAATATACACGGAGGAAAATATGGAAGCTTTGTAGAACAACAAGGGAAAAGCAGACGAAGGACTATATATATATATATATATATATATACACACACATACTAACTTTGAAGTTTATTTTTAAACATTTATTTTGGCCAAGGCAGCGGTTTTACAGCATCAATAACAATATACGTGGATTATAACGTGACATGTTCAACACCATTTACAGAACAGAATACAAGTGCTTGATAGACAATATTATTTATATAGAAATTACTAGGGTTATTTAAATAGTCATAAGTGACTATAATACAAAGAGTACACGCCATTTTGCGTAAATTACAAAAAAATAAAACCTTATTTATAATGTGCCATTTTNGTGGCTCGGACACGCACTCCTCTTGTGATACGACTGTCCACTAATTCCGGTAACAAGCACTCCATATAAAATCTCTGCAGTTTTGGTAACATCATTTTTTCCCAGAATTCGTCGTTGCTTTCTTCCCTTATTACTTCAATTCCACTGTCGCAATAAATTACCAAGTCACAGAATTTTCTGTGCAATATTTGGAGTTGCCCTTGTATTTGGTATCTCTACCGATGTGATTTTTTCTAAGTTGCTACTTCTCATTTTTTTATTTATATGCAGAGATTCTTACATTTTACTGCTTCACGTATTGACATGCTTCCTATAGATGGCACACACTTTACCACAACAATGCCATCTTTCTCCAAGATTCCATCTGGGCTGACTCCAAGGTATGGTATCTCAGGGTGAACAAAAATGCCACAAGGTTCTACAGTTGTCTACTTCTCTTTCTCGCAGGCGGATATGGCTTTTTTTTTTTTTTGTGAACTTGGCCATAAATAATAGCTGGTGAATAGAGTTCGGTTCCATAAACAATATTTCTTACAATATTGTTGAAAGATGTAACATTACTGTTACAACAGATAACCCCGAATCGTGATGCAGTTAATCTCTGTCATCTTGCCTGCATCCACAGTGGATTCTCACTCTGTCCAACGGTAGCTCGTTCTAATGTAGAACATAGCATCAGAGAACCAGCTTCTTCGTTCTGTTATGATATTAACCAGCTCATAAACTGTTATGTTATTGAGGGATAGGATAATAAATCAGGATTAACTAATAAGATAATTAATTAATCAAAGAGGGACTAAAGCATTTACTGGACATCTCAACACTGCAGACTTTCCTCAGAATACAAACAAAGTGGCCAACGGAAAAGGAGAAAAGTGAAGGTTAATAAGTTAAGAAAAGGAGCATGGTTGAGAGGGAACTCAGCTGAGTCTCGCACCCTCAACGTCGCCGCTCCAGGACCCGCAGCTGACCAGACTGATGACACTCGCCGATTGTGTCGCTCACAGCCCTCGTAGCGCTGTCCACTCTTCGCGCCCCTCCACGTGTGTGTGTTGACGTAATCCACTCTGACTGGCTCCCGTTGTGCACCGGAGGCGGAGTCTGCTCGTAGTTTGTTTAAATTACACTGGAATGCCCTTAGGTTAGCTGTACCCACATTTTCTGTCGCTCTTTGCACATTTCTCCGATGGTTGATGAATTCTATTTCGGCCCGATGTTATGCTTATATAGTTTACAAACTCGTATGTGGCCTCCTTCCCGGCTGTTGTTTAGACAGGTGGTGCACAACGGGGCCATGCGTAACACTGCAGCTTCCCTAAAATTGTGTTCATCTGGATTTGAAGATCATTGGGAGCTAAATCAGGTTTTGCAGCATTTGGACCATACTCAATGTCACCAGTTGTTTAGTCTATCTTTCTCTTCTTTTTTTTTGGGTTGGTATTTTCCTTTGTCTCCAAAATTTAGTCTGTTAGATGATCGAAACATTTCTTACTTCGCACAGATTTTCTTACAAATGTTTCCTGGACTGTTTCCACTCAGGCTTTTCCATGGACTTATCATATAAGATGGACCATCGGTGTGTGCTAGAGCAGCCCCATAGCAGCATCGCCTGTATGATGACCCTTTTGGATGATCAATTCTTTTGCTACCTGTCAGTGTGCAAATTAAAGAGTTGAGGTTTTCTGCTACATTTGTCGTTTTGTTCAGAACGAAACAATCTGCCTTTCTCAAAATGGGTTCTAGCAACATAAGCATCATTAATTTCGTCTTCTCTAATTATGGCACCTTATTTTAAGTTTAATCTTGTCGAGAGCAGTATGATGCACAGCAGGACAAATGATCACCGAAAACATGACGGGGACCGTTTCGTAGATCTTTCCGAAGCTTATCAACATTTCCTTCAGAATTTCTAATGGCTCCACGAACTGCGGCTGTGAGGAGAGGAAGGTTCTTCCGAGTTATTTTTCTCCCCTCTAAGTCAAAAGTGGTATTTGAGGCTAGGGTGTGCAATTTCGAGGTGCACCCTCGTGCGACGTTATTTGCACAATCTATTTTCTTCATTTTGTCTCCAAAAGAAGCCTTCTCCCTAGCCGGAGTCTCCATCACCTGTTAGGAACTTAACCCATACACCATGTTCAGAAAATAAATGCTTCCTTTCACAACAATCGTTTGCTCCATCCCGGATGATGAACCAGAATAATTTTGGTTACACGTGTGTCGTTTTGGTTGAAAATATTCTGCTGTCGTGGAACACACGTAACAAAATTAGTTCTTAACACCCAATGAAAGAATTTTCCCTGTTATCCCGCCAATAACGCAAGCCTGGGGAAAAAACATCTTATATTACTTTTGTGATATTTTACTTCAATATATTAATAAATAAACAATTATAGATTGAATACAAAATCTTTGGAGGTTTTTCCGCCACCAGAGAAATAAAAACTGTAGCAACAAAATGTATCGTAATTACAACAGGTCATCACATACACATCCTGCTTTGGTGAGCATGCAGATGTAGATGTCAAAAATGTCAACCGTTATTGACAAGTTATTTCCAATACGTCCAATGTCTGTAAAGGCTGGTGGAAAATTCATTATTCGATAAACTTCGGTTAAAGGTAATTCACGCTAAGTATTAATAAATGCTCACTTTTAATGTTACTCGGCTTGTTGCTATTTGTCACTTTAAAATGCAAGATAAAGTGGCTTAGCATTATCCTGTTAGATTTCACACTTAAATTGTAAAATGGAAAGGAAAAAACATATGATTGAATTAATGCCAGCAATAACGAGGAAATACAATAAATTTAAAATTCTAAATGAGAGTAAATATAACAATACTAAATCATGGCCGTTTAAAGTTTAATAATTGTATTTGTCCAAAAATATTTCCTGCATCGAGTTTAACAGCAATTAAGTTTCACGGTTGAGTACAGCATTTCTTAGAAAATAGGGACGAGAATTTTTTCCAGACGTATGTCTAGAAACAGGTATCATTATATAAAAGCAAAATGAAAGCGACTCGCCTCCTCCAATTTTTTTCTCGTGGTGGGTGAAGTGTCATCTGGTCATTACTGGAATGTTCATAACAGAAAACATTTCCTCAGCTTGAGTCTGTCCAATGCCAGCAGCTGTAGCCCCCC
>NQII01000752.1:225961-302666 GCA_002778355.1 Clitarchus hookeri
GCCCCTCACGTGAATGCAGTATTCAGTTCTTTCTTTTCAGGAGGATCATGTAAATTCTACTGGTTCCATCACACGCGAAACATTTCTACGTAAAGCAGCTGATAAGTCCTTTTCTTTTCCCATATGTAAGTGTGTATTGTCCTCCTGTGCATTTCTTGTAATGATGCGTCAATTTATCGTACTGTCTGGTGAAAAACATAAGATCAACAATGTGGCGTCCTTTAATTCGGACTACTTTGGAAGGGTCAATAGTGCTGGATTCAACAAGAAATTAGGGAAGATATTCATTAATTAAAAAAAATGAATTGCGCAACATTAAAATTCGAAAAGAAACTCTATGAACGAAAATTACTATATCTACCATCCATGGTTTGATCTTTGTCAAGTACCCATTTAAAGTGTGTCTATATTCATGCAACGTAATTATGCAAGTACAGTTTACTTTTGATAGTGCTGAAGATGTTCATCAGTACAAACACTAACCAAAATCGTTTCAACTATTCGGCAAAGTAAAAATATTTAAATTTCAGAATAATAAAACAAATCAAGAAGTTAATAGGAACGATGTGAACAAGCTACATATTTAGTTTTAAATAGGGATAAATTTATAATGAAATTATTTATTCTTGCTCTATCTTCCTCCCCCGCCATAATAAAACTCTTACCAGTCCATTGAATCTTCACACGGAGGCGTAGGAGCTCCGGAGGTGTAACGTTTCTTTGTGGACGACTCGAATAGGTTTTGAGAGGGGGAGCATCTTGGTGTGAGGGCCTCCTCGTCTGACTAACAGGCATTCTATTCGAAGACCCATACTCATTCCTAGAACAATATATTCAAAAAGCCTTTAAAAACCGAACTTACATACATGTCATGCATATGATAATATGAAATACATCCATTAATTGCGGACAGAAATATTATAACATGCCCATTTGTAAATCGGCCAGTGGCAAAATGTGCCATGTAACTAAAAATGTGAACTGAAACATGATCGTAAACATACTTCCTTTACATCATATGGACAGCAGTGGTGTGTAATAAGCAGACAGTAAGTAAAAAGAAATTACATTTTTAATATTTGCGTATATACCGAATAAACATATATATGTGGTCAGGGATTATTGCGGATTATATGACAACTATACAAACACAACATAGCTTACATTTTGTTGTTTTCGCACGCTGTAATGTGGGACGAATGAGGTGTAATAGGTATCTGAGAAGAGTGGTTCTTTGTTGGTGTCCGTACAATTTCTTCACGTTCTTTTCCAGAAAGATGATCATCATTAGCAGTGGAAATAGCATTAGTGTTAACGTTCTCCCTGCAATAGTGAAACCAGTTTTTCAGCAATCAGTATTTTACTATAAGCCAGTAAGGACCATTATTTGAAACTTTTTTTGGTAATGGGCTTTAAGTATGAACGACTGAGTTTATCTGTTTATTTTTATAACACCAACAATGCATAGTGGCAAGGATGTCACGGTAATCCAAGGAATAGAATTTTAATAGCTACATACCTTTCATTCGATGTGTTCTCGATTTTCTTTGCTTGAAGCCTTCTATTATGTAAAGAGCCTTTGGTTTTCTTCGTACTTCTTGACGGACACATTCTAGTCCTAGGCATTTTTTAAGCGAAATTCACGATTATGCAACAACACGAAATTTTATAACGTAAAAATAACACTGTATATTGTTTTATATAGGCTATATGAAAACTAAAAAAATTAAAATAACGTTAGATTGGGAATGACGCTGCATCTACCAGAAAAACGTCCAGGGAAAGTAGGTGAATGCCAAGTGACGCGTCACAAAGGTTGCTTCTCAGGTAATGCTGCACAGCTCGGTTGATATGAATCACTCTGTAACTTTACAACTATAGTCCAGAGCTCACGAGAAGGCGAGGCTCTGGAATTCGGGCAGGGTGGGTGAGCGGGAGGGTGGGCCCGGTGGGCCGCAATGTCGCCACCTTCGCCTCCAACCTGTACTACCAGTACTAAAACTATCAGTTCGCAGGGAGATTTTCCTTTCATACGACACACATACAAATATACTCTATAACGTCATGGTATACGCCTCTATTATTTCTTTTGACAGTAACCTTTAAATTCGCCATTTTAGGTGACCGTTTGCCTGGTGCGCGAAATGTTTTACATTGTGTTTGAAGTACACATTTTTAAAGCGAGCTATTTATTGTACATATTCGCAATCTGTTCCAGTACGAAAATTAATCACATTTCACAATAGTTACAATTGTTAAAACATCTTTTACATTACCAATACTAATTTGAAGACTTTCAGTATGGCCAAAAACAACATTTTTAAACTGTTTTAACTTAAATTGTCTTACTTAAATCCCTGCGAAACAACCATAGTGACCTGAAAACAATTTTGATCGCATACATTTAGGGCTAAAACAGTTAATATCAGGAATTCATAACTTTAATAAAATACTCTGAAAGGACCGCTTAACTCAAACAGTGGATGTTGTTGTTCGATGATAATTTATTCACTTTCGGGAAGTGGCAGCGCCAGTTCCGATTCGGAAGAGGAAAATTCGTCGTCAGATGAATCACTCGATCCACTGGAGTCACGGTCTAGGCATATCACAAAACTGTCTATTGCGTCTTCCACGCGACAGTCCTTTTGCCAGTAGTCTGCTTCTATATTTTGGATCTGCGAACAGTATCCTTGCCAGTCTTCTTCAGCGACAGAAGATATTGCTTCCGTCGTGATTTCCATTAGCTTTAACAACAAGCTAGCAGTAATGTTCTTTTCCCACACTAGTCGCTTTGTTTTAGAACACGCTAGTTCAATGGGATTAAGTTCGCACATATAAGGAGGAAGTCTAAGAACATCGTGTCCGTACAGTTTTAAAANCTAGTTCAATGGGATTAAGTTCGCACATATAAGGAGGAAGTCTAAGAACATCGTGTCCGTACAGTTTTAAAAGTTGGTCAATACGAAATACTTTTTCAGGCTTCCTGTTCTGCGCAATTAAGTCGAAAAGCTTTGTTTTTCGCATTTCATGAGTAAAGGGAATGTTGTTATTGGTCAACCATGACTCCATTTTCTTTTTCACTGCATAATTCGATGGGGGTTTATTTTCTTGCACTGAGTGGTAAGGCGCATTGTCCATAATAACAACAGACTTTTCTGGTAGGTTTGGCAATAACTGATTATGCATCCACTTTTCGAAGTTCGCAGAATTCATCTGCCCATGGTAGTCCCCCGTAGCTCTGCCTGCTGGAAAAATTAGCAGTGCATTTTCAATTAATCCAGTTTTAGCACCTGCATGAACAACAATTAAACGGTTCTAAGAACTGCTGTTGGTTAACACACCACGCTCAGTATCATTTTGCCAAAATTTGTTAAATGTGATGTTGCTTTCAACCCAGGTTTCATCAATGTAAATTATGGGGCGCCCCTCCATTCTGTATTGGAGAATTGATTTTAAGTATTAACAACGCCAGTGGACAACGTGCGGTCTTTCCACTAATAGTTTCCGAGAACTGTTACACCGTTTCCATTAAAACCCCATTTCTTTCAGTATCCGCCTGAGCGTGTGAACATCCTACGGAAAATCAATTTTTTCTCTCAAAGCAACGAGACGCCTAGGACATGTTGGTACTTGTTTCTGTACTAAGTGAAAATCATGAATGACGTCTCTTATTACTCTCCTATCAAATCTTTCATGCAGACGTTTTCGGTGTTTGCCTGGTGTTGACAGCGAACTGTTACAAGCATCAGCACCTTCTTTGCGAATTCTGGAAACACTTCTCATAGAAATTCTAGTGTATTATGATGTATGCAGATTGGATTGAGATAATAAATGCTTTATTTTACCATCAGTAGCTTCTTCGTCACATTTATTTATCACATGTCTGATCACCTCCCTCGCTTCGCTGTGCATAATTTTCCCTTTCTTCCTAGACTGCGCCATAATATACCGTCCTGATACGCACGCAACTGACACTAACTCGTGACTGACTTCCAGAGAGCTATATATTTTGGGATGACTAGTAGCGAGGGTGACCCGTTACTCTGACAGTGGTCTTTAAACGCCGGAAGGGGGTAAGGGAGGGTTTGCGGCCCCGACCACCACCCCGCCACGCAGCCTTGCCTTCTCGTCAGCTCCCTACTGTACATCTCCTTGGTACACACACAACAGCCTCGTTGGCCAGCTGACATGAATCGGTGTCGGTGCACACGTATCTCCGGTGCCGCTGCGTCGCTGCTTTGTAGTACTATGCTGTCAATCGGCCAATGCACACATGCGGTTATTTGCCGTAGCTGTGATATAAGACCTTAATGGGCTTGACGAGGTTTTCACATTTAGAACTCTTCATATTAGATATGGAGAAGCATAGAGTTTTAGGAAAAATGCTTTCGAAGAATTCCACAAACGTATTAAAAAAACAAAGCTCGTGGATTTCCATTTGCAAACAGTTTTGCAAAGGAACTGATGAATAGGAAAAAAAAAAGCTGTTTAGTAAATCCATTAGTGTTTTACATAGTTTAAGTTTATGATTGCATAATACTTACACAAGAATATGTGACTGAAATATAACAGAAACCAAAACGGAACAAAGAAACATCGTTACCATATTTTATAGTTTGGACTTTCCTAATAAATGTCACAAAACCAAATTTTTGAATTTGTTATAACAATTTAAAATGTTTACAAGAATAAAACTACTAAAAAAATAAACAACTCTATTTGGTGTTTACTGTTGAAATAGGCCTGCCTATCTGCCATTATATTTTAATATAAAAAGAAATTTTAAAAATTATAATTTGGTGGTGATGAAAAAAGTAAAAGGCAACTGTCATCACACAACCGACATCAGCCTGCATGTTACTCATTGAAAAGCCTTACTGATTATAATTATTTATTACAACCATTGCACACTCACTGAATCCTTGAGGTTTTTCAGTGACAGCATGCTTATACGTCATCTATCATATATCTATCATATCTATAATAATAAACTTGTGTAAATGGTACACAAAAATTAATCGTTTTATTAGAGACTGCTCACCGATCTCTTTTGTAGGAATAGTTCAGTCTGTGCAGTATTTGTACGCAGCATGTGAACAGACGTGTAAGACATTAGCTACTGTTTTGCTGTTAAATTTATACGACAAAAATATAGACTGCGTAATATTGACGTCATAACCAAGAATTATATTTTCCGAAACCAGTGCTTTATACTTGACGAACTTTTATAAATAATGTTGTGTGTGTTGGCAGCACATCGACACCCAACTCCGAATCAATATTTGACTGTTTATTCGGCATAGTTATATTCGCTACAACTACCTACATATTTTTATTGCAATTCTAGTAATCTGTAACGTCACTCTTTGCCTAAGAATACTAGGTTCTGATAGCTATATATACATTTTTTGTGCATGGAAGAAGTTGTAAAGTACCTCTACATACATACTCGTACATTTAGAATATTCAAAATTTATTTTTGTTTGGAAAAAAATTCGCTATGCTTTGAACTTTTGGGATTGTCTTTCAGGAATGAAAATGGTAGTTTGAGAACAAAAATGTTTATCATCCTACCCAAAATAAAATTTTTTCGAGTTTTAGTACTGCAATTCCTTCCGACAAATGTTGAAGAAGGTCTGTATACAGTTGTTATTGTCAGTTGGAATTTCATTTCCGAGAACTGCTGGGCTCCTCGCCAAGCCATGGCTTGCAGGCAACTACGCACCCCCCACCACCACTCCCATCCCAACCCCCAGCCACCAACACCTTCGGAATACCGAAACTGGTCCTCGCTGTTTGCTACCTGCGCACTCTCGGCCACCACCTCCTCCTCTCCCCCGAGAATGCTTACACAACCTGTTTTTAGTTCAATTTCCACCAGCTATTATTTTTAACTAGATACTCACGTCAGTAATTGAATCTATGTGTTTTACCTCGTGATTTGACGTATTTAATTTCATTGTGCTCCGTTTCATTTGTCTGTAGCAGTAATTTCAAACGCGCGTTGAAATTTCAAATTTCTAGGATTACAGAAAGAAACCGTTTTCGGAGGGTTACGAATGAAAAACAAAAACAAAATAAGGCACCTTAAAGAATATAATACAATCAAGTTAGTTTTAAAAAGGCAAGCTTCACACGTGAAATTATCCTCATATCATGGAGCAACTGTAAACTAATGGACAATAAAAACTTAATTATTCCTTAACTACGTATTTAAAAAAAAAATCCCTGAACTTATAAGTACTCAGTTATGAGGTTATAGTGCACTTAAGTAAGACTTAGAAAGAAAATACACAATACTTAGCAAATTTATTAAGGATACTACCTCATTAACGTAATTACGAAGTGATGGATTCGGCCACGGGTAAGTGCTGCTATCTCGTGATGCTTAAAGTAACTAGTACTATCTGAAATCTTGTATCCGTAGAAAGAAGTAAATCTATTATTATTGTAAAATGTATTGAGAAACAATTTTCACTTGTAGTTAAAAATTCACTATAATAACAAATTTGTGTTACGATGCATTCTGTAACAGTGGGAAAAATATAATTCAGCAAGCAGATCGTTGACTTCAGAACACAGCCCCCTGCATTGCCTAACGTAGATATTTGCACAAAGATATCAATAAAGATACGGCTTACAGAATACCACATAAAGACTCTTACGAGTAACCATCATAATGGCTCTCTTTATAGTAAAGACAATCACGTTGACTGTCTATGCAAGCTCAAGTTAGAGAATATGGCCCCTGTTCTGTTTTTCATTAGGACGGGTTGCGTTTCTGTAAATCAACTGTACATTTATGTGAACATATGGGCATTTTTAACAGTGTGCAGGACCTATTCCAAGTATTATGAATTTACGTTTAAATGTAAAATAACACGAAAAAGTTAATTAAATACCAAACTTACTTATTAAGAATGCCCAGATACCAATTCCAGTTTTTTCTCAAAGTGAATTATTTGGTTTTCAGTGAAGCAGACTCTTTTCTTTTATTTTCACCATCTTCGATTCTCCGTCTTGATTCGTCTAGAATTTTATGAGTAAATAACGAAGCACATCTGATTTTTTTAAAGCCTTGAACTCCGTTCTTAAAGTTATTACTCCCTGATTATAAATTGTTCCTACGAAATGGAAATGTTCCTGTAAGATCGCACACTTTGCCGTATATAAGCCCACGGGCTTACATACGGGCTTCTAGGTAGTTACACCTTCTAGACCAGGCGTTCTAAACCTGGGGGGCGTAGGAGAATTTCAGGGGAGGCGCGGTAAGCTGTGGAAATTAGAATTTCAAAACAGCTAAATCTAAACAGTATACAATTTAGGTTTTCTGTTAGCTTTTCTACATTTTTTCAAAATTTAAATCTATGTCCATTTTTTAAGAGGGAAATTTCGATTGTTGAGTTGGCAATAGTGTCCACTGCTGCAAAGTGAGGTGAAAAGTGTGGCTGTGTTGGCCGACGTGCACCTGCCGCCTTTGAATTTATTCTTGGTCGCAGACGGTGAAAGACGGGAACGATACTTGCAGGCCAATTACTTTAGTATAATAGGTCTGAGAAGAAAGTTGTATTAGAACCGTAGCAAGGTGTAGCTTTTTTTGTAAGCTACTAAGTACTTGGTGAAGTGTAAGAGGTTTTTCCACCTCTGCGTTACTGTGCTCCGGCACGTGGCCACCTAACGTAACCCTTAGCTGTCAACTGGCTGCAGACTAGGCTAGGTTATATTTTGTTAATCGTGGTTAATATAGTGTGTGTGAGCGACAGTGTTCTGTGTAGTACCGTACGGTTAAATATGGCAAAATCATTGCCTAAGAAAAGACTGTACAGTGATGACTATATTAAGTATGGATTTTCATACGTAGAGAAAAATGGAAGCCATTTACCTCAGTGCGTTATTTGTCACGTTGTTCTGAGTAACGATACAATGCGGCCAGGTCGTTTGGAACGTCATTTGACAACCAACCACGCCGCCCTGATAGACAAATCAGCTGAGTTTTTTGTTACCAAGAAAAGGTCATTGACTCGGATGAAACTGGGTTCAACTGGAAGTTTTCATATGGAAAATGAAAAGGCCATTGAAGCTTCTTTTAAGATCGCCTTGCTAATAGCAAAATACAAGAAACCACATACTATTGGTGAGTCCCTTATAAAACCATGTTTACTAACAGCTTGTAGTACTGTTCTTGGTGGAGAAAGTTGTAATAAGGTTGCAAAAATTTCTTTGACAAATGACACAGTAAAACGCAGAATTGATGAAATGGCTGAAGATTTGGAAAATCAAGTAATAAAAAAATTGAATAAATTCCCGTTTTTTTCATTGCAATTTGATGAAACAACTGACATTTATAAGCACTCTCAGTTGTTATTTTACTGCAGGTTTATTGACGGGAAACAGTTCATGGAGGAAATATTGTTTTCTCAAATTCTACAAACTACAACAAAGGCTGTTGATGTATTTTCTGCCTTATGTGGCTTTTTGGCAGCAAATAATCTTCCTTGGGAGAACGTCATTGGGATATGTACTGATGGGGCCCAAGCTATGACAGGATGCCGATCTGGATTCATTGAACTGGCAAAACAAAAGAGCCCAAACATAATTGGTTCGCACTGCATCATTCCCAGGCAGGCTCTGCCTTGTAAGACTCTGCCTGAACCACTTAATACTGCGTTGAACTTGGCAATTAAAATAGTCAACTGTGTCAAATCTAGCGCTCTCAACACTATACTTTTTGAGGTTTTGTGCCAAGAGTTGAACAGCGACCAACAAACTCTTCTGTACCACACAGAAGTACGTTGGCTCTCTAAAGGCAACATGCTATCTAAGCTGTTCAATTTGAAATCCGAAGTTGAGATCTTTTTGATGAGTTCCAGTAAAGAAGACCTATACATCCAGTTTACAGAAGATAAATTTATTTTTTACTTAGCGTATTTGTCTGACTTCTTCGAATCACTCAACGTACTTAACTTGAAGTTACAAGGACGGAGAAATATTCTGAAGACCTACGATGCAATTAAAGGTTTCTTGGAAAAAATTTCTCTGTGTCAACGTCGTCTTCAGAGTTTAGAACCTAACTTTTCATCGTTTTCAGGGCTCAATGATCTTCTCGATGATACTCAGTGTTCAATTATATTTCAAAGATAACTTGAAGGACTTGATTTTAACACATTTGGCTTCTTGGAAAATCGAAATAGGAGATTATTTCCCAGACATTTGTTCAGAAAACTGGCAGTTTAAATTGGTGAGAGACCCTTTCAAAGTTGATGTGGACATACTTCCTGCTTTTCTTCAGGAACAGACAATCGACCTAAAATGTGATTCTCAAGCAAAGGCTGAATTCCCAAACATGACTCTTGAAGACTTTTGGTCGAGCTATTTGCCTGTGTACCCACAAGTGTGTTTGGAAGCTGCAAAGTTATTGGTGCAGTTCTCATCAACCTATCTGTGTGAGGCAGGATTTTCTACACTAGCTGTTATAAAATCTAAATATCGAGCACGATTAGACATTCAAAATTATTTGAGATGTGCATTGTCACAATTGCAACCAAACATAAACAAACTTGCCAAAGACAAACAGTGCCAGCCGTTTCATTAAATTTGTCGGGTAACAAATGGTTAAAATGCCAAACATATTTATAATTGCAACTAATTAATAAATTAGTAAATACACTATTTTAACATTATATATGTATTTAAATATAATAAAGCTAATGTTAAAATGCTTGAATTTTAATGTAACCTATAGCTGCATTATAGGGATAAGTTCAAATTTTAGTTTTAACTATTGTAAAACAAAATAATTACAATAAAGGGGGGGAGGGACCACACATATTAGTTAAAAGAGGCGCATGGATTTTAAAAGGTTGAAAACCCCTGTTCTAGACAACAGCTGGCTGACCTCTTCATGCAGACAGTGGGTTCACCTTGAAACAGGAATATTTGTTTCCATAATTACGGAAGCATAATACAATGTTTATCTTACTAATGTTGGTTTTTCGTGTCAAGTGTTATGCATTGTTATTATTATACGGTAACTACTTAATAAATCACATTCAGCAAAATTTTCCACGCCGTTCAATAATTCTTTTACAGGCTTTGTCTCTCCCCAAAATAGTTCCAGCAGTGCTACCAACTATGTAAATGGCTGCGCAATCTTACCTGCTCTAGCCGGACACAGCGAACAAAAAGAATAAACTTCCCAGGCCTCCCAGAAGCGCTGTACGGTGCACCAGCTATAACGAGGCCACGCAGCTTAATTCAACTTAGGAAGCAGTTTGGTAGCGGCCAGTAATCGAATCCTGGGGCAATCAGAGCGCGCGGAGACTCTGACACGGATGAGGGACTTCTCTGGGTTTCCACTAGGAACTTTTACTACGGCCGCTCATCACATTATTGCCATAACGACCCACACCTCCTCGGGTGCGGGTGTGCCTCTTGCGTGGCGACTGTGATTGGCTGTGCCACTGATGCTTGAAGCCATAGCGAATCGAGACCGCTGAAATACATATGTCACGCAGGGAATAGGGATGGGCGGGACGCCACAGTGGATATAGTGCAAGGTAACAATTAGTGTAAACTAACCGTAGTCCATTCACGGTTACTGCCTACTTTTCTGAAGATCTGCCAAAGTTCTACTTTCACAATACTCCTTTGCCTCTTGCAAAAAAGCTTATCGCGTCTAGAAAATTACACCAAAGGGAAAATGCATCGAATTCATACGCACTCACTTTAGTAATACTTTGGATAAGAATTATTTCTGACTTGGTATTACAAACACACCTATTTTCTACATGTTTTTATTCATATTAATTTTAAATTAAATATTGCTATTTATACAAAAGTATTAGCAACAGTTGAGTTTAACAAAAAAATAGGATGTACTTTTATATTTACACAATTAGCTATAAAACGCTTGCGTTGCATGGAATATTTAAGGAAAAAACCAAAAACATCATACATAGGGTGATTTTTAAAAGTTTGATTCAAAATATGTGAAGAAACCGATAATAGACTATAATGGTAATTTTCTGTCTCATAGTTGTTAGTTTAAGTGGCCATCCTAGTTAAAATATGCATTTCATTGTAAGGAGTTATGGGTGTTTTAATTCTTTTTTAAAAAAGAATATTTCATTGTATATTGTTTTCAGGACAGAAATGTTAATCATTATTTTGTTGCCAATATATTAATTTTCTATTTGAAATATAAATGTATTCGTTGAAAAGTGCTGAAGTCAGCAAAAATCGCTGTAAATAGCCCTATGTTTACGATATATATCATTCTGTAAAACAGTGTTTTGTAATATAGAGACAATGCTTTATCTTTTGTAAGCAGACGGGTGTATTAAAACCATACAGTCGCCACTTAAAATTCTGATGAAAGAGAATACACGCGAATTTGGTTTATACTATTTTCCATCGCAGTCGTACGTGACCTTAAAGTGTTTAACATTTCTTACCACAGAGACCCTTCAACATTCAAGAAATCGACATCTGCCTTGAATAATAGTTATTACTTTTGTCTTCAATGTTTGTTTACATGTAAGGGGTGGCACTCTACTTCATAATAAAATAGAGACAAAATATATTCACTCAAATTCTGGACGGTTTATGTAAAGTGAATTCGGCGGCTCAGTCATTTCGCAAACTTGACTTGTGTACACAGACCGCTGGTATGATGGAAAAGTTTGTTGATTGTGTTGAATAAACTTGGCAGCAATTATTTAAATAATAAAAACTGGCAACTAGATTTCTGTACGTGGAGATTTTTCATTAAAAATTTGACAGTTTTCAAATCCAATGCTAACTATATTGTGCTTTTAGGCGGGTTGAGGTAAATTTAAACATAACTATTCCTTTAAAATTTTTTTAATATCGGTTTCCAAACAAAAAATATTCTGCCGTTATCAATCACACAGCTATTTATTGTATACCTCCCTAATTTGTTTAAAATAAAATCCACTGGCAAATCCACTCCAACAGGCCAAACTAAGAGACTGGCTTTTTCAACGTTTAAAAAATGACGAATTATGAAATAAAATATGAAAATATTTACAAGCAATTGGAATGTGTCAGATGAGATACTCCCACTAAAATCCAGGATGGCTAACAATTCTTAAATGGCGAAAAAAAGTGCCCAATCACGGATGCAGTGAGTTCTTGATCACCTTTCACGGCGCCTGCTGCTCTACAGTATGAAATAAAAACTAAATTTAAATAGGAAACGTATGCGTGTCGAACACAGACAGTATGGATTTAGGACAAAATCTTGATCGTTTTAATTTAGTTTTGGAAATCCTGACTTTGTAATTTTTAAGACGCCTGATTTCAGGCCAACTAGGCTACATATCATACGTGGACACTTGCACTTCATGTGGCTATTGACTACGCTTCTTTATGAGGAGACATCGTGGTACTCGTTTGAGCAAATCATAATTAGGTTCATATGGTGCTGGACATATGTGTTTAGTGGGCAGGCACCCAAGACGCGAATTAGTTAAAACAATTCTGTCGCGAAAGTGGAGCTGTGCCAAATGTTTTGAAATGCATATAGACAGGAACGACTTTCGCTTAAATCAAGTGCTCCTAATAATTTTTCCCCACCAAAGGCAGCTCTTAAAAATGTTAAAATATATTGTCTCTCTTGTGATTTTGTTTCGAAAATTAATGCTAGTAATAAAATTGTTCGAAAAGCTGCGTCTGTTCTTAGCGAAATTTTTTTGAGAGAGTGATTGTTACCGACGATCTACGTATATAGAACCAAAATAAATTAAAATTGTCTGTTGTTTCGGAAACATGCGCAACAACTGTATGGACTTTGATTAAATTTCCACCGTATGGTGGGCCTGGAACAAAGTGAAATACTGATTGTATACTTTATAAAGCTAGCTTAACAGATCATACACCTTTCTGTTGTAACGTGAGTGAAGCATACTTAAATATGTTGCTAAGAAAGCCGGCCACCAGCATGATCTCTGAACGCAATGTGTGATTAATGATGCCACTTGGCAACTGTTGCCATATTTATAAGACATATACAATTGTATGCAAGCTTCATTATCACAACCAACAAGCTTTTTCCATCAGACCAGCGTCGTGCGTACGAGTCAAGTTTGCGAAACTAATGAGCCGCCGAATTCACTTTACATAAACAGCGCGAACATGTTTTTTTTTTCCTCCATGAAGTAGCATGGCATCCCTAACATACAAATCGAATTCAAAGACGAAAATAATTATTCCAGGCAGATGTCGATTTTTTAGGACGTTAAAATTAATACTATAAAAAAGAGAATTGCTTTTAGCTAGTTTACACAGTAAAAATAACTGTTAGATTGCGCTTTATCTAAACCCGCAGCACTTTTGAAAGTTGTTCTCCAAGCATGAGGCAGAGAAGTGCTGGAGCGAAAAGGGCGACACCGTCACGTTTATGAAATGCCCCATCACCTCTACGCACAATGCTCTGAACTTGCGTGCAGCGTTGTCTTGCTGCGAGGAACGATGATGCTTTCAGCGGTGACCCTATCATTTCATTGATGGAAAGACTGGAACAAAGTTCAATGCAGGTCCCTCTAGTATTTTTGTATTTATCTGACCCGACTGTTTTGAGATACAGTGCTTTGATAAGGCCATTTTAGCTTTGTTGGAGTGCTTCGGAAAGGTTCCTCTATTAAGAGAGATGTCTTGTAAGCTATGGAGAGTCATCATCTCAAGTGTATGTTCTTTTCGTAGATCAGCAGATTGGATGCACGTTTAAAAGTTTCATCAAAAAGAAGAAGTTGTATTTCTCACACTCTGCAACCTAGTTCAAACACCAGGTAGGCGGGCCCCTTAAAAAATCCATCACATCTGTCGAAACTGTACTCTTTGGTCTGTCACAATTTACACGATGGCCTGCGTGATATTTGACGCACTGGTATGATGCATCACTAAATCAACAAGTTGTTTTTAATCAATAACTCTAATAAAATAAAACTTATAATTTTACGTGTAAATTATTTTATTAGGAATGGGAATAAGTGTTTTTTTTCGGCTGAAATCAGACATCGTTTTTTCATGTTCCGGCTAGATTTTTCTTGAAAATTTCTTGGTAACATTAATGTAGATTTTATAAAACAAATGTTTCTCGATTCCTCCACTAGTATTGCCTGTAATTTTAATTTTAGAAAAACAATATTTAAGAAGCCGTTTTATGCCTTCACTGAGAATAAATTGTTGTAGGAACCAAATTTTTGTAACTACAGACCATCTATAGACTGTTGATACAGGAGCAGCAGTAAAATGAGATTTTGGTACTATCCAAACATTGTTATCTTATATAGCAATAGCAACATAACTGCACTTTAAATATGAATCAGTGAGAATTTCACTGCTTAAATCAGTTAACATCGCCTGACACTAATGTGTGTGAAACAAAAAAAAAATCACACTTCCGTAACTAAAAATTTGCATATTAATGTCAGGTCTTAAAACCGAGCTACAATCACCGTAGCGTTTCCGTATGAAAGTAACAGTAGCGTCTGAAAACTTGTTATCTACAACCGCAGTAAGGACACACGTGTATGACCAATCATTAACTAAAGTTAAAAAAATGGCAGGTTTTTCATGAGACGCGGATATTTACGAACAGTGTGTTGGCTAACCTGACGTGATACAGACGGTTTTTTTTTTCTTTATTTACAAGTGGGAAAAGTTCGTTTCCGCGAGAAAATATTTGCGTATTTACATTTCCGATTTCCATGTATTTAGGCCAATCACAAATCTTGGCTTAAATAAACGGGAATTGGAAATGCACTACGAACGAAGTACATTTACCAGACACTTCCTATCACGAGTCCGTTTTGCGCATATTCTTGTCCTGTGTAGTTGCAGACTTGTGATTGGCCGACATGTAACGCAGCGTAAGAAAGAAATATAACATTTTCAGCCCTCCATATGTCATTATGGCGAGGACACAGAAAAAAAACTGTAATTTTACAAGAAAAAAATTTTGAAACTAGTTGCCAAAATTNATGTCATTATGGCGAGGACACAGAAAAAAAACTGTAATTTTACAAGAAAAAAATTTTGAAACTAGTTGCCAAAATTTTTTGTAAATTTTACAAGTGTCTGTATTACTGCAATAATTTTTCTGTATTTCTACAACTCCTTTTTTTGCACAAGTATAAATTCAACAGGTTTACAACAAAACGTTTTGTAAAAGTGCTAACATATGTATTTTTACAAGAAATTTTCTGATCGGTTTACAATTTTTTTTTCCTGTGCAGGTGACCGTATCATTTAGTTATGTTGTGTTGTGGCAAGCCCTACAAGCAAGTGTGTGAGNTTTTTTTTTCCTGTGCAGGTGACCGTATCATTTAGTTATGTTGTGTTGTGGCAAGCCCTACAAGCAAGTGTGTGAGCAAGTTCCCACTGTCATGTCTCCCTGCGATTGTAGCGCGGCCTTGAGAACTATTTCTCATAATGATTGCCAGTGTGTACTGTTGTATGTGCGTATACACAGCAACAAATAATTTATAAACTGAACTGGAAATTCTTGTAATAATACAAATGCTAGTACTTTTACAAAAAAAATTACTTGTAAACCTAATGAATTTACACTTGTGCAAAACCAGGATCTGTGGAACTACAGATAAATTCTTGCAGTAATACTGACACCAGTAAAATTTACAAGCTTTAACTTTTATTGGTACTGAACACGTTTTATGCAACTAATTTCAAAAAAAAATTTCTTCTAAAGTTATAAAAAAAAATTTGTGCGTGTAGTTATTGGCGGTAATTTTTTTCAGTGGCTGATTACAGTGAACAGCATTTAAAAGTTAATCATTTTTTATGTATTCATACAGTGCGTGGTAAAACTGAGGGAAAGAGTGAAATGCGATACCTGCACGGGGCGTGCAAAATCCAACCGACCCTCTGTCCCAGGGGCTGCGGGGTATATTGGTTAGTCTTCTCTCTTCGTACGTGGGAGAACCGGGTTCGATTGCCTGCGGGGCAGCCGTCGTGCCGGATGATTACGATGGCCAGCGGGTTTTCTCGGGGATCTTCCGTTTTCCCCGCCCCTTTCGTTCCGGTGCTGCTCCACACCTAACTCGCTACACCCTCATCGGCTCTCAAGCCCAAATCTCTTCACTTCACTCCTCTGTCCCGGTGACGTCCGTCGGCACACGATACAAGCCGGGGAGGGGGTAAGAAGGTCCAGTTAAATATTCAGCAGCCTGGTTCGGGAGAAAGATTGTGTAATACCCGGGTATGCGACTTGCCGGGTGTTTTACTGCAGATGGCCGCCCTTATAGCTCCGGCTTTATGGCGCAGGGCCGCCCTGCCGATGCCCCGCGGCCCGTTTTATCTTTCGCCCGTAAAATAGAGGTGATGGTATTTTCATACCGACCTGGCCATAAAATATTATGATGGCGCCCTTGGTTCAAGTGCCCGCTCGCATGTCCCCCCCCCCCACCTCCCTCTGGTCACTGGCTGGGTATTGGACCTTTCCATCCCGCGCTTTGTCCATAAATACGAACTTTTTTTTCTTTATGGAAAAACACTGGCATTTCTGACGAAATAAAACATTAGCAGTAAAGTGCATATTTGATTTATTGTATTTTCTTTCCCTTCATGACGGAATTACATTTGTATAAAAATTATGTTGCACGATTTTGCACTGTAGTACATGATCATTACGGAAGTAATAAAACTTTCTTGAAAAATTAATTTGGTTTAATTGAGAAAATTGAGTTAAGTGAGTAGCATACTCTGGCAGTGGATACCGCCAGTGCTCAGTCTTGAATGAAAGGGGGGCTCCATAGTAGACAATATTAAACCCCTCAGGGTCGCTTCCTGCCAAAAGGATGCATTGCGACGACGATAGAAATGAGCATAAACAAGCTTCGCGTATGTTCAGTTTCCTAAGAATTTTAAGCGGTGACTATAGGTTTCTAATAGAGCAATCTGTTCATAAAAGATACCGCACTGCCTCAACGGTTTAAAACACTCGTTTGCAAAACGAATAAATATCGTAAACAGAGGGCTACTCACAAAGATTTTTTTGCCGAATTTGGCACTTTTCAACCACCACATTTTTTTTGATAACCAAATTTATGAATGGGCAACAAAATATCTACTTTCATTTAAGTAATAAAAATAAATATATATAAATTTTTAATTTTTTTAAAATTAGAATAGACACAATTGCTTACATTGTGACACCTTATACAACTTGGGAGGTTCCATAAGGTCCCGCTTTAAAAAAAATGTTATATACGCTGACCATGATCCATAGATCATCAAGGTGCTAAATCAAGAAATCAAAAATTGCACTTAAACTCTGAGCAGTTCGTCCTCTTGCTGCACTCACGTTAGAACTTGCAGTTCACTAGGCAAATACGAGCGTACGTGTAAATATTCTGGCACGTAGCGCAGAAACTCATTAATACCTTGACGCATTCTGCGTCCCTATATTTTATTTGTCAGAACACACGCTCTGGCGAAGCTCGCAGGCGGACGACCGCAATAAGGATTAAGGGTTTTGCGGACGTGATGGGAGAATGGCGCCAGGACGGCCCGGCGGAACGACCATGTGCGGAGAAAGGCGGATGCAGCTGCATCTCGCAGCTGCCAAGGGACGCAGAGCCCACACCAGCGGCTGAGTCTTTCCCTGGCTTATTTCAGCAATAAACATTGAGAGCTTTTAGCGGGTGTGCTGGGAGAATAACGACACGCTATCCGGAGGCATAAAAACAACACGTGCGCTGAACCAAAGGGGCCACCCAAGAGTTCCCGCATGTGCAGAACGGAACAATAAACTTCCAGGCCTGGATCAAGGGGCGACGCCAGGCCGACGGCGGACCACAGGAGCAGCGGCCACGTGTTTTACGACTCGGGGGGGACGCTGCAAGCACCCCGGCCACGTGCAGGGACGGTGCAAGTTGAATATGGCGATGGAGCCTACAAAATGATGGGAGAGCGGGAGGAACGGATCAGTCAGTCTAGGATCAAGCAGTCAGGCAGTCAGTCGGGGGACCTGAAGCGAGGCGTCCGGGTCGGAGCCGGACGAAGCCAGTGCGATGATCTCAGTCAGTCAGATGTTGTCAAGCGAGCAGTACGGAGAGAACCGGGAGTTCAAGAGGCCTTCGAGACGCCCACCAAGTGCCGGAGCAGTCCCAAGTCGCCAGCCGAGAGAAGACAGCGCCTCCATCCAGATAAGTAGAGTCATCCAGCGAGTGTGAAGAATCTTGCCTCTTCCCCCCCTCCCACGACGCGGAGCGCCGCGCCAAACAATACGGAGCCTACGTCTAAAAGGGAAGGGGAGTGTTGTCTCGTGTGTACATGTATGAGTGGCCCTGTTAAGCGTTAATAAAACTGATTTATTGGTAACCTAAAAACGAGGTGAATTTATTAGTAAATTGGACCTAGAGACAATAGTGTCGACGTATTCCTACGCCCTAACACGGAGGGCCAGCATCAATCGCTAGCGCCTCACGCTGAGAGCAGATTCAATACCTACTTATAAACCACAGCATTGGGCAGGTATCAACCTGCTGGCCACAAACTATAAACCTAATTGCTAAGTCGCCCACGATCACGTATGACTGGTCTTTTATCTTCGCATATTCACACAGAAAACGGCACGCTGAGGGTTGCAGCACAGGTAAGGCAAGTGCGACAATTGCAACACGATCTCTCCGCGCGGAAATTAAACAGTCTCAAACGCATAGTACAGTCTCAAAAGTATAGTCAATTCATGGTTACCTCCAACTTTTTTGAAGCCCTGCTTAGTTTCTACCTTCTCGATATTCCTCCGCTTCATGCAGATGGGTTAAATTATGCTTTTAGGTTGCCAAGACAAGCCTACGGGAAGTTTTACCAACCAAGCAGACTACAAGATTGACCTGTGGAGACCAGTAAGCTTTATTCAAGTTTGATCCAAGCTTTTTGGCTTGCATATTAGGCATGCCTTAACCTGACAGGCTTGTCATTACAAACTTGATTAAAGTTTGACTCAAGCCGATTATGTTACTGGGGTGACTTCTAGGAAATACTGGCAGAAGTCTGTTCTTCCTGCGAGAAGAAATTTCAGTATGAGCTCAACTTCTCGGCGTAACGAGAACGGTTTCTGATTGTCTGTTCTAGCTTTCCGCTCTGTCTGTTCGGCGAGATCGGCGTGCATGTGGCCCGGGCATTACACTGAAGATGACCCTGCTGAGGACGCTCACATCATGGTGGACAGAGTTCGCTTTACAGTACGTCTATTAGTGCGTTTAGAGTAAAATTTCAATCCAGAGTGAACCTGGAGTGGACTGAAGAATCCCGGTTGAAACGTTACTATAAACGGATCCAGACTAGCCTGAAGTAGGAGTGGAGTGGGTAATCTAATCCAGTTGACAAGGTGGACTAGGATGTAGAATCCAGATCGAAAATTAACTCTAAACACTGCCGATAGGAGCGGACTGGGAGTGAAAGCAAAGCAAAATCCACCACTATGGAAGTGCATTGTTCGCATGTATGCACGTACGGTGTTTAAAAATTTGTTTTAAGCAAATTTTAAGCTACTAGGGCAATATGTCCAAAAAAAATGCAAAAATATTTGGACCGAAATTTATAAGCGTAATGTTGGAGAAACAAATATTAAAATAATATTATGGTAAAAAGTAAAAACATAGTATGCGAGAGATTTTTTTACTTTCGAAGAGTAGAAAGAAAATGCTGGCTTCGCAATAACTCCGTGATAAAAGCTGTTAAACTATTGTCTATTTATTTTCCCTGTATCGTTTGTTTTCTAGTTCATGCAGTTGCAGAAAGATGTCACTACACAGCTTTCAGTTCGTGTTCACTTCATATTCGCACGTATTTACATGTCAATCAGGATTGAAAACTTTACCTTAAACGCGACTTTCGGTCCATGTTCGCTCCGAGTTTGCTGCGGTTTAGTTATCTCTAGTCCGAGTTCAGTCCAGTCCGAAGTTTTACTCTAAACCTAGCATATATTGATCTCAGAATTATGACTGACACTAACTTCGGACATTAATAGACAAAGTTCCAAACCATATGTAGAATTAACTGACGAAGTAAAGAGGTTTCCTGGGCGAGTTAGAAAAATTATGAAACTAAAAAAATTGTAGTAAATTATCTAGGAAGAAGAGAAAGTCTTGCTCGGATGAGTTAAAATATTTCCGAGAATTTCACGTCTGATAGCAAACGCTGTGTTTATGTAATTACGTGGCCTGGCTATAGACTTCCGAGTCGCATTAGAACCTCGTGCTTTTTAAATAAGAAACAGATAAGAGAGATAACTTGAGCCCGAGATTTTTCAGCCGACAACAACGTGTAAGTGTGACTTGACTTCTGGAACGAGTGCATCGAAATTATTCATTGCGATACACGCAACAGAGTTTGAAATTGTAGGAATACCACATATCTGCGACTGCGCGTATTGTTACTGTTACCACCATGTACTGGGAAAAACCTACATGCTGATTATCTGACGCGGTTGAGTTAGGTTGGCATTTTGCCACTTTGCAATGGCATTGCAGGCTTCATCGCTGTAGTCCGTTCGTGGTTACTTCAATTTCTTCTGAAGCCCTGCTAAGGTTCTGCTATTAGGCTATTCCTCCGCCTTGGACAAGCAAAGCTTAACCAATTCAAAAATATTACTCCAAAGGAACAACGCATCGCATTCGTGCGCACTCAGTTAAATAATAATTAGCACGAGACTCTTTTGCGTTTATTAGTAAAAAAAAACATTGGATTAGTTTGTGTCTACTGTCTTACTGGAACAACCATTAATTTACAAAATATACTACAAAGAGCCTGATTTATTAACATGAAGAAAACACTTTTCCCCGCAAATGATAGTAAACAATAAGACAGCATGTTTTCCGTTTCGAACAAACATTCAAGTACTGTGACAAGTGGCTATAAATGTAGTTATAAAAATATTTTAGCGCTCGTTCAAGTTTTATCCCAAATTTTTGCAAATAAAATCATTAATGATGAAATCTCGTCCTTTATCTTTCTCTATGAGGAATTATGGTGATCAGACATTTTGTAGTTTAATCTTATTTACGCAATGAAATTAATGCAGCGTGTTATTTACACAATCCGCTTAGTAAAGAACTTAAATAAAGCCATATGGTTGTTTTTTTTCTGACTCGCCAGAAAACGCAAAATTTCCAACTTAATGTACTCTGTGTTAATTATTGTTTGATTGTTTCATTTAAATTCTGTCCATTTATCACGTGAATAAATGCTCTATTTATATTATGATACTATTGTATGGATTTCCCAAAAAATATATTCAGTTCTAATTGTTGTAAAAAATAGCTAAAGAAATTAATATTGGTTTTTCGGGACAAAACTGGGACGAAAAAAGAACTTGTCAGAGAATGTTTTGGTTCAGCCTTTACGTAATCTTATTCAATTTTATTTCAAACACAAAAATTTAGTGTATACAAAACTCGAACATGCCATCAACAGCTTGTAACTTTCCTCGCTCGTATCATATTGGCTACTCGTAACATCTGCCTCGAGCTGAGACCGCATCCACACTCGTCCAAGAAGACTCCGCTTAGGAATTCCCTGCACGGAAGAGACAAGTAACTCTTGTCTACCGCAATATGTGTGTAGAGGTTACAACCATCTGAGTAACGGGATTCTGAGTGAACTTTTCCTACGCCAATTTCTCAGAGATTGTGTGGTCCGTCTGACCATAATTAACNAAGTAACTCTTGTCTACCGCAATATGTGTGTAGACGTTACAACCATTTGAGTAACGGGATTCTGAGTGAACTTTTCCTACGCCAATTTCTCAGAGATTGTGTGGTCCGTCTGACCATAATTAACTTCTGTCGAAGTAACTCTCTGTTACATGAACTCTGCATTTTGCAGGAAGTTATTATTACCGTCTGAACGAGAAATGTTTTGTTTTTATTTTAACATCTAACTAAACAGTTCACTCTCAGACACTTACACCTCATTAAGAAAGGCGTACTATAGCTGCATAGCTGTGCAGAGCAATGACGAATGTCCACAATACTAAATTTTTATTCAGTTACTTACCTCTGTTGCATAAATCAGTCAAAGGACAATGTAAAGATGAAGATAGTGCAAGTCATAAATGTTTGCCGAAAAAGAAAGTTATATTTATAATAGAAAAACCTAGCATTATATTATTTGTTCTATGAAAACAAATAAATAGAAATTTGTTATCATTGTCTTTGGTTGCAAAATTGTCTAATATTTCCCTTAATTAATTATAATGTGTTTATTCGTATAAAAAATGCATATTTATATATTTTGTTAGTAAGTGAAACACAGCTCACTACCTTTAAGTCAGGCGTGCAGTACAATGCAGGTTTGGTATCGCAAAATGGGTCAAGAGAGCTGTTGATGGTNCTAATGTGTTTATTCGTATAAAAAATGCATATTTATATATTTTGTTAGTAAGTGAAATAGAACTCACTACCTTTAAGTCAGGCGTGCAGTACAATGCAGGTTTGGTATCGCAAAATGGGTCAAGAGAGCTGTTGATGGTAAATTTTGCACCGCCGAAATTGCAGCTCTTTTTAAATATTTTGTCGACTCTAATTAATTATAAACCGATCACATTTCAATTCTGAATATCGCTGACGAGAGGTCTCCCCTGGGCGGTGCATGTAGTCATTACGCCGGTTTGTCACCGCGGCGATGCGGGTTCCATTCCCAGCAGACCCGAGTCTGAATTTCCCCACGTTAGGATTATGGCGGACGTTGCCAGTGCTCCCGGTTCCCTCCACCACACGATCCCGTCGTCTCTTAAACCGGGCTCTCACTGCCTCGTCCGTTCTTCGGTCTTGCCTGGGGACGACTGTTCTGTCCCTCGCGTAGGACAGCCGGCTGCACGCGATGCAACTGCACGTGTCAACTTTTAAGTGAATAAAGAAGCACGTAGGTGTTTGCATTTGTGATATCTAAATTATTGAAGCACTAATTTTGTATAAGGCTAGATAAGGAAGTTAAAAAACATGCTTGTGCAACTGTCAAATGCGAAATTATTTTAAACAACATACCGTGGGAAAAGCGTGGGGAAATATTGCAAAAGACGACGCAAACTGTAAATTATGATCTAATGCAAACCGCAATATCTGGAACAGGATACTCCATGTTGATTCTCGTGCTCGTATGCATAATTTATAAAAAAATTGTGACAATTTTTATTTGTTGAAAAAAAAAAAGCTTTCTTATTTTTCGCCTTTTTTTTATATAAAGTAGGACAGCGATACGTGTTTTTAACGTTTTGGAAAAGTCAGCGTTTTATTTATAGCATTATGAAATGAAGCGCCCAACATGCTGAACCATACTGAAAAAGATAAAATTACTTTACATTCCGATATAAGTTCATGATGTTTTTCAGGAACAGCTCATGACTCACATCAACATAACACAGCTTTAATCTGTCCACTTAAAATAAGCATCTTTTCTCAATTTCTGTTTGCTAAATGCCGTCATCCTTGAACCCTTTACGACCCAAACCTTTAAACTCGTCTCCAGACATATGCCTAAAACGTTCGGTGTTCTACAAACTGGTGAAAGAATACCTGCCGATCTCAGACAATATCGACGTAAGAAGAAAACGGTTCGTTATCTTCTGTCAAAACAAAGAATTACCTTTAAAAATTTCCAAACACTAGCTCCAGAAAATGTTTTTTCTCTTATAGCAGCACAATAGTCACGATTCGAAGAAGTGCAATTGAACCGGAAAATAGGAAGTAGTTCCACTGAAAAGGACAATGCCAAGACACTTTTATCTTTGTAATTAAACCAAAGGTGGTTTAATCAGGTATTCCTTGACGTCTTCAAGACTTCGGCAGTTATCTAAATACAGTCATAGGGTAGAAAAGGTGTTTGAAGTGAACGCTATAGTCATAATGAAAATTATGTGTAGACGTAATAAAAAATGTTACCAGACATTTCATTTTAGATCACATGCAAAATACCTGTCTGCGTCATTTAATTAGTCAAACATAGTTTACTTTATTTTGTAATCTTGGAAAATTTAGTTGAACAGACTTTTATTTCTTTACTTTCAATAATTTTAATACTGTNTGAGTAACGGGATTCTGAGTGAACTTTTCCTACGCCAATTTCTCAGAGATTGTGTGGTCCGTCTGACCATAATTAACTTCTGTCGAAGTAACTCTCTGTTACATGAACTCTGCATTTTGCAGGAAGTTATTATTACCGTCTGAACGAGAAATGTTTTGTTTTTATTTTAACATCTAACTAAACAGTTCACTCTCAGACACTTACACCTCATTAAGAAAGGCGTACTATAGCTGCATAGCTGTGCAGAGCAATGACGAATGTCCACAATACTAACTTTTTATTCAGTTACTTACCTCTGTTGCATAAATCAGTCAAAGGACAATGTAAAGATGAAGATAGTGCAAGTCATAAATGTTTGCCGAAAAAGAAAGTTATATTTATAATAGAAAAACCTAGCATTATATTATTTGTTCTATGAAAACAAATAAATAGAAATTTGTTATCATTGTCTTCGGTTGCAAAATTGTCTAATATTTCCCTTAATTAATTCTAATGTGTTTATTCGTATAAAAAATGCATATTTATATATTTTGTTAGTAAGTGAAATAGAACTCACTACCTTTAAGTCAGGCGTGCAGTACAATGCAGGTTTGGTATCGCAAAATGGGTCAAGAGAGCTGTTGATGGTAAATTTTGCACCGCCGAAATTGCAGCTCTTTTTAAATATTTTGTCGACTCTAATTAATTATAAACCGATCACATTTCAATTCTGAATATCGCTGACGAGAGGTCTCCCCTGGGTGGTGCATGCAGTCATTACGCCGGTTTGTCACCGCGGCGATGCGGGTTCCATTCCCAGCAGACCCGAGTCTGAATTTCCGCACGTTAGGATTATGGCGGACGTTGCCAGTGTTCCCGGTTCCCTCCACCACACGATCCCGTCGTCTCTTAAACCGGGCTCTCACTGCCTCGTCCGTTCTTCGGTCTTGCCTGGGGACGACTGTTCTGTCCCTCGCGTAGGACAGCCGGCTGCACGCGATGCAACTGCACGTGTCAACTTTTAAATGAATAAAGAAGCACGTAGGTGTTTGCATTTGTGATATCTAAATTATTGAAGCACTAATTTTGTATAAGGCTAGATNTGAATAAAGAAGCACGTAGGTGTTTGCATTTGTGATATCTAAATTATTGAAGCACTAATTTTGTATAAGGCTAGATAAGGAAGTTAAAAAACATGCTTGTGCAACTGTCAAATGCGAAATTATTTTAAACAACATACCGTGGGAAAAGCGTGGGGAAATATTGCAAAAGACGACGCAAACTGTAAATTATGATCTAATGCAAACCGCAATATCTGGAACAGGATACTCCATGTTGATTCTCGTGCTCGTATGCATAATTTATAAAAAAATTNAATGCAAACCGCAATATCTGGAACAGGATACTCCATGTTGATTCTCGTGCTCGTATGCATAATTTATAAAAAAATTGTGACAATTTTTATTTGTTGAAAAAAAAAAGCTTTCTTATTTTTCGCATATTTTTTTTTTTATAAAGTAGGACAGCGATACGTGTTTTTAACGTTTTGGAAAAGTCAGCGTTTTATTTATAGCATTATGAAATGAAGCGCCCAACATGCTGAACCATACTGAAAAAGATAAAATTACTTTACATTCCGATATAAGTTCATGATGTTTTTCAGGAACAGCTCATGACTCACATCAACATAACACAGCTTTAATCTGTCCACTTAAAATAAGCATCTTTTCTCAATTTCTGTTTGCTAAATGCCGTCATCCTTGAACCCTTTACGACCCAAACCTTTAAACTCGTCTCCAGACACATGCCTAAAACGTTCGGTGTTCTACAAACTGATGAAAGAATACCTGCCGATCTCAGACAATATCGACGTAAGAAGAAAACGGTTCGTTATCTTCTGTCAAAACAAAGAATTACCTTCAAAAATTTCCAAACACTAGCTCCAGAAAATGTTTTTTCTCTTATAGCAGCACAATAGTCACGATTCGAAGAAGTGCAATTGAACCGGAAAATAGGAAGTAGTTCCACTGAAAAGGACAATGCCAAGACACTTTTATCTTTGTAATTAAACCAAAGGTGGTTTAATCAGGTATTCCTTGACGTCTTCAAGACTTCGGCAGTTATCTAAATACAGTCATAGGGTAGAAAAGATGTTTGAAGTGAACACTATAGTCATAATGAAAATTATGTGCAGACGTAATAAAAAATGTTACCAGACATTTCATTTTAGATCACATGCAAAATACCTGTCTGCGTCATTTAATTAGTCAAACATAGTTACTTTATTTTGTAATCTTGGAAAATTTAGTTGAACAGACTTTTATTTCTTTACTTTCAATAATTTTAATACTGTTGCCAAAAATGCGTATTTGCGCCAACCTGGTTGTTTTGTTAAGTGCAACCAATGTCGTTTAATTAAGAATTCCTGGTAAACTACGGATTATGGTGATCTACTAGTAATTACCTGCTTTTAAAAACCGTCAATAAATCACTGAAGTCATTTATATTTATTTAGAAGTATATATATTACTTATACCAGTTATTGTAGGTACATTCGTGATCAGAGTGCTTAGATTCCGTTGCCTTACGACTTCCAGTTTACAGTCATAATCCTTAAGTTTCTTTTGAGTAAAACGCTATCTTACTTTAGTCTGTGTTAGAGTTTTTAATATAAAATAACTTGGGATTTGGACATTTTTAGCTATCTTTATAAATGACCATTATATTTAGATCATTATTTTGCCCTTATGCAAAAAGATCAGCTGTTTTTTTATGATGTTTAAGGCGTATTTGTATAAAAGTGTATGCTTCTTCGCATATNCTTATGCAAAAAGATCAGCTGTTTTTTTATGATGTTTAAGGCGTATTTGTATAAAAGTGTATGCTTCTTCGCATATAATAAAAAACCGGAAGAATTATAAACGAACTGAAATTTCTTTGCTCTGCAAAATAATATTTTTCAATAAAGGAGAAAAAGTAATCTGTACTTAAATCGCAAATCGAACAAAGAGATTACCTCCTTTTAAAAAACTATTACAGAATTTAAATATTCTTTAATACCAATTACTATTATTTACCACAGTCATCTTTCTGAAGAGTTAATCGCAAGCGTTGTTGAAAGGAATAAAGGAGGAGCGAGAAGAATGGAAGCCTCGAGTAAAGAGATTATGAAGACTTTGGCACATTGGGACCTGGAACCGGAGCGTCGGAGCTGTTCGTGCTATCATTCCGGACGGCCATAATGGATGGTCCACTGGAACTGTAAACTGGAACTCCCAGGTAACCTTGACATTTGACCTTGATCCAGGTAACCTTGACATTTTACCTTGACCCAGGTAACCTTGGCATTTGACCTTGACCCAGGTAACCTTTGACCTTGATCCCGGTGACCTTTGACCTTGAAAACCCAGATATTACAAAAAAATCCAAAAAATTATAAAATATTGTATTTAAAAATATTAAAAAATTATCTACAAATTATGTTAAAATTATTTTAAAATGTATTTAAAAATACTTAAATTTCCGGAGGTCCCCCCTCCCCCTCTTTCCATCCGCACTCATTCCACCATCTTGGTAAGCGTCTAGCCACCGTCCACCATTTTGGTCGGTGCAGTCCGCAATCTTGGTAGGTGCAGTCTGCCATCTTGGTAGGCGTCACAGCCACCATCCGCCATCTTGGTGGGTGCAGTCCGCTATCTTGGTGACGTAGCCTATACTACAATTTTGATCACTGCTTCAATAGTGACAAAAGGTTGTCATGTGCTGAAATTTTTCACCCCGAACGCAAACGTTTTCGGAGAATTTACCCTTCAATTAAGGAAAAAAGTTTTNGTCATGTGCTGAAATTTTTCACCCCGAACGCAAACGTTTTCGGAGAATTTACCCTTCAATTAAGGAAAAAAGTTTTCAATGTTTGGTGTGTGGGAAAAACTCAACACTCACAACGATATTATTTCGCACTCATGGGACAATACTCAGTATGGGAGGTGTACTCCCGTGAAAGTTTTGCTGAAAAGTGCTTTGATGTACTTACATTAAATGTAGAACAGTTACAGATGAAGCTTATGCCGCGTTTCGTTTTTGTACCCGATAGTTCTATCATTCACTGTAATAGGTCAGATTGTATTTCGAGTGCACCAATCTTGTAGTGGTTAGACCCATTCTACGATGCACGGGTGTGCCAGAAAATNGGTCAGATTGTATTTCGAGTGCACCAATCTTGTAGTGGTTAGACCCATTCTACGATGCACGGGTGTGCCAGAAAATTGACACGAACATGTAAACGGAACAAGCGGATGAATTGGGAGAATTTCAGATATTCTACAGTACACAAAAACGTAATGGTCTGCAACCAAGGAGTATAAGGGGAGGGGGGGAATAAACAACATATTGTGTTGAAAATTATCGATATATTGTAAGTAGAGGAGAAATGGCGACTTTGGTGCAAGGGGCTGGGGGTTCGGAGCGCCGGAGCTGTTCATGCTCTCATTCCGGTACCCTGGCGGCCATCTTGCCCGCCATATTCAATCCATGTGACCTTGGCCTTTGACCCCAAAATCCCCAAAAATTCCAAAAAACACAAAAAANTTGCCCGCCATATTCAATCCATGTGACCTTGGCCTTTGACCCCAAAATCCCCAAAAATTCCAAAAAACACAAAAATCCAAAAAAAAATAATTATAAATATTATATAATAAAATATAAAAATTATTTAAAAATTATTTTGAAAATGTACTCAAAAAAACTTAAATTAACAGAGGTCCCCCACAAACACCTCCAACCATACTCATACCACCATCTTGGNAAATGTACTCAAAAAAACTTAAATTAACAGAGGTCCCCCACAAACACCTCCAACCATACTCATACCACCATCTTGGTAGGTGCAGTCCACCATCTTGATAGGCATCACAGTCACCTTCCTCCATCTCGTTTTTTTCGTTTGTTATTTGTTTTACATTGCTGGACTGTCACCAGCACCGCGCCCTGTAGACGACTGACCCTCTCCGCTCCCCCTTTCCAAAATATTTAATTGACAAATTGCTTCATCCCTAATTCTCATTGGCTAATTGCTCACCCCCTTCCAATATATTTAATTGCTCCGCCAATATTTTTCACTGGCTAATTACTCTGGTGTTTTCGGAAACCTCCGTTTGACCAATTAGTCGGTTCCCTTTCACCCCCTTCCAATATATTTAATTGCTCTGCCAATGTTTCTGATTAGCTTATTACTCGGGTGTTTTCGGAAACCTTCGTTCCGGCTAATCAGCGGCCCACTTTAATCGCGAGGGCAGACTATTTTTTCCGCTACAAAACACATTATAAGACGCACCCCAAGCTCCCTCGGGAAAGCATTCATTATTCTCACTGTCGTTCCTTTTTCGCTATTTCAAGAAGAAAACGCAGGGACCATTTCGAAACTTGTAGGGTTTCAAACCACTGTTAAATTTACGATAGCCATGTTGTCAAGTGAAGAAGAAAATAACAGCAACAGCAACGGTGAAGAAAATGGAGATATTATTCTTCAGCTTATCCGCACCATATTGGCACGAGGAGAAACTTCGATAATGCCGTATACTAACACGAACCCGCAACCATCAGGCAACCCGTACTAGCCCCCATCGGCCAGAACGTTCTACAGCTTATTCTCTCCCAANACACGAACCCGCAACCATCAGGCAACCCGTACTAGCCCCCATCGGCCAGAACGTTCTACAGCTTATTCTCTCCCAACTTCGCAGATAGCCCCATCAGCTCCGACTTCAAATATAGTGATATCGAAGAACAAATGGAAGTGTCCGTCGCCGAATTTTCTCCATTTAGGTCAGAAGACGTGAGCAAGTATAATGAACTGAATCGTGGGTACCGATGCGTAAGTTTTCGAGATGCGCGAGGCATTCTGCAAATTCGATTTTCTGACGNAATGAACTGAATCGTGGGTACCGATGCGTAAGTTTTCGAGATGCGCGAGGCATTCTGCAAATTCGATTTTCTGACGGTACAATTCGCTGGCTATACTGCTACGATGATTTCGAAGGCTGTTATGTGCGGGACACATTAACGTCCGAATATAAAACTGTTACATTTACAATTTATGCCCTAACTCTACGCTTCCTTGTTCGCTGGAGGAGTTGATAAAACAGAATTTTTTCACAAGTTTTTATTTGGAATTATGATGTAAAATAAATAATTTTGTTGCAAGCATTTGTGTAATATTTTTANTTTTTTCACAAGTTTTTATTTGGAATTATGATGTAAAATAAATAATTTTGTTGCAAGCATTTGTGTAATATTTTTATTGTTATTGAAATAATTTTAAAATTACGCGAGTGTTTTGACTGCTGCTACATGCAAGCGATATAGAGGGGGGAAAGAGAGAGAGAGAGAAAGAGAGAGAGAGAGAAAGAGAGAGAGAGAGAGATAGACAGGCAGAGGCTAGCGGCGTTCTTGTGCGACGAGTCAGAATGCAGGTCGTCACGCGAGCACATCTCCGTCAGCAAACTCCCTTTACGTATTCACACTCTCGAGAGGTAGTTAATGTAGGTCAGTAGCGGTGCCATTGTGCCGTGCACATTTTTTAAAAATTGAATACCCTTCTTTAAATTGTTATTTGCTAAATATTTCACACAAGTTAGTTTTTGNCGTGCACATTTTTTAAAAATTGAATACCCTTCTTTAAATTGTTATTTGCTAAATATTTCACACAAGTTAGTTTTTGTAATAGTAAAACAAAAAAGTTAATAATGTGTAGCAAATTTTAGAGCATATAATTTTAATATTGTAGGTAAATAAGTTAAGCATAATTCTTTTGTAAAAAGAGGCACTGTTATGAAATATTACACGTACTTGACCCTTCTCCAAGGGAAAAGCAAGAGCAATCAATATTTATACCAAAGGGAGGAAAAAAATTACTAACGTTTTATACATGGAGAAAAAAGAAATTACTGAACACACACAGACACACACGCACACAGATAAGTTAAATAACATTTCGCTATATTTAACTCAAAAACCACACATCAATATTACACCAAAAAATTAGGTTAAAATTCTTGGTTCACAAGTATACGAGCAAAAAATGCGTGTCTCTAAAATCACATTTTTACATCTATATAAATGTCTAATGTAGGTACACACTCTAGGATGGTAGAAAATTTATCACAAATCCTTCCATGTAACATTTCACGTCCGTAAAAACACACACGCAGTTAGTCAGTTGGATGTGTAAATCGGCAACATCGTTACGTAACGCGGGCAAAATGATTTCAAAGTTATTTAAACACTGGTGAATCTCATCCCTGTAAGACCGATGGGAAGGTGAGTTACAATCAAGAGCAGAGACCACATGTCTTCTCAGAAAAGGCTACTTCCAGCATTTGTGTAAGCAATATCAGAGACCGGAGAGTATTGTACCGACACGGATGTGTCCATCACATCGTTGGAAGAAAGAGTCCCCGTTGTTTGCACATGTAAAACAGTCATTCCGGGAGATCCAATTTCCAGATGTGGTACATGCCAGTTTCCAGCAGCAGGGAACCTTCAGTAATGTTGTCGCATGTAGCCAACTCACCCGTCTGGAAGCTGCGAAAGGGCGGCGTCTGGGAGCCCTTGGAGGGTGGCGTCTGGGTGCTCCAGAAGGGTGCCATCTGGGTGCTCCATAAGGGCGTCTCCATTGCGATGCCGACTGTTGCTATAGGTGCAGCGCCGGATTCTACCACGGTCTCCGATGTTGCAGCGTCGCATCGCCCTGAGGCGATAGATGCAGAGGCACCCATATTTTCGAATAATTCCCCTGCATTAATTACGAGAGCTTCGTCACTCTTGGACCAGAAATTAATCGATGGCATTATGAAGATGGCTGCTAATTTCCTTAAAGGGGCCACAGCACGGAGTCTTCAATGCCAAAACAACTGTGGCGCACTGACGCCCAAACTAAAGCTTATAAGCGAGTGCCCATCCCCCTCCTATNGTGGCGCACTGACGCCCAAACTAAAGCTTATAAGCGAGTGCCCATCCCCCTCCTATAATGCTCTGCATTCCCCCACCACAACCTGTCACCCATTCGTCATTTGTCTTTACGCCTGCAAATTAAAAAAAAAAACTATATATTCAATTTTATTGTTAGGTAGGCAGGGCCCTAAAATAAGTTAGCATTATTATTTTTTCTTTCAGTATATATTTACCANATAATGCTCTGCATTCCCCCACCACAACCTGTCACCCATTCGTCATTTGTCTTTACGCCTGCAAATTAAAAAAAAACTATATATTCAATTTTATTGTTAGGTAGGCAGGGCCCTAAAATAAGTTAGCATTATTATTTTTTCTTTCAGTATATATTTACCATTGAAGTATTTATATTTTATCAACGAAATTCAGTCAATGGCCAATAACAAAGTAATTGAGTAGGGAGATGGCCAAATGCTAATAAATGGAGTGGGAGTTTTTCCCTTCCGCAAGAGCTACGTTGCAGCTCCCAGGATCGGCTTGGAGAGGATACGAGCGGAACTGCGCTGGCCATCAGCTTTAATTTCGATCTGGGAGAACATCTAATCATGTATGAAATCGTAAACGCAGCTAGGCGCCAGGAAACTCGTATTGAACCCAGCATGGCAATATTTTGATAGGCTTGCGGCGCGCGTGTGACAGGGTACGTCCGAGCGGACGTGGAGAATTACTCCGCGTAAGCTTTTCCTTTTTCTTTCGCCCGCTCAGTCCGTATACGTTAGTGGCAAGAGTCCCCTTTGCTCCTTCGGTACTGCATGTACCCGTGAGCCAATCCTTAAAAAAAAATTTCACTAATATTTATTTTCTCTTATTTTATTTATTTAGCAAGAAATTGAACGTTATATTTAAAGACGAAAAGTTTTAAAATATAAATATACAGCTAACTCATTTTGTATACAGGTATGTTTTAACACAAATAAAAAAAATTATAAATGCGCATCAAATTCCAGAATCTTTAAAAATTTTACGTGTGAGCCAAAACATGTTGGTAAAAAATTATTAGCAGTCTTTCACGTTCGATATGACGTAGTAGAATGATAATGTTGAAATGGCCTTCTCCCAAGTTAAAGTCGGTCGTGGACGAACCCTGCATGGGCACGCTTCACAGTTCGAAACAGGTTCCCCAGAATTTGTATGCATCGTGGTGTCAACACGGTGGCTGCGGCACGACCTTCGACGATTAGTTGGGGCCGTTTGAGTCCAGCCCTCGCTGGTATTATTTTGCCAAAGTGGAGAGGTCAGAGGCGTGAATTTCGGTAGTCGTAGGAGGAGGGTCGAACTTGCCTCGACTCGAAGTTGCTGCAAATTCCAGAACCTGGTCCACGGTTGCTGGAAGAGTCATATCTCGTTTCATTTGATGAACCACGCCATTCCCAGGAGTACAGCAAGTTATTAACTGTTGAGTATGCTCGCAATCACCCGGTGTCACTGAATATAACCAGTGGTCCCATCCATCACATTTTTGTTCGTAGGTATGTAGTGATCCAGACTCCCAGAACGAATAGTCGTCCGGATATGACAAGACGTACAGTTTCTCCGGATGAAATGACGTCGTCCTGCTCCCACGGTGACTCGTGCTCGACTGGGTAACTAATTTATTTTCGGGGTTCGATTTATTTACATAATTATGTTTCACATTGTGGAATTACGTTATCTATACACGTGACTGTAATGTGATCAGGTATCTTCGCATTTCACATAGCCTAAGATCACGCATAGTACTTGCAGCAGGTGTTCGCAGCAACTATTGAAGATAATTTTGCATCTACACCAGTACATAACTGTATTTTTTTCCGACTCTGCATCGTGCGAAATCACGTCTGGAAGCTCTTCTCGAACGCTGGCTGGCATAGAAAAAAAATGTACACTACGAGATATATAACCTTGTTTATATCTCCGTGAAATGAATATGCCACTCGTAAAATAACTGGGCGTTTTTCGAGGCTCTCACCAAAGACCTCTGATCCGTTTCTTTCCTCATTTTACGAAAGGAAGGACACCCATGATCGTCCTGTACGTCGATCAATTCCAATTTGTTCATGCAAAAATTACTCAGCCATTTTTTCTGCTTGGGCCCCGCCACATAAATCAGTCCTCGCGGGTACTGCCTTAGCAAGTCGCTCAGCACGTTTCCCACCTGATGATACGGAATCTTGCCTTCGTCCCAGTACAGTCCTTGGTAGTACTTGGTCAAACCAGGCGTTTGTTTTCTTGCTCATTTAGTCTATCAGTTTCCACTGATACGGAGGCTGTAAGTTGCGGGTTCGAGTCATGCCGTGAGTATCCGTGACTACGATTTCCTTATGCACGAAGTCGTCTTGGCTACATAAATCTTGCAAGTTACAGTACATTTTACGACTGAAACGTGAGTCCCCACTCCATGCATATTTACGTGCTTAATTAACTGATGATTTTTACCAGGCCGGAAAAACAATCGTACTGAACGATTCTGTCGTGGAGTATCAAGCAATAGGCTGCGGTATTCGCGGGAACGTTTTGCTTGGTGATTATTTCGATGCAGCAGTCGACCGTACCACTTTGCACGTGCTCGTTCTGCTTCGATGTATCGAATACCGGCAAAGGTGCCATGTGTCAGAAATTTTGGGGGCTCAGGATTATATGCGCCTCGCGTCCGTATTACGATGATTGGAATTGCTAATACATATAATACAGCAAAGTAAAACCTTCTTGGTTGAACGTAGTGTTCAGGTCGATATAATGGTAGCTTTCGCTATTCAAAAATATATTTACCTTTTGGGACTTTGCAGTGGTCAAACGTAGACATGTCAGCGGCGATACTATGCTGTTTGTTCGTCTGAAGCGCCAGTATGATGTGCTGGGAGACGTTTTTACTACCCAATGATTTCACATTATGGCGGACAGGGGCGGGCAGGTGACCAGGCTCCAACTTCTGAATGCTGTTTCGATCACTTTTTCTTTCTTGGCATAATTCAACAGCTTGACACATTCACGGGTTCTCGGGATCACATGAGGGACAAACCATTCTATGGTGTTCAAAGTAAGAGAGACGGACTGCGGGTTTTCTCCAACTCCCAACAAGGCATCCAAATGAGATGTGGCCAGCATAATCACCAGCTCCTGCCTCGCTCCTATTATTATTTTCTAATAATCTTAGGCGAATCCCAGTAGCAATGAGAGTGGAACGCATACTTCGAACCTGCCTTCTGCGTAAATGGGAACGCTGTAGTCATCTTCGATTCCCCAGCCTGCCATATTGGCTGCAGACAGATAGTTGTACGTGAGCGATAGGACATTTTTTATCGACGAGGTTATGCTCACATCTTGCGACTGGTCGACCACTACGCCATTTATCTCCCATTTAGAACCATCTTGGTGGTGGTCGTATGGGTCCCATCTGCCTTCGTTAGCCTGCCTCTTATGAGCACAAAGGACTGGCTAGGCAAGGTGTAAATATCTTGATGCTGTATAGGTATTCGAACCTCCCTTCCGAGAGCGAAAGTCCCTACAAGATAAGGCTCGTAACAGTACATTTCGATTTTATCAAATTTATCATCGAATTCTAGGCGTTGATCCACCTCGAGGACTTCGTCCACCATGGCGATTTACTTTTAAACCGAGGACGTGGAGAAACTCTGCGTTTTCAGGTGTTAGCGCAACGAGTCCTCGTGGCTTACTGAATTCGCGTTCGATGTACCGCACGCATTTATACATTTTTGTTTTCCCAGCGAAATTTAGTCCCATCGTTTCAGGTGCAGGCGCAAAGTGATTTCTTCGTTTCGGAAATTTATCAGTTCATCGTTTTGGTCCACGATCGAAATGGCTACTTCGTGGATGCTGTTTGCGACGATCGGAAGGTAAATGAGCGTTTTTGGACATTCTATGGTTTTATATCCAGGACATACAGTGGGGGCGAACTCGTAAATAGTGCTGCTCGGTTTCCCATTCACGTAACTGCAACTTGCCAAATTACAGTTTATTTGTATGACGTTAACCAGAAAGACGTTGACCGTACTCGACGATACACGTTTTTTTCCTGCTTCGTACACGCTGGCTTCGAACCCCAGCATGGGCCCCACCGTGTCCGGTTCCGTGAAATCTACATCTGCTGTGCAGAACATTTCGGCCTTCAGGGTATTAGGATTCCCATGCAGTTATAATGCAATTTTGTGCGGCAGCGATTTCTTTATGGAGTATTCCACATCCTTCAGCTCATATGCCCCGGTGAGAATGACGATTTCCTTGGCTGCCCCCAAAACCGAACACCGAAAACTGAAATTTTTATTTTCCTCGATGCAGGATATGGAGTTGTAAGTTCGAAAATTCACTAGCCCCACACACCATTTCCCCTCCAATTCTGAGGAAGGATAAAAGCTGGCCCGCAGCTCGGATGTTTGACCACTCAGAATGATAGACCCCGACATACTGATGAGATCAGTACAGCTCACACATATTTTTTATTCCCTGTGAATTGTATTGATTTTTTCGGTTTATCACTGGAAATCTCGATTGCTTAAAAATTGCAGACACAAGTGTCTACAGTTCCACGTGTTAGGAATCTGTTCCATTTCGTAATTGTACGTTATTTTGGTGCATTTCAAATACTCGCACAATTTGGACGGTTGGCGCAAATTCCCAAAATTATCATAATAGTCTGCGTGTTTACCTTTTTTTACGTAGGCCACCCTGTGTTTACTGTGTCCGGCTGTCGTGTCGTGTCCGCGAAAATGAGGCATTTTCAATTTACGTGCAAATTTTTTAAAAAACATTTATTTATTCACACACATCACAATATTATTATTCTTCTGCATAATACAAGGAATACATTTTTTACACTGGTTTCTCCTCGGACTCTTAGAGGGCATTACACAAGTAATATATTTTTTTTAATGTACAAGATGAGTATAAAAGAATACCCCAAATTTGAAGGTCTATAATATCAAACCCAAACAACCTACAACCTTGGTTGGCCAANATGAGTATAAAAGAATACCCCAAATTTGAAGGTCTATAATATCAAACCCAAACAACCTACAACCTTGGTTGGCCAATCAAATGAACCACGGAACTGTGAAGTTTGTTTACCATACATTCATAAATGTTCAATGTGACCACCACGAGCAGCCCGACCGACGTCTACGCGATAATCAAACTCGTTTCACACTCTTGTCAGCATGTCCAGTGTTACGGTTTGGATGGTGTCCGTAATTCTCGTTTTGAGGTCGTCAATGTTAGCCGGCAATGGACGAAACACTCTATCCTTTATGTACCCCCATAGAGAAAAATAGCACGGGGTAAGATCAGGGCTTATTGGGGGCCACTGATGAAGAGCCTGGTCACCAGCTGCTCCTCGACCAATCCAGCATTGCCGCAACGTCTCGTTCAGGTATCCGCGAACAGCTAAGTTCCAATGGGGTGGCGCACCATCATGCTGAAAAATGAAGTCTCCCACTGCCTCTTCTAACTGAGGAAACAACCAATTTGTAAGCATTTCCAAATAAGGGATTCCAGTAACAGTGGGCTCGTGAAAAAATAAAGGGCCAAAAACAGTGTATTTGGATACAGCGCAAACCATGTTCACTTTGGGGGAAGCGTGCTCGTGTTCGGTGGTTTAATGTGGAGGCTCCTGACTCCATATCCGCACGTTGCACTGGTTCACCTTACCATTTGTATGGAACGTCGCTTCAACGCTATAAGCCAGCTTAGACATGAAGGCATTGTCTACCTCGTTCTGGGCACATAAAGGAAACATCAGACAGTCCCCTTCACATTGGCGTGTCGAATGCGACCTCGTTTCTCTCTCACCACCTCAAACCGAGAGTTACGAACGCCACACAAACCGTAACACCGGACATGCTGACAAGAGCGTGGANTCACATTGGCGTGTCGAATGCGACCTCGTTTCTCTCTCACCACCTCAAACCGAGAGTTACGAACGCCACACAAACCGTAACACCGGACATGCTAACAAGAGCGTGTAACGAGTTTGATTATCGCGTAGATGTCGTTCGGGTAACTAATTGTGTTCATATTGAATATTTACGAATGTATGGTAAACAAACTTAACGGTCCCGCGGTTCATTTGATTAGTCAATCAAGGTTGTAGGTGGTTTGGTTTTGATATTATAGAACTTCAAATTTGGGATATTCTTTTATACTCACTCTGTTCTATGGGTTCTTAGTAGTTTTTTTTATGTACCATGGTTTATCATAACTCCACAGTCTTAGGGTTTCGGAGTTGAACTGAGCACAGAAATATCTTTAATTTTTGCACTCGTGAAGTCTTGTGGTGTTCGTCTCGACGAGCTGTCGAAACGGCGGGCAGTGGCAATGCTTGTGAAGGTCTTCTAAGTTCGTTCCAATGGGCCACGCATTGCGAATCCCCGACACTTGGTGTCTTCCAAACACATACACATGGTAATAGGGAATTTAATTATGGCAGAGTCCAGGATCGTCAGAATTTCCTCGTACGGAATATTTCTCTCGCCCCACCTTAGTCCGTGCGTTTTATATGTCTGTAGGCAATACGCCTGTTGCGTGGTGTGGTCGAGGTGCTTCCGTGGACACAGCGGTAAAAAAATGAAAACTTTGGTTTTCTCGTCTTCGTCACTGTACGAGATGGCAATTTGCGTGATTGTGTATGAGTCCAACGAGCGAAAACCTTGGATGTTGCAAAACATTTCATACAAGTTTTGATATATATAAAAAAAAATGTTAAGTTCCCATGCATACACCGAGTTTCACAAATTTTTTACAAAGTCATTTAAAACTTTATTGAGGTCCATACACATTGAGCACCTCTGTTCTGGGTTGGTTTCCACGCCGGATATTGCTTGCAAAACATTTTTTTATTTTTGTCCTTCTGCAGGTAGGCTGGAAAATACTTGAATACGGTCGAAATTTCGTAAGGTGCATAGATCAGGAGAAATTCTTTCGGCAGGTACGGTAACTTGTCCCGTTTTTCCAAGGCACTAAGCGAGCGCACCCTTCCAAATGCTAAGATAACCGATTGGATTTAATGGCCACTTGGAAAACATGTGTCCATTTCTAAGAGCTAGAAAAAAGACCGATTTTCCGAGGGGTTTCAGGGTGCGTCTCATAAAGAGTATTTAAGGAGAAAAATAGTATGCCCATGCGATTAAAGTACGTCGCCGATTGGTCGGAACGAAGATTTCCGAAAACACCCAAGTAATTAGCCAATAATAAACATTGGTGGGGCAATTAAATATATTTGAAGGGGGTGGAAAATTACCCAATGAGAATCAGGGGTTAGGTAATTGGTCAATTAAATACATTGGAAGGGGGAGTGGAAGGGGTCAGTCGTCTGCTGGGCGCGGTGCTGGGAGTAGCACCAGAAATTTAAAACAAATGACAAACGAAAAAACTAAGATGGTGGTCGAACGAAGGGGAGAGACAAACTCCAGTAATGTATAAACAAATAACAAACGAAAAAACAAAGATGGCGGACGGTGGCTGTGACATCTACTAAGATTGTAGGCTGCACAGACCAAAAAGGTGGACAGTGGCTGTGACGCCTACCAATATGGTGGAATGCACCTACCAAGATCGTGGAATGAGTGTGGGAGGAGAAAGGCGTGGGGGACCTCCAAAAATTTAAGTTTCTTAAAATAAATTTTTAAAATAAATTTTTTATGATTTTTTTAATTATTTTTTTAATAATTTTCTAATATTTTTTATAAAAAATGTTTACAATTTTTTCGGAATCAGGGTTTTTAAGGTTAAAGGTCAAGGTCACCTGTATATATCATGGCCGCTGGCCGACCGGAATGACAGAGCACGAACAGCTCCGACTCTCCGGTCCCTGGTCCCGATGCGCCAAAGTCCCCGTAATCCCTCTACTGCTTCGATATATGAATTTCAAATCAGGCAATGAAAGGCTGATTGTAAGGACGAAAACAAGTTTGAAGAGGAAAAAAAAAAAGAAAGAGAGGTAGTGGTGATTTTCGAAGACGGGCGCAAGGAGGGTTAAAAAAAGAGGACACGGTTAAATCGAAAGAAAAGGGATGGACGAAGTCTGCAGTTCGTTTACAGCACCACCTCTACCCATCAGCGAAGCAAAAAATTCCTTTATTCTGTGAAAGAAAGGAGCCCGCTAGGCAGTCCACATGAATCAATAATCGCTTCATTTCGCCCTAGAGATTCAACCCGCCGCTCTGCCAGTAAACATAAAGCGGACCATCTTATCCGGGAAGCATTCTGCAAAGACACGAACTGGACGGACGCTTGATTATTTCTTCAGTCGGATAGGGAAAACTGATTCACGTCAACTCACAACGAGTGACTGCTCTATTTAAACTTTTCTGGTGTGTCACCAAGGATAAAGACGGTTCCAGGAGTTCCTCGAAGAAGATAACTCTTGAACGAGAAATGCCCTGACTTCTCTGCTTTTATTGACGGTGTAATATCTGTCGCTGTCTATACACTTCCTTCCGGAAGCAAGATTTCATTTTTTTCTCCCCTTCTGTTAGCTGATTGCCTTCGCGATGGGGATAGCCACGGCACGTTTCGAAACCAAGGATTCTAATTTGGATTCCGGGTAAGCTGATATTTTTGTGCCTTCTCAGATATAAAATTCAAATTAACCTTGTTCGTTAACAGCTACCTCTCCCCTTCCGATTGCGCTTCGTAAAAAAAGCTTAGATAAGTGTTATTAATATTTAAAAAGAAATCTCTGACAAGTGCCATGGTCTGTGCCGGTTTTTTTTTTTTGCATTATTTGGTTGGTTTTACACTTGTTACGAGCGGCCTCATTATCTTCGTGACCTTCCCTTCCCCTTTACGGTGTGCCGAGGGCATCACCGGTAATGGGAGAATGGCAGGGGGTCACAAAGCGAAACGCGATATCGCTAACAGGCACCAATGTAACGCAATTGGAACTGAAGTTACTCCCGAACCAGGAAGATTGATTGAATTATACAGGTAGTCGTTACGCGAATTTTCTGGNNNGACTCAAGGTACGAAGAACCTTCTGGGCCAGGTTAGTTCAGCTATATAGAAAGTGCATGCCTCTGTTTCGAGAGTCTGGATTCATGGACGCCTTCCACCTAGGCGACCCGGGTTCGATTCTCAGCTGGGTCACTCCTTGATTTTTACCTGTGGGAATCGTGCCGAAGACTCCGTTGGTCGGAGGGTTTTCTCGGGGATCTGCCGTTTCCCCACCCTTGTATTCCGGCGCTGTTCCGTATTCACCTCCCTTCACCCTCATCGACTCTCAAGAACTCGATGTTAAGAGCCGGGNAGAGCCGCGCAAATTTCTTCATCCCACTCTGGAGTCGTGGACGGTTAAGATTGTCAGATATGTGACATCATCGGATCGACGGACTACAGCGTCCAGCGAATGTGAATTAAATGACTGTACTGATAAGGACTTAAATTATAACTGAGTTTAATATATAATATTGCTCTCACGTATAGGAATAATAAGTGCTACTCGTAGTGATATGTAATTTAAAGTAGTAAATAATAGCTGTATATATTTTCATAACCTTGTAAATAATTTAAAAATTTAAATCTATTTCTTAAATTTTTATCACGACTTCCATCCCTCACGAATTTGGGTGCACCACAGGTTACTTATCATACGGCGATTTTATGCTACTTCTCGCTATCAGAAAATGCCTTATCTCAATGCATACATTGAAAAACTCATGGATACTCTCCGTGGTTTATCATTTCTAATGTACAAGCATTACTCGCATTTTATTTTAATAATGGTGATTTATGAAAATCTGACAAAAAATATTGTTTGTAATAGTTTATTGCAGACTGCTTAGCTGATAGTGTTTTAACTGTAAACATGATCAACTACAGCTGTCGGCCACCTTCTAAATACCTTATCGTCACACTTCTCACGCTGTTCATGGTTTCAGTTTTGTCAGGGCCGCTGCTCTCTTGGTCTCATGAAGGTCTCTTCAACGCCGTAATGTGACATCGATAAAATATCACTCGACAGCTGAACCGCGGGAACAAGTTTAAGCGCGTGATTAGTAAGTAATGAATGGAAAATGACGCGAAGAATCAAACTGTGTAGCAAAACAACATTATTGTGGTATTCCAAATGTTTTCGCAATGAAATAAAACATTTACTAGTGGTTGTAAAAACTATTTGGCTAATGCTTTCCAGGGCAAGATTTTGTTGTTGCTGCTAAAAACAAAGACCGTGATGCACAATAACAAGTAGAATGACAAGCACTAAAGCCATTTAGTGCTCACTGACATATTTGTTTATTGGACAAATGTTTATTTTCTGCCACCAAATATGTAGTTGGCAGCAAGAACATCCTCATCGTCCGTGCAATACATTCTGCTGCGACAGCAAACCTNCTGCCACCAAATATGTAGTTGGCAGCAAGAACATCCTCATCGTCCGTGCAATACATTCTGCTGCGACAGCAAACCTACGTCTTTATATTCTGCGCATGCACGCTAACATATTTGATGTGGCCACCGCTGTCTGGCCACGACGCCACATTTATCGTGTTTATCTCCTTGCATTAGGTAACGAATTAATTGATGATGGGTATACATAAGAAATCAGGGATGGATAACATAAATTCTTTATTCCAAGTAAGAATATTTTGCACATAAGTGAATCCAGAAAATAAACTTTTTGTGAGTCTGGTCTTTTCTTTCAGGCTTTGGCGTGTGTGCCTTTTATTAGATTTGTGATATGTGCTTGCGCGAGTCAAATCACACAATATCAAGCGAGATGGTGTAGTGGTAATACACTGAACTTAAATAAGAAAAAACCCTGGGTCGAATCCTGGCCCGTCCATCTTGAGTTGAGTTTAATTATTGGTGAACCACACATACCTACCAAATCCCGCAACCCGCAACACTTTCCTGAGCTCCATTAACCAGTATTGCTGCTAACATAGTAACATTTTTGTTGTGCCTAATGAACACATTATTGCCTACCAAACAAACTGAATTTATTGGTGACCACAAAAACCCGTTCGTGGTTGTCACTAAATACTAAAATGACAAATAATGTCAAGGAAAACTTATAAGGAAGAACGTCGCATTCGCCAATGCGTGAAGAGATGACGCCACTAAACTCTTTCTTCAACTGATCTAATTGATTTTGAAAATATTTGGCTGAACTCGTGCAGTCAAGTAAAGATGGAAACACTTCCGGGACCACCTTGACCTGAAGACCAATCCGGATGTTCGGATCAAACCCAAAGGACAAATAAAATTCGTCGAGATTAACCGAAACCCTAGTTTTTCCTAGAAATTCGAGCTCTAAAATGATGTAATGAGAAAGGTCTGAAAAACCCCAAAAGGGAAACATCCAGGAAAACCTACCGATTTTTAAATGTAGGTTCACTACCATGCTCATAACGACGTCACCATTAGCAACACATAAACGCTTCTCAGACATACACATGACAAGCCCTTTCGATACAATCTTCGAATCCAAGAAATGTTTAAAAAAATTATTACCGAAGTCACAATTGGTAGCCCCAGTGCCAACCAAGGCTGAAAAATTCCTCTCCCCATAGGTGAATAGCACCGTACACTTCCTAATTGTGCACGGGACTTTACCTTTTTCCCGACTGGAAAACCCATGCTGATTTCCAGTCAATACTAGTTTCCCGCCTTAGGATAAGTCCTATACAGGTGCCCGAGCTCGCCGCAACGAAAACACTTTCTTTCGGACGTCGTACGCCTGCTATGCTGACAATTCTTAGCTGCGTGTTCTTGAACAGCACGGTTACTGCACCGCATGGAAAACTCGCGTTGCTCGACAACCTCTGTATATGGGAAATCTGACCAGACGGCGCAGAGTTACAGTCGCGGCCGGCTCGTACGTCAGGTGTAAAACACACACGATAATCGCTAGAGGCTACAAGACGGCCTTGCACTTCCACAGCTAACTGATGTTGCTCACGAAAATTACGTGGAACTGAAACCAATGCGTGCATTGGACACATATGTGTGGAGCCCAATTATCTATGATAACATTGACCAGATCGCGTTCACTCAATTGTAAGCACAAAGCGTCATGAAATGTGCAAATAGAATCTACAAATTCATACAATGGCTCGCCCAGTCTTTGATATCGCTAAATATAGTCACGTTCGAAATTATGCTTGACGCATGGGGGAAACAAAGCCTCTATCACCCTGCATTTGAAGCCCACAAGTACCTCCTTCCAATGACATAATTTCATCATGGAGTAGTTGCAATATAAATCCCTCACACTTACTTTCTATGGCTTTCAAAAGACTATCCTCGAAACTCAAACATAGGCTAGCTATTTTGCTCACTGCAATAAAGAAACATAAAATACTGACAGATTCAAGGGATGTCATCAGAGTTAGGTTTTGCAATGCTACAAGGAACAGNCAATAAAGAAACATAAAATACTGACAGATTCAAGGGATGTCATCAGAGTTAGGTTTTGCAATGCTACAAGGAACAGTTAATCTTCTTTCAGGTAGACCATTGGGGTCACTCGCCGGGTCCATGTGCTGAGATGGTTATGCTAGCGGACCTTGTTGACGCCACAAGCTCACTGCAGCTCAGCTGCAATCATCGTTCCACCGGCTTCAAACTCGAGGTCCTGTAGTAAATACAAAAGTTATTTTTTCTTGAGCATGTAGATAAACCCGAGCCCAGCAATTCCATGCAACAGATATAACAATGCAGCTTCGAGAAAAATATATAGCAGAGTGGCCCAAAATTACTTGTGCCGTGACACAAATAATGTTTACAAAATGGATTATTAATTTGTATATTTTGCATATAAATTATATATCAATCCACGTATGGTCTACTTTATATACTTTACATTGAAACATGGTAAACAATTACAATTAATTCCTTCCAGATCCACATATAATGGCAATTAGATTCACATAGTAAAATTGCTCACAAACTGGAATAATACAACTTGCACAAACTTTTATTTAAACATTAATAAATTACAATACGATTAAAACAATTATTTGACTATAATGAATTAATTAAGCAATTTACTTTTAAAAAACTATTTAAAAATATTGAGATTTCGGCGGAGGCAGTCAAACGACCCGTCAGAGCTCCGACCGAATAAAAATGTACAGATTAAACACATTCAAAACATAGACATGAAAGCCCAATGCGAGAGTTTTGGACATCAAATTTACTTAAAAAGAAATTAACACTTGGGCAGCAAACAAGTAAATACACGACACGTTAAAACAGAGAAATACAGCATTACGAGGTTTTAGTTAAACCTAAACAAAATTTAGACAGGCAACCGAAACCACAATTTTGAAAAAACTTTAGCATTACTACTTACCCAAGTCAAACACAACTATGCCACACACAACACTAAAACATTTAAAACAACCCAACTAACACACAAAACTTTGTCCATGACTCACCATTTAATTTGCCCTAAGCTCAGTGGCTCAGACGACCACACTAAATTGAAGACAGCCCAGCCCCATCACGGCTTCACATTCTACAGGATAACAAGTGTGGCAGTTGAATCATTGTAGAATTGTTCAGGCGACGGCAGGTCGTATAATAGAAAGAGCGCCAGCCATGCAACGACTTAAGTAAACCATTTGAATCATATAAAAAATTGTGATGCACGAGGAGAGTGAAAATCATGGGAGGGGGAACAGGGGCGGAAAGAGGAGTGGATCCAAGTAGTGGGGTGGGATAGCTGAAAATTATACCAAAACATTTCACATCTTGTAACCAATGCGCCACTTTGGATTCAGATAGTACATGGATAGATGAGTCTAAAAATACCAGGACACAAATTTTTCTGGCCCTCTATCGGCATCGATGACGTAATCAACATGGCCGCCAAAGTTTTGCGACACGCTTCTACATTTCTGTATATAACTCAGGTTAATATTTTGATATTAACCTATATTTTTAGTGATTATTAATCCGGGAAAAAAGCGCTTTCCAACGGTATATTTGACATCATTGTTAGGCTCATAATACCACAAATATTTATAAATTTATTTTAAAAAATTTATTATTTTATTTTTTTAAGCATTTTGCTAAATAACTTGGAGCCCGTTGCATGTAGCTTAAAACGTATAGTATACTTGCTAATTGTGTGTTTCATTTTCTAGCAGACGTCGTGTGAGGAACTTGACCATATAAAGAAGATATTGTTTTCGTCTACCTCATAGAAAGACAGAAATTACCCAATCATGTCAATGAAGAGGAAGCATGAATTAGTTGATGCTAATGCTACGACTGACCCAGTGGTGGATCCGTTTGTATGGGACCTGTGTTTGTTATGCCAGAAGCATTCAAAAGAGCGCTTAATCATTCCGAAGTATGAAGGTTATTTAACAACGGCAAAGAATCTTGCAATTTTTGCTGAACATGGTGAGCTTCCAAGTGCTATAAGAAATTTGGATCAGTTGGACAANGTGCTATAAGAAATTTGGATCAGTTGGACAATGGAAGTGGTCTTTCACAAACACTAGTAGCCCATGCAGCAAAATATCACAAATCTTGCAAGAACAAATATGACAGTCAAAAGGCAGAAAGACGTCTGGTGAAAAGAAACAGAAAGGACGTCCCCATTGCTCAGACCAAACTCCATCTACATCACAATTCACAAGATATTCAGTATTATGTTCAGATGAGAAAAAGGTGTGTCTGTTTTGTGATGAAGGAGAAGGTAGAGACAAACTTGTGACTGCATCCACGTTGGGTATTGGTCCTACAATTCATGATCATGCTGTACAATTACAAGATGAAAAACTGTTGAAGAAGTTATCTTCAACAGATTTAGTAGCATTAGAAGCCAAATATCACAAACGATGCTATACTCGCTTTCTAACATGTGCAAGAGCTGCTAAACGTTCTCGAAGAGAAGATTACCAAAATCCTGAAGAAGTTGTTTATGGTGCAGTTATAACGGAAATGGTTAAATACATGCAGGATATGTACTCATCTAGCAGTACTTCTCCAGTGTTTAAACTTTCTTATCTTACAAAATTAGTATATCAGCGCATGATGGACATGGAAATACAAACTGACGAAAAGAATATCAATAGAACACGTCTTAAGGAACAACTATTAGCATTTATACCTGGTCTGAGAGCGAATAAGTCGGGACGTGAAATTATTTTCAGTTTCGAAGGGGATGTTGGCGATGCCATTCGCGATGCCTGTGCATTTAATGACTTTAGTGATGGTATGTGTCTGGGACGGACAGTAGGTATATTACAAAGACAACTCTTTCAAGATTTTCCTAAATTTGAAGGACCCTTTAATAATGCATTTACTGCTTCAAAATCTGTACCTGCTGTTCTTTTACATTTTTTACGTATGTTATTAGAGGGTCCCAATATTGACCCGTGCGTCTCATCAGAAATAGCTGAACATAATGCAGGATTGTCAATTGCCCAACTTATTAGATATAACAGCATTAAGCATAAGAGAAAAGAAAATGTTCAGAGTGTACGTCACTCTCTGGAGAAAGAAACACCACTCCTTTCTATATGTAGGTCTCATGATTCACGCTGTCAGTAAGAAGAAAAAAATTATAGATAAAATGTGTAGTCTGGGTCTGAGTGTTCCATATAATCGAGTGCAAGAAGTATCAGAAACAGTTACAAATGTTTTGTGTAAACAATATATGGAGGATGGTGTTTACCCGCCAAAGTTGTGTCCCACTGTGTTTGTAACATCAGCAATAAACAACATTGATCACAATCAATCTTCTTCTACTGCCGTTACTTCTTTCCGTGGTTAAAGTGTTACGATTATTCAGCATCCTCACACTGAAGCAATTATAGAGATTGATGACGACAGCATTCGTATCCAGCAGTGGAACAAACAAATTGTCAATAGCCTCCCTGAATATTACACTACTCTTCCTGCAACTGGCAAAGTCACAAGTGACCCACCTTTGCCAACTGTCAATCCACAGTACACTCACCATGATCCCGTCTTTACCCCTAGGAAAATTTTAAATCCTTGGCTTAACTCTGTCTTGGAGAGATTGCATATTGAAGACATGCAAGGAATAGAGCATGTGCCTAGAGTATCGTTTGCTGCTTTTCATGCACAAAATGAACCTAGTGTTAGAAAAATAAAGTGTAATGCGTCATTGCTTCCACTTCTACATGATGAAATTGCGACGCCAGCAATGGAACGTCATATGATGGATATCATAGTAATGGCTACAGCAAAATTACATGGAAATCAAACACCCGTGTTTACATGTGACCAACCAGTATATGCTATTGGGAAGCAACTGCAATGGAAATTCCCTAACAAGTATGGCGAGGATCGCATCATACTAATGATGGGTGGCCTTCACATAGAAATGATGGTTATTAACTTACTTGGCAAGTGGTTAACTGGCAGTGGATGGACTGAATTACTAACAACCGCTGGCATTGCAAGTTCTGGTGTTGCAGAATCCTGCATAACATCGTCGCATGTAAAAAGATCTCGGTATGCACATGAAGTTACTTTAACTGCTTTGCATTGTCTACGGACAAAAGCATTCAACAAAGCATGTGAAACAAATTCCAGAATCAGTGGGGAAGGCATTGAGCTGTGGATTTTATCGAAAACATCTGAATGTCCTCAGTTTCAATATTGGAACACAGTCATCAAACTGGAGTCCCTTCTAGTGCAACTTGTATTGAGTATTCGTACATCTAACTTTACAATGTACATCGACACTTTGGCTCAGTTATGTCTGTGGACATTTGCGTTAGACGCAGTCCACTATTCTCGTTGGTTACCAGTATTCGTGCGCACTCTACAGGACCTTCCAGAAAAACATACAGATAAAACCTACAGATATACATGCTGAATTTATTCGTGGCAACTTTACGAGTAACAAAACTGCTACACCGTTTTCTGCAATATCTGACGATCAGCTTCATGAACACAATAACAAAGTTATAAAGGATGAAGGTGGTGCTATTGGAATCCTTGATATTGAAAATGCTCTGCTTAAGTGGATGGTAGCAGGCCCTAGTATAAGTTCTTTAATTAACGAATTTGAAGATAAATCAAATTTAAAAGATGACAAAAACGTGGGCACAAAGCATCATTAATATAACAATGAACATGAGAAAAGGTTCTTGGCCCATGCCAAAGAAATTATTAACGTCTTAACCGAACAAGGAAATCCATTTGAAGAAACCGATTTAGTGTCAATAGGGAGCTCCAAAAATATTCCCAGGTTCGAAGCTGCCAAGTGTGTTACGGAAGCATTTACTGTAGGACTAAAACAGTATGATGATTATGTCGTGTCCCGTCTCGTTCAAGTTCAAAATTCAATTCATGAAATTATTCCTCGAACCAATATCCACATCTTCAAGACTATAACAAGAAAAACAGATAAGGCAAAGTCCAAGATTGCTTACTTGCGTAAAGACTCCAACTTATTCTGCAGATTGTGTGTTGCATCTGAAGCACAGGATGGAAACATTGATGATTTCTTTTCGCATGAAAACCAAATGTACCCACCCTCTATTTCAGATGATGGAAAACTCCGAAAACCAACCAAGAAGTCGGATATTATTGACTGCATTGAAACAAAATATGGCATTAGCTTTAATCACAGTCAACCGAATGTAACATCTAAAATATTTGATGGAGCAGCCGTAATACACATGCTTAATCCTGGTATTGCGACAACATTTTCCGGATACTATGAACATGTTTTCAAACCATATTTCATTAATCAACTAAAGAACAGTTCACGACTAGATACTGTATTCGACAGATATATTAGTAACAGTTTGAAGGCATATACCCGAGAAACAAGAGGAAGTGGCACAAGTATTAAAGTCTCAGACTCAACTGCAATTCCAAAAAATTTCAGCAATTCCTATGTGTCAACGAAAACAAGACCCAATTGTTCCAGTTGTTAGCTAAGAAAATGGTGGGAGACGAGTATCCAGGAAAACATGTTGTCTGTACTTATGATGACCGAGTCCTCGCGTCAACATCTATGGATGTATCAAGCATTTCTCCCGTCTCACACGAAGAAGCAGATGGCCGCCTACTTCTCCATGTTAAGCATGCAGTAGAAAGTGGACATACTCGCATCTTAATACGAACTGTGGACTCAAATGTAGTGGTTATTTCAATACCACTGTTCCCACAAATGCAAGACATTTATGAACTATGAATTGAGTACGGTTGTGGGAAATACAGGAAATTCATTCCAATTCATGAGATCTGTGCCAAACTTTCCCCGGAAATTTGCAGAAATTTGTTGGCCTTTCATTCTGTATCTGGTTGCGACACAGTTTCCACATTTTGTGGCATTGGGAAGAAGACGGCTTGAAAGGTCTGGATGTCATTTCGTGAAATTGATTGTGTATGGCATCAACTCTGTACAGGCACCTATGATATTGATGATGAATGTCATGATCTGTTACAGCGATTTATTATACTACTTTATGATCAAGCAGCAGATCTTCAGAGCATCAATGACTGCAGACGAGTGTTATTTACAAGAAAGAATCGAGCCATCGAAAACATACCTCCTACAGCAGATGCTTTGACACAACACATCAAACGAGCTACTCTCCAGGCAAGAATTTGGAACAATAGCCTCGTTTCACATAACACAATACCTTCGCCAACCAAGTGGGGGTGGATAGTAACTTCAGGAGGATCATACACACCTGTGTGGACAACACTTCCAGAAATGTCAAAACACTGTGAACAACTTACCTCCTGTACTTGCCGCAAGCGATGCACATCTTGTAAATGTGTTAAAATGGGAATACGATGTACGAAACTTTGTGTATGTGAAGGGCAGTGCTCCGACAGTGATCGGTAATCACAAGTGAATTTACATAAATAATTAGGATATTATTGCATATGACAGCAAGATATTATGTTATTTAGATATTATGGCTGACATTAGTGTATTTGAAAATCTATAGGATACGATAAAATTAGGATATTATATTAAATTGGAATAATATTGTATTGTACATGCTTTTTTTTCTCATTCTTGTACCTATAAATGTTTGAAACTTATCTTAGAGTTATGCCTTAAGTGTGCCTCATGTCACTGATTTTAAAACGGAAATAAAAGTTTCATAGCCCAAAAAAAAATTTGATTTATGATATAGGTAACAATATAGGTAACCCGAGTTATATACAGAAATCTAGAAGCGCGTCGCAAAACTTTGGCGGCCATACTGATTACGTCATCAACANGAGTTATGCCTTAAGTGTGCCTCATGTCACTGATTTTAAAACGGAAATAAAAGTTTCATAGCCCAAAAAAAAATTTTATTTATGATATAGGTAACAATATAGGTAACCCGAGTTATATACAGAAATCTAGAAGCGCGTCGCAAAACTTTGGCGGCCATACTGATTACGTCATCAAAACCGCTAGAGGGCCAGGAAAATTTGTGTCCCGGGCTTTTTAGACTAATCTATCCATGTACTATCTGAATCCAAAGTGGCGCATTGGCCCCACTAGAGCCGAGCAAAGAATATACCACCGCATCGAGTAATATTAATACTTTATTTTGTTTTCCAAAAAAAAATAATAATAACTTGAAAATGTGGTTTTTAGATTTGCGTTTTATGGAACTGAATTAAAAAATAATAAAAATGCTGGTTAGTCTTGTGAGGCTTTTGTTATCACAGGCCTACATCTAGACGCCACTGAGGGAAAAGGACCTCCGAGCCAAGTTCATGCGAACTGACCTTGATCTCTGCATCCCATGCGAATAAACCTGGAAGAATGCTGTTATAACCAACCATATTCAAGGTCAGGGCTGGAGGTAATCGCCGCGGCTTTCGCGGAGGAGGAGAGGGGCGGCCAGGAATGTACGGAGGGAGTGCAATGTTAGCATTTTCAACAGGTCTGCACCTGAATGGTGTCAGGTAAATGCACACGTGAAAATTTACATGCTTCCAAGTCGTTTTCTCACATCTAAACCTGCACAGTGTCAGGTTACTGCACACCTGCATGCGTATGTGCTTCAAAATCGATTTCGCACCTTCACAGTGTCGGATGACAAGGAAGTCTGCATATATCATATAAGAACAGGCAATATTGCATATAAGGACAGGCAAGACTAAAATAAATGTTAATTAAGGAAAAACATGGTTTTATTATTTAAAAAATATACATATACATAACATTACAATAAAATATGCGTAGTTCCTATTTCAGAATGTCTTTCTCGTCGACCGAGGGGTCGTCATGCTTCGAGTGTCCGAGCCACCTCACATACACACGTTCATTTTGTCGTTTCAGGACCTTCTCGACCAAATAAACCTCGGGAAACTTCGTAGGATGGATCTCCTCTGCATAAAAGCCTTCTACCATGGGTTTGCCATGTAGGTCCTCGAGGTAATACATGCATGGGTACCAATGTCGTATGCTAACCACCTTGTACAATTCCGCAGACCAGTTGTGACGATAGGCCTTGTGGCAAATGACGCGCTGTTTAGAGATGCACACGAGGTCGCCGATCTTGGCTTTAGGCTTGTGCTGGTCCTTCTTCTTGTAGTTTAAGTACACGTTCCGAGCAGGTAGTTGTCCCTGACATCTTCGGGCTTCATGCGAGTGGTAGAATGAACGTTACAATTATACTCGCACACGATGTTAGCCTTGAGCCCAGAGTACATGGAGTAGTGATTTATGTCGTACCTTTTCATCAGTGCACAGAAAGTAGCATTAAAATATTCTTTACCATAATCAGCGAGGAGATTTTTCGGTAAGTGTCCTCTCAACACATCCTTCATGGCCTCGGTGACATCACATGCATTTTTGACTTTAGCAGTGGTCTGGCCCAGGCATACTTGCTAAATGTGTATATTATGGTCAACATGTAGTGGTGGCCTTTATTCGCACGAGCAAAGTCTTGCATTTCGATCAGGTCGGGTTGGAAAGTATCGTCCAGTCTTCTCATTACGTACTTTCTCCGAGGATAATTCCTTCTGGCCGACTTGTACGATTCCCCAGAAATGGCATATTTCGTCATCTCACGAGGTAGCCAGCTTCGACGAGTTCTTCGATTATGAATATATTATCGGTGTGCGACCGGTTGCCACAGACTGCGAAGCGACGAGTAGCCGTAGTCTATCGACGAGTCCGTTCGGATCTTCTAAAATATCTTGCGTTTGGCATCGATCTTCTGCAGTAACAGACCCAATCCAATGGCTTCGACCAATCGTGGAAACAGTCCTGCAATAATGCCGAATTTCGCAACGGTACTTGCACAAATCTGATTCGGTGTGGTGTCCGGGATGCCTACGAAACAAAAGTTCGCACATACCATGCATCATTTTCACCTTGCGCTTGTCGATCTGCAAAACAACTTCTGGAAAATACATCACTTCGTTGTTTCCGAGAAACCATTCTCCATCGTCGTTTCGCAAGCCGTATGTCTTGTTGCTGTTCCCATCGTAATAGGAAGCGATGTAGTGCTTGACTAGGGTGTCCACCTCAGGTCCACGCTCTCCTGTTCGTTTCCATTCTCGCGCATTCAGCAAATCGTTTGGGGCAAATCGTCTTTGTTACTAGTAATACCCCCTTCCGATTCGGGCAGTTCCGGACTTATTTTCCATTTACCCATCTGGGTCGTTCCTTCCTCTTTGATTTCGTGTTTCATATCCGTTCGAGGTGAACATCCTCCTGGAATTGTTGACCAAGTTCGTCGAGATGACTAGTTATCGGCTTGTAAGTTTTTCCCTTCAATTCTCGAGAGCCAGTCCGTAGTTTCTCGCAAGTAGATATTTCGTACGAACAGCTTCGATGGCCCGCTGCAGCTCAGTCGTAAGTTTGGTGTGGTCTGCCATCATTCTAGAATGGAATAAACACAACTATTCACTCTCGAGTTGAGAAAAGTGAATTTTCGATCCTTTCCATTAGGTCGATGCACGCATCCAGCATCTTCTTGCTATGCCTCGCAACATCGGTTTTCGCAGTCAGTTTGGATGTTAACAAATTTTGAAGAGCCTTAAACTCTTCCCAACTCAACACATTAGACATGTTGTTCAGGTCTATCATAAGTGCCTCCACACCACCTGCATACTGGTCGACGGCCACCAAATCTTCCACCGCCTCATTTTTCACACTCTCGATGTTTTGCCCAAGAAGTGACTGACCCTTTTGAACAGTGGTGAGGCAAGCTTCCATCAACCCATTCTCATCATCATCGGAGCATAGGCCATGTCCGAACTTGGAAATGGCATCGTGACTGATGGTCAGCATCTTACTATAAACTGATCGAAGCCACACCTGTAACTTCCCTTATGTACCAGTGTATATATACCAATGGTATCAAAGAGACATACATAACGCTAATAAACACATTATTATCAGACACAGATAGGAACATAGCAGAAGAAATTGAGGAAATTGCAGATGTTGAAGAAAATAGCGAATATAGAATGATAATAATGGAAGAATTAGAGACTGCTATGATGAGCAGTGGACTAAAAAAGGCTCCAGGCAATGACAACATCACAGTTGAAGTCATCAGGGAATTATGGGATGTAATAAAAGATGAGTTGCTAGCGATTATGAATATGTGTCTGTATTATGGTATATTCCCAAAAGAGTGGAAAATGGCTATAGTTGTGATTCTTTATAAAGGCAAAAATAAACCCAAATTTAATGCAAATTCATATGGACCAATATGTCTCTTGCCTATTTTTGGAAAAATATTCGAAAGAATTATTTTTAATAGAATCATGTAACAGACTGAAATAGTTCTATACAAATATCAGTATGGTTTTAGGAAAAATAAATCCACTGAAAATGCATTACATAAGGTTCTAGACACTATAAATGCAATGGAAACCTAATATATATTATTGATTTTAATAGATATCAGCAACACCTTTTCTACCCTCGAATGGAACAACATAAGAACAGTAATAAAACAACTTAGAATAGGAATGAATGAAAAGAAGGTATTATATGTTTATTTTAATGAAAGAAAAGTTGGTTTCTGTAATGAAAGTATTAGGTACGATAAGGTAATGAACAGAGGATGCCCACAGGGATCTGTACTTGGTCCGGTAATATGGAACTTAGTTTTTAATGAATATCTAGTGACAAATAAAGGTGAAGAAATTGAACGTATCGCATTCGCAGATGACTGCATCATTGTAATCGAAGGCAACAATAGAAGAACAATCGAAACAAAAGCAAATATAGAAATGGATAATCTCAACACATGGGTAAACCAAAATGGCTTGAAAGTTTCTACAGAAAAAACAGTCGGTATTATAGTAAAAGGTAATATGGATTTCAGACCACCCACAATTAAATACAATAAACAGAATATAAAAATAGTTAAACAAACTATTTACCTCGGAATTACTATTGACAATAAATTAAAATTTATACCACATGTTAATTATTTGAAACAAAAGCTTATAACACTGTGCAACCAACTCAAATATAAAATATGGAAGTACGCCAAATATAGCAATCCCATAAGAACTCTATTATAAAAAACAATATTTTTAAGTGTCATTACCTATGTAACAATAGCACTGGATGACAGAATAAATAATACACAGTTAGTTACAAAACTTAGAGCCCTTCAAAGAAACATTTTAATTAAATTATATGAAATGACGCCAACAACTTGATTTGCATCAATGGTCATATTAAATAAAATACTTCCTATAGACTATGAAATTCACAACAGGAATATTATCTATAAATTGAAATATACAGACCATTGGATTGAACTTGAAGGAATAAACTACCAAGGATTTACACAAGACAATAGAAGATGGATAAATAAACAGGATGATGGCGAAGTTTTAAGTATTAAACAGATGAAGTTGAAGATTTATAATATTGCTGTCAAAAATTGGAAATGCGAATGGGGACAAACAGAAGGCAGTAATGAAACAAGAAATTACATCAAGAACGTTGAAGATTGGTATAATAGTAAGGTAATTTTTAGTAACAATATTAAAAAGATATTGAAGTGGACATGGGCAATTTAAAAGTTATCTTAAGAGAATTAATAAATTGGAAGACGATGTGTGTAAATGCGGTAATGGAATACAAAATGGCTACCATATATTGTATATGTGTAAAATTTTCGAAACAGAAAGATTACAGTTAAGAAACTAATTACATGTTGAGAATGAACAATGGCCACTTACAAATTACAACATCTATGATAAGAGAATATATAATGCAATAGAAAGTTTTGTTGATAAGATATACATAATTGTTAAAACTATTAACGATGATTTTAGGGATTAGTTTATTTTAAGGTTTTAAGGTTTTATTACAGGGGACAAGTCAAGTAGCTGATGGCCCTGACAGGCGAGGCCAGTGGGGCGCCCAGTTTACTGGGCAAGGGCCCCGGTAGCGCCACGCTTGCTGGCAAGGCTGTCAGGGAACAGTGAAAAAAAACTTGTTTCTCTTTTGTTTATATTAATTGGTCTCTTGTATCTGGTACTCCACATGTGGAGTTTATATTTTAATCTGTGTTTTAATTAATTATATTATGTTTTTGTTGTTTGTAATTGTAACCGCAGGAGGAGCATGGTCTGGGTGACAGCCTCCCCGTGGCTCCCCGTGTCAACTGACTTTGTCAGGCTAATAGTCACCGCTCCTCCTGTTGGAGATTCCCAAGCCTTTAAACTTTAAACTTTTATACATAGCACAATTTTAATAATTTTATTGACTTTACAGAAATACAAGTCTTTTAAATTGTTGATACGTGAATAATTTTATATGAATTTTAAATTTCAGTTTAAGCGTTGCCTTGGCAGTGTTGAGTATTTAGTTAAATAACAATAAACAAGAAATTAACAAACAAACAAGCCCTAGAATTCAAATTGTAAATAACAGATAGTAGAAAATAGGAGACCCGGAAGGCCTTATAGGCTAAGTGGGTTAGAGTGCATTCACTTCTTTATGTTCTTTATGTACCAGTGTATCATTATCAATCACCAATATGCCATACTCCTCGTTCCAGCAAAAAGAACAAATATCCTTAAAAAACCCTGCGAATGTCCATGATCGAATGCCATCACATGTTGAAGTACTCCTGAATTCGAGTCCGTTTCTCACATCTCACATCTACCAAAATAAACACTGAATTTAGCAATGCTTCTCTTGGTGGCACGATGGCCTCGTTATAACTGCAAGGAAAATATTTCACACCATCCATGGCCTGCAGTATTCTTGCTAGATGCTGGTATTTCGGTTGCTGAAGGGATTTGGAGTACAGGTACGTGTTCTCGAACCTAAGACTATTCGGTTCCTCCAGCAAATTCAACAGCACACACATCTTGCCACAACCCGACAGACCAAAAATTAATCCTCTTATGGTATTGGGCAACAGTGTGACATGGCGTGCATTGTGTGAGGTTTCGACATCTTCCTCGATGATGCGCAGAGGAAGACTAACATATTGCTTAATGCTCTCCTTGATACTGAAAAGAAAATGTATAAAGGTCGGGTATACATCGTGTCGTAGCACAGTAGTTTGTGATGACTCGTAGAAGAAAGATCAAATCTGGAAGAGGGATCGTCGTTACGCTGATCAACAACCTACTTCTCGAGCTGCACATTCCCGGATAGAGGTTCTGCAGACTGGGAACTATGCAAGCTAAAAGACTGGCACGTAGCGATTCGGGCATCAACGCGCTGGACGAGGCGTTCAAGTGGCACGATGTCGCATATTCCCAGCACAGGGATCTCCAAGCCAGGTGCCAGGCAGACAAAATACTCGTGCATAAGGTGGACGAAATATATCGGGCACTGGACACCAGATTCGGGGAAAAAATAGCCGCATGGGGCGTTTCCAATACGATGAAAGCCAAGGTGAAGATGGGCATGGTAGTAAAGAAAGCGAGACGATGTTCCAAGAGGAGAGGGAAGAAAATGATGGGACGATTCCTTCCCGCCTTGATATCTGCAATCGATGCCCTGGGTGGTATCGCCAGGGCCGTGACGAATAACATTATCAGGGTTAAACGAGCCTTGAACGAATGTAAGCAATTGGAGGAAAACCCCAGCCGTAACCATAAACTGGAAGCTATCGCCATGGGTAAAAAACCGGCCAAGGACTTTACATACGACAGCCCTACCAAAGAGCTAAGGGTTCGAGAAAGAAACAGCATCGCAGCAGGAAGAGGTGTTAATGAAATCTGTACCGAAACGGACGCTCACAAATGTGGATTTGGAACTGTTTGCACGAAAATTGAAGATACCTCATTTTCGCAGTTTGTTCATGCGATAGGCTTTGCCCCCTGAACACAAATGTGACGAATGTGCAATAATCAACCAAGACACGACAGCCGGACCCGTACACACTGGGTAACTTATGTCAAACATGGCAAACGTACGGTATGCTACGAAAGTTTCAGTAATTTGCGTCCACCACCCGAACTGCGGTGGTACCTGAAAAATTGCAAACTGACTTACAACTACAAGATGGAGCAGATGCAAAAGACAAGGAACTGCGGACACTTGTGTCTACGCTTTCTGGTGCGATGGAATAAAAAGTAATCGTAGGCGAATCATTAATTATCCTTTTACATAAAAAGGTGTTCACGCCTATATTCGTCAGTCAATAAGTCGGTGTCCATAATTTTAAGTGGTAATACATCCGAGCTGAGGGCGATGTTTTACCTGACCTTGGAGCTGGAAGGGGAGTGGGTCGTTGGACTTACAGATTTTCAAACGCACAACTCCTTATTCATATAGAATAAAATGTGAATATTGTATTCCACTATGTAGTGTTAGGAGACGTGAAGGAAATCAGCATTCCCACTGGTGCATACGAACTGAAGTACATCGCCAGTTCCATCAAGAAATCCATGCCATCGGACGTGACCTTCGAACTATATGGTAACCAAAACACACTGATGACAGAAATATTTTGCAGTGCTGATATCGATTTAACCGAACCGGATATCATCGGACCAATGCTGGGGTTAGAGATGCAAATCTACATAGCTGGTAAAATGCACAAATCCTCGCGCCTTGTGAACATATTTCCAGTGAACGTGATATGCATAAACTGTCATTTGGCGAGCGGCTGCGACGTCAATGTTAAAACCAGCGACACGCTACACGAGTTCGCACCGATGGCCCCACCTGGTTATAAACTGGTCGAAGTTCCGAAAAGCATCCTTTATGTTCCCGTGATCGCGAAGAGTGGGCACGAAGTGGTAGTGACGATGGTCGACCAGCATGGAGAGTTGGTAAACTTTCTAAACGAAGAAATCACACTTCGCTAGCATTTGAGAAGATGGAAATGAGGTTTATGGTGACCACTGCGTCGTGAAGACGTCATCAAGCATGGAAAAACCCAGGTACATCATACTAGCATTTCAAACGAACAAGCAACACAGCATCTCAGCAGACAAATCTACCTTCGACCACTGTAATGTCCAGAACGTAAAAATATTTTTGAATAGCGAGATAAACTCTTCTTGCCAAGGTAACATGATCTTAAAGAGGAAAATAAATAGACCACGTAATTAACAAAAGTTTTATATTAACAGTCTTAGTGCAAAATAGATAACAAAAAGTGTAAATGCATAGTGTTAGTACATCAGGTCTGTGTGCACTATCTTCCAGACGATTTGCAAATGTTCTGGGGTACATGGCACTCGAGCATTCCCAATTAAATGTGTCCTTCACACAGCCGATATCCACTCCTGCACTGGTAGCATCTCACTATTAAATATAAATAAACACCACCATCTTACTCTCCTTCAAACACTCACATCCACACCACACCACAAAGAAAGAAAGTTTTTTTATTGTTGGTAAAGTTGCTGGTTAATATCATGTGTCATATTACTGTAAACTAGTTGATTATGTATTAATCAAATTTCTGAACTTATCTCACATTGCTTGTAAATATCTGGATTGTTAGATTTTCAATATCTCCACTTGCCACAGCTCTGATCTACCGCAGATGGTCGTCAAGACTTTGAATGTCGATCTGAGTCCATGGTGTGAAAGTCAGAGAACTTTAAAGATCGCACGATGTTTTCAATTTTGGTACACTGCCCAAGTTTACATGCATAATTAAGGAATTATTGCCTACTTTACTTAATTCACCTAGATCTTAATTCGCACTTGACCAAATATGTCTATGAATTCTGAAAGAAGGTATCTTTGGCATGAGAAATTCTGCTGTCACTCCTCTATCAATAGAGAACTCGAACTGAATATCATTACAAATTGCAATCAATGTCTGGAGAATACTTTCGCTCGGCTCTGTAATCAAGAGTCCCTGATATGTAGGTTAGCCAATGCAAGTAATAACCTTGTGCACGGCATAGGTATGAATGGCCTGTGAAAATGCCCACTGATTTCATTGAATAATTGGCTGATTATCTGTGCAAAAAAATCTACTCCTCAGAATTAGTCACTCGGAATTCGTTTACTCTGGCAATGAACTGTACGAATATCTTAGATAAATAAAAAAAAAGGACTGTAAAATTATTGTTCACTCCCGGTTTTTATTCCTTTTCATACATGTTGAAAATTTAGTAGCTGTTTATTACCAAATGAAATAAAAATTCTCGCATGGTGCCGAACGCAGGATGACACTACACGGCTCGTAGTTCAATCATTTGTAACAGCAAACATAGCACTGTCCGACGATGCGTCAACCAGTTGCAATAGAAAGTTTATTCGAGGAGTAGTTTTTGGTAGTATCTGAACTTTGTGCAGAAGAGGGATATGAAGGTAAAAAAAGTGCCATAAACACATATTCAAGGTACACGAAATATTTTCTATGTCTCAAAAAATGTACTTATGAAGTTATTCACCAGCTTCTGTTGTCAAATATGAGAAGTTCGTCTGTGCCCATTGCGAAACACACAAAAAACTGATTATCACACACAAACAAAAAACTAGTTGCAAGAGTACTCAACTTCCAGTCCACCTGGTCAAAGAAATACTGACCGTTGCGCGTGAACAGTCATGGCGAGCTGTGCTGAGCGGAGCCGACCATTCCCAGTAAGTTGCATCCCAATGCGATCTATGAAAAATAATATGGTTCCTGCAAAGTCGATATACGAGAGTTCCTTGTAGGCCCGCACAAGTACGCCAGGAGACCATCGCAGAAGTTCAGTGATGGCTCTGCATGGTGTGGTCGGAAGTGGCTACCAGTGGCACATGCGGTCGATCTTGGGCTCGAGGCAAAGGTGCGTGTCGTGGTTGGCGGATGCTACCACTGCCGCACCGGGTCGACCTTGGGCTCGAGGCAGAGGTGCGGGTTGTGGTGGCACCAGCGTGGCCAAAGCGCAGCTGCGCGCACGCCTCGCCCCACCAGTCGTTCGCGGTGCTGCGACAGGCGGCTATGCGCCTCACGGAGGTTGTCGTCGGCGCCGAGATCTGGGGGATCGGTCCAGAGGCGCTCGGCGAGGGCGGCGGCGCGCGGCCACAGCAGCTCGTCCAGCGACGCACCGTCAGCCTGCTCGCCCCAGAGGCAGGCCTCGCCGCCCAGCAGCAGTCGGCGGTCCGCGCGCCTCAGCGTGCCCCACGGCCGGTGTGNTAGGGACCGCAAGAGCCGGGGCCAGGCCCTCGCCAGCTGCCGTAGCCACAGTCCAGGTACCAGGCGTCCACGTGCGAGACTATCACATGGTAGCCTGCCGTCAGCAGCGACTCCATCCCACCCCAGGTGCTCCCTCCCCACACCTGCAAAACACACACCACCTCCTTGCACATTCTGTACACAGTGAGTGCGGTATGCTGCCATCCACTGGCGGATGTAGACACTCATTAAGGAGAGGGTTACTTGAGGATGGGTACTGTACATTACATTTAAACTACATGGTTGTAAGTAATCCTTCAGAATAATGCTATATATAAATTACAGTAATTGGCGCATATGCGATGTAAATATTTTTTTTTAATTGTGTAAACATTACAACTTAATTACTAACAATGTACTTATTTCAAGATTAATCTTACTTTATCCAGCCTAAATTCAAGCTCCGATGGAGGGGGTCAAGCCACCTTAGCACCCCCTTCCCCTTGCATCCACCCTTGAGTCATCCATTATCCCTTCGCAATACATGATCTGCCTAGCCGGACAACCTACCTGGTGATGGAAAAAAATATCTCTATCAAAACTACGGACTGGAAAATTTCGCGAATTTATTTTAGGACAAACTGGGCCTCAAATGCATATTTTTGGTATGTTTGCAATTGGATCATAGTTTATTACACACTCCCAGGTGAACTCTGAGACAATAACAGACCTGCACGGAAACAAACACCAAATCCGGTGCACCTGGTCAGAAGTAAAACTGGCTATTCATATGAGTAACAGCTAATGACCAGAAAGTTGAGGCTCGAAAATACAAAAGACACGTGGTGAGTATCCAATAGGTCGTTTACATGGCGAGTATCCGTTAGGTCGTTTAAAACTAAATCTCCGTGTCTAACCATTGTACTGTGAGCAGCAGTTAGAGTGCCAGCCACAACACTATGACCCGCCGGGCGGATCGACGCTCGTAAACAGTTCTGAGATCTCTTGGCTGTAGGCGTTGACGAGCATAGATAAGAGCAGTTAAAGATTGTTCACGGTAAAGTGAGCACTTTTAAAATTTATATTTGAAAAAATCACCGCACATATCTTCATATATCTGCTACAGAATACACTGGCGTGTAGGCTCGCAATTGTGTTAGTAGCGAATTTAGGAATTATTTCCAAGACTTCACATTGTATTGAGAGTGTAATATTTAAATTTATGTCTACGGAAGTCGGGGTTTCTTGTTTTATTCAAATAAGAGCACAAGTGGAAACTGTCCTTCTATAGCTTCTATAGGATGTTCACGATAAACTGAAAATTTCTTAAAGCTTTGCGTAACTCTTTCAGACCCACATTATTTTACAGCTTCAGGTGTTGCAAACAAGAAATTTTATGATCCGTGTTAAACTGAAGTAGACAGAGCACTTGTTTCTTTGTCACAGGCAGTGAACTAGGCTAATGTGAACCAATCAGAACCTAGGCCAATAACATGGCTTACGAATCAGTTCCTCATAGGGAAGATGATTGGACAGTGGGCTTTGCAATGCACAGTACGAGCCAAAAATAACTTTAATATGCATAGTGTATTCTTTCGTCGTACGTAAAATTAAGATTGCCATGGGCTTAATCAATTTATTCATGCGTCGGTAATGGAAAATTATGACATTATTAGAAAAGTAAATGCTTTACAAATTTGATTATTCTTGCACTTATGTGCATTAAAAACAGAAAGCAAAATTAACAATTTCAGTGTTCACAAATATTTATGTAAAACATTTAATTAAAAGTTAGGTTACTTACCCTCCGTTATTAGTTGCCTAATATATTTTTGTGACACTTCAAATAAAATACAGTACATTTCACAAAACCTTAATGTCGAATGTGTAAAATTAATGTTTAATTTAAATTAAACAAGGAAGTATTCAAAATTTCAGGCATTTTATAAAAATTAAGCTACATAAACAATTGTGAATTTATAATATTTCAGCAGTGGAGTTACAAAAAATCTCTGGCAACTGGTTTTCCAAATAATTACTTGTAACAAGTAGGCTACGGAAATTTTGCACTGTGCACCTTTACTGGGCACATGCCAGTTATTGCACCCATTAAAACACATGCAGGTAGGAACAGTAACATTTCTCTAGGGTTTATTGAAACGTTCTCACTTAGCCGTGAAGAGCCTACAGCAGAGTTTTGTTCGAGGAGGAGACGTGACAGGGTCAGGCACCAAGCGTATGAGCCGGCCCTCCATGTCCTCAGACACGAACCCTATTGGAGGAGTTTGAGACGAGCTGAAGGAGGCTTTGCGGTGCAGGCGACACCCGATGAATTTCGCATTTGGATGGGCTGCACGTTCCAAATTACAACTCCCCCGCGTAGATATCAAGAGAAGACGATTTTCCTCGTAATTTAACTTTATGAGGTCACTCTTTTCACGTAAATTTATCAAATGCTGCAGCACTCTTACTTTTGTATCTCAAGGCACAAAATTGCTTCTTGCAAGGTGTCTGTAAATAGGCGATGTTGAGTTCAAATTAATATTTTAACGTAATGAAGTTATTTTTCCCTCACTTAATACTTATTTTAATCTATGACGATTCTTATACTGTAAACATTTTATTTAATAATAAGCGAGAAGTAGCACAAATACAAAGTTAACTTCCATTTTATTAAGTTCATTTTTATAGAATTTACTGATTATTATTTTCCTTGAGATAAGCTACCCCGCCATCGTTAATAGCAGACTTGATCTGCCAACGATTTTCTAGCCATGAAAACTTATAAAAATTAATATTTTAGTTAACTGTGATTTGAAATATCGCTTTATATCATATGAACTAGCCATGCATGTAATTTGTACACTCAAAGCACCATTTTACAGAAAACTAAATTCCATGCGTCCAGCATGTTATCACAGAACGTACATTTCTAATGTAGGGCATACTCTGTGATAGCATATTTATCACAAAGGAAATTAATGTACCGCTGTTGATGCTGACAAAGAGAAAGGCATGGTTGATCTAACAAATAACTTTAAGATTGCCGAGCAAACATACTGATTTTCACAAAATATTTTGTACACAATACACAATTCGAAGTGCGACATAATCACTTTTGTACGACGATAAAAAAATGTATATCAATTGTCGAAAAAATCCTTTCGTTGGGCCAATAGCATCTTCTTTGAAATAACTTCTGGTGGAATGAACTCTGAGTATTTTATAGACCGTATACAAACAAAATGTTTCCTTAGTTCAAGAACGAGATGTTATTTTTCACTACCGTAATGCGTGCAAACCCAGAAATTCCGCGAATACATATGGAGACACAGTAAAATTTCAGAATACAAAAATGTTATAATTATGCACTTGTAATCTCAGTGATTGGAACTGCAGAGCGAATGTGGGGTAGACAGTTCATGACAGTTTCTCAGTAACCAATTTCCATGTTCCACCATTGTACTGTTTTTCTCCATTTAGATCTATCAAAATCACGTGGCTTCGATTAATATAAGAACACTATTTGCAAAAATGAATGCTTTAATATACTGTTAAACCAGTGAATACAAGAAACCGAAATATTCAGCAGAATTTCACTGATAACAGCGGAGCAGTTGCAAACTGTCTGCAGTGTTCGTCGATTTTGGCCGATTTCAACCATTTAGATTTTATAGTGTCGTGTAACTGTATCACTGGCAACGTAATAGGTATAAATAAAATGTTAGTTCCGAGGTAGAAGCTGTTAAAAGACTGGGTGTCGTTGAGACAACCGGAGTAAGTACAAATTTTAGCCTGGTGACATTATGTAGGTGAGGGTAATGGTAGTGGCTGTAAACCAAAGATGAGGCAGGCCGATTTTCGTATTTTGCACATGTAACCAACATTGAGTCACACATCACCAATAGGGCTGTCAGCATTTCTTCAGGGTACCCTCAGATCAGTGCTTGCCCTGAGTGGATAAAATGCCTCCCTTCAGTGAGTGGCGAACATTGAAGGTGTAACTAGTCAGTGAACAAGAACGAGCTTGAGACCTTATTCTTCACTAGCTTGCTACCAGAGGCAAAGTCTCAGCGGGAAGGACACTGTGTGCTCCGTCGCAAAGCGGCCGGGTGGTGAAACGGACTATTGGGTCATCAGTCTGCTGGACTAGTGGTATACGTCTGTAAGCAACTATAATTCTGCAATGTGGAACTACCCCTATAGACAGCTATGAGAGCACAAAAAAAGAATCAGTGTCGGTCCTGGGCTTCGGCCCATGGCCCAGTGAAGTTCAAGTCCTCACAAGTGTTAATGGTGAATACTTGAACTCTGTTAAGTCAATTTTCAGTGACATTGTATGTGCGACTCTGTAGTATAAGAACTTTTGTAAAGTCTAGTGTTGCAGATAATCATGTCTGATTGTATGAAATGGTGGGTCCTCACGGGGGGGGGGACCCCGATGTCATCAGGCCCATGGTTGTACAGAAAACGTCAACTGGCAATGCTCCTGGACAGGCAAATGCCCAAAAACATTATGCTACAGGCAATCACAAGAATAATGAATCATGAAACAGCACGGATGAGCAGAAATAACCTAATCAAGACTGAACCAGATGGATTAAATCCATCTGATCACTCATATATGGAGTGGTTAGAGATGTGATTGTCTCTTTCGTCAAGGAGACACTGAACTGAACAAGATACAGAGTACTTCTGAAGAGGTTCCAGAAGAACAAGGAAATTGCAAGACCTCAGAACAGCGTGAAGAGGCAACTACTTCAGCCAAGAAAGACTGGATTTGACCCAGATAGTGTTAGCGAAGAAGTTAACGATCTAATGGAGGATTTAGTGGATTACCGTACAGCACCCACTAAAAAGGTGAACACAGAAAATAGTAATTATTTAATGCCAAAAATTTACCAGCTGAAGTCAATGCAGGACAAAGCCTTGTTAGCCAACGCAGTCTAAAAGGCGAAGTGGAAGGGATTATGGCAAATCCCGCAGCAATGAAAACAAGTTATGCACAGATTTCTGCAAAGATATCAGCAAAGCCTAGCATAAGAAAGAGACTAGAAGTGGAGCCCAGACCACAAAGGAAGTTTATAATGGTACTGCCAGAAAATGAAGAGCAGACAAGCCAACAAACCAAGGAGGTTCTACAAAGCAAGGTGGACCCTACTGTAGGAGGCTTGAAGATAAAGAATATCTTCAGTCGGAAAGGGGGGTGTGATGATTGAGGCTGGTTACAACAAGACCATGGGGAATTTAAGGAGAGTGAAGGCTATCGAGGAGGTGGGGTTAAGACTTGAAGCACCCAGGAAGAGAGGTCCAAAAGTAATTATACAGGATGATTCTAAAATCACGGGACAAACATTGAGGGGCTGTAGAGCTCACTAAAACAAACAATTCTTGTATAGGAATATATGGGCGGTGGCAGTGACGCGTTGAGGCACAAATACAATAATAACACATGAAATGCAACACATTGTTTATTTACAACGTCGCCACTAAATGCCTTTTTGCAGCAATGTTTATAATAATTGCTCAAAGCTGCTACCACCGACACTAATGCAAGCTTGGTAGCGTCGTGATTGGCGAAAAGATTCAAATGTGGTGGGTAATTCACGCACGCCACCATTGTCAGCCAATGAAACCATATGTAGAGGTCGCCAAGCATGCGTGACCGTTGGTGGATGCATTTCCAGCAACTGTTTTAACATTTGCTGTACGGAATCACTTGTTATGTATGCTGCTAATGAACATTTTATGTTTCCATTTATGTGTTATGTTTTTGTGTTTGTGCCCTAACGCGTCATTTCCACCCATATATTCCTATACAATAGTTGTTTGTTTTAGAGAGCTCTACCACCCTTCAATGTTTGTCCCATGATTTTAGAATCATCCTGTATATGACATTCCCCGAGAACTTGATAGAGGAGACAAGCTCATAAAGAGGATTCATGGGCAAAATTTCAGCGATACTAGAATTCCCCTAGAAGAGCTGAAAGCGACTATGCATGCCCGGATAATAATAGGTTAGACCAGGGATCAGCAACGTGAGGCCCGCGGGCCGCATGCGGCCCGCCGGCCGGTTTTATGCGGCCCGCGACAAAAAGGTTTGATTTAATTAAAGAATTATTATTACAAATACTAATAAGTTGTAAAAAATTTGAGTTGAGTTGTGAACTATTAATTGATAACACAAAAAGGTTTCTGGTGTATGCGAATACTACGTCAGTGTCTGTCGAGTGCATTCGGACTGTCTCGGTCATTGTCGGAGTGCGTCGCCTCCCCGAGTGATCGAGAGTGAAGGCGTTCGTTCTGACGAAAGTTTGAATTTCCCTCTCAACGGTTCGCGAGGGTAGTTCACATGTTGCCGCGCCGTGGCGTGGCAGGTCAATTTTTTACAACACTGTGGAAGGGTTCGTGTTCGTTGTGTCAGTAGTCACCATTACAAGCTGTTGTTTGTTGCAACTATGGCTAGTTCTAGTAAAAAGCGTAAAGTAGGTGACGAGTGTCGCGTTTTCCAAGAACGTTGGACGGATGCTTATTTGTTCGTTGAAGTTCGGCAGAAACCGGTGTGTTTAGTGTGCGATGAGTCAATCGGTGTAATGAAAGAGTTCAACTTGAAACGACACTATGAAACCAAACATGCTACAAAATTCAACTCTTTTCAAGGACAAGTTCGGAGTGATAAAGTTTCTAATTTAAAGCAAAATCTCAAGAACCAGCAGTTTTCATTCAAAAAGCCTACTGTTGAGACTGAAGCTTGTGTTAAGGTAAGCTTCATAGTAGCTGAAAAGATTGCAAAAAAGTCAAAACCTTTTTCAGACGGAGAATTTGTCAAAGAGTGCCTGGGGTCTGCCGCTGAAATTCTGTGTCCATCACAGAGAAATTTGTTTTCTAAAGTAAGCCTTTCTGCAACAACTATTTTGAGACGTATTGATGATATGGCAGATGATATCAATGATTCTATTAAGGATGAAGCGTCTGCATTTGTATTTTATTCAATTGCTATTGATGAGAGTACTGACATCACCGACACTGCACAACTGGCTGTTTTTGTTCGGGGAATCAATGATAATTTCAATATTACTGAAGAGTTGTTAAGCCTACATCCGATGCAAGGCACCACTAAAGGAACTGATTTGTTTCAAAGTTTAATGAATGTGCTTGATAAGTTTAACCTTAATCTAAAAAATCTGGTAGGAATTGCCACTGATGGTTGTCCATCAATGGTAGGCAAAAACAAAGGAGTAGTTACTTTGGTTCAGGAAAGAAAAGGGGACGATGTTTTGATGAACTATCACTGTATTATACACCAACAAAGCTTGTGTGCCAAGAAGGTAGGCTTCGAAAATGTGATGGACATCGTTGTTAGAACAGTAAATTTCATTAGATCTCACGGGCTCAAACATCGGCAATTTCAATCCTTTCTGGCTGAAATGGATGCAGATTACGGAGACATACCTTACTTTTGTGACGTTCGTTGGCTTTCTCGAGGAGAAATGTTAAAGAGGGTATTTGAACTGAGAGATGCTATAAAGGCCTTTATGCACGACAAAGAAAAGTCAGTCAATGAATTCAACAACCCTTCATGGGTAAGTGATTTGGCATTTTGCGCAGACATCACAATGCATTTGAATATATTAAACAAAAAATTGCAACATCCTGACAACTTCATTCACAACCTCTTTGACTGTATCAAATCATTTGAGTGCAAGCTTGATCTGTGGCAAGATCAACTCATGGACTACAATTTCACTCATTTTGAGAAATTGTCAGAATGTGATGGTTTTGACATGAGCAAGTATGTCACAGCTTTAGTGGAACTAAAAGATGAATTTAACTCCAGGTTCTTGGACTTTAGGAAAAGTGAAAAGTTAATTGACTTGTTTTCCCGGCCTTTTAGTGTAAAGGTCAGTGATGTGCCAGGAAACCTTCAAATGGAACTGACAGACTTACAGTGCAACTCAGACTTAAAGGAAAAGTTCAACTTGGGACTAACTGAATTCTATTCTAAGTATATTGACAAAGACAACTTTCCCAATATCAGGTTAAACGCCCTTAAAATGATGTCTCTCTTTGCCAGCACATATGTTTGCGAACAGTTGTTTTCAAAAATGAATTTTGTCAAGAATAAAACCAGAAGTAGATTGACTAACGTTCATCTGGAAAATTCAATCAAAGTATCAACTTCGAAAATCAGACCAGATATTGACAAGCTTGTGAAGAGGATGCAATACCAAACTTCCCATTAAATTCTCTCGAAAACTATTATTGTATTTTTAATGCAATTTCGAACTTCATTTATACTCAAACTGTATTTCAATTTACAAAAAAACTAAATTTATAATCGTGTACCTTATAAACGAAATGTTTTGTGTGAAATAAACAAATTTAAATTCAATATGTGTTTTTCTGCTTATATCACACCTTGTTCGTATGTTTATGGGTATGATAAACCATGCGGCCCCCAAGACGTAACACAAATCTGATGTGGCCCTTTAAGGTAGAAAGGTTGCTGACCCCTGCTATAACGGTAAAGTAAGCACATTTTGATGCCCTCACATTTGGAATAATAATCAATAAATATATTTTATTGTAGCCTTAGACGTTAAATTTTCAACCGGTGAAATAAATACGCTCTGTTTTATTACTTACATGGCAATATTTATTTTAAAAATTGGTGGAACGATAATATTGGCTGAGAGGAAAAAGTAACTAGGGCGTCAAAAGTGCTCACTTTACCGTAAACAGCCTTTACGAGGGTTATTCGGAAAGTAAGGTACGATTTGTTATAAAACATTAACCATCACAGATTTTTTTCAAAGATTTTTTTAATTTAATTCCTAAGTGTCGAGCGGGGTGTGTTGATGCCGAGACCGCGTATCATGTGGTGCAGTAATGCCCTCGTACCCATGATGCGCGGGTCTCTCGGCACAACCACCTCGTCGAGGTAGTAGCTGAACACCTTGAGGGGAAAGGGTTCCACGCTCGCAAAGAACCCCGGTATCGCACTGCCGATGGACTGCGTAAACCTGACCTCGTTGTCCACAAACCTGGTCAGGGGTCCGCGTATGTACTTGATGCTCAGGTTGTCCACAAACTTGGTCAGGGGTCCGCGTATGTCCTTGACGCTCAGGTTGTCCAGTGACGCGGGTTGAAATGGTCGTATGAGAAGAAGAGGGCTCGATATGGGAAAAACCATGATCTTATTACATCTGTCATGGAAGAGTGTGGGGTGGCTGAGGTTGCTGTACTCCCTATCACAGTTTCATGGAAGGGGGTATGGTTTCCTCAGTCACTCACCTCTCTTATGGTGTTGGTTGGGAATATCTCCCTTCTTTGGTCAGTGCCAAACCGTGTCCTCTTTGACTCACTCATGTGTTGGCAACTCTTCTGCCAGTCCACTAAGCAGCATAACCATGTTACGAGAGGACATTAGTCTGTGAACATTTTCTTTGTTTTATTTTCCTTGCTTTGCAATTGGTAGGATGTTGGTGGATTGCCTGCCCGGTACTTTGATAATATTGTGTGTCTCTGAGTATTATGTATATTTGTTTGTATTTAGTCTGGTGGGCCATACATTTGCCAGCTGGTCACTGTCCAACCAAGTGGGACGTGGATATCTGAGGGCGTGGGCGACAGCCACAACCTGGGACTTCTTGGGCCGAGAGACTACAAGTTGCGCTATTTTGGGGGGGGGAGTGACACACTCCTATGCAAGGGAGTGCCCCCCCTCCCTGACATAGGATTGCTTTTGTCATGGTTATTAGGTGGTCATATGGAGTTTGTAGGTCCTTCCTGTTGCACGTTCAGTGAAGAGAGGGCATACTATCTTCCCCTGATCCTTCTCCTGTGACCACCACTCTTGCCAGCTGGCGCTTGCCTGGCCTTGGACCTATGTTAATTTATTATATGTTTATCCTTATCATTAACCTTGCAAATTTTCCGGCAAATGTATGGTTTATTTTTTACATCTGCAACTATGTATTTAGTACCAATAGGCAAGAATTCATAAAATAGCGGAACAGGTGAAAATCGCTCGGCGCCAAGTCTGGACTATNTATGTATTTAGTACCAATAGGCAAGAATTCATAAAATAGCGGAACAGGTGAAAATCGCTCGGCGCCAAGTCTGGACTATACGGTGGGTGGTCAATCTGTTCCCATCCAAAAGATCTGATCAGATTTTGGGTGTGAATGGCAGAATGGGGTCTGGCATTGTAATGCAGCAAAAAAACTCCAGACGTCACAAGGCCACGTCGCTTATTGCGTATTGCACGTCGAAGTTTAGTCAGTGTAGCGCAGTAAGCGGCTGCATTGATTGTTCTCCCTTGCTGCATAAACTCGAATAACAAGACTCCATGTCTATCCCAAAACACAGTTGCCATAACCTTGCGTGTTGAGATTGTCCGCTTGGCCTTGACTTTGACTGGTGATGTCGGGTTATGCCATTCCATTGACTGACGTTTAGACTCTGGGGTCATGTGAGAAACCCACGTCTCGTCCCCTGTGACAATCTTCTCTAAAAATTGGGAACCTTCCTTATGATATCGGTCCAAAAAATCAAGAGCACAAGCCATTCTTTTCATTTGGTGTTCCTCAGTAAGCAGCCTAGGAACCCAACGTGCGCACAATTTGTGAAATTACAATTTTTCAGAGACAATTTTGTGCAAAGTTGTTCTACCCACATTCGGAAATTCCAATGCCAAATTTGAAATTGTGAATCACCGGTCTTCACGAATCTTTTCATCCACGGCTTTGACCAAATCTTCTGAGATCACTGATGGTTGGCCTGATCGCGGTTCATCATGTACATTTTCCCGTCCGTCCTTGAAAGCTCTCACCCACTTACGCACTTTGCTGTCACTCATCGCATTGGGGCCATACATTTGACTTATCTGTCGATGAACTTCCGCTGCTGAAACGTTCCTTGCTGTCAAAAACCGAATCACTGACCGTATTTCACAGTCGGCGAGCTGATCAATTGTTTGAAACATTTTGAACTGACACTGTAAACAGCACACTGCAACAATACTAATGCAAATGGTGTCATTTGGCGAGCAAGGCATGCCGGGAGTCGGTGCGCACGCGCGTTACAACGTTCGCGTGACATTCGATTAGCTACGGCGTTTCGGACCTTACTTTCCGAATAACCCTCCCATACGTGGACAGCATTTCAGGCCAAAGTCAAAACCATTGTGCGGGGCTGCCTACACACACGGTGCCAGTCCACGAACCAGACTCAGCGTACACATCACAGTTGTGTACATAACGCACAGAAACGTTATTTTTTCGGGTGATGTACATTGCGAGGTCCAGTATCCGGTGTTCTTTCTTGTATATAAGTCATTCGTGTACTGCGCTACTACTCTGGTTTGTATTTCTACATTCGAACACTATAACCTATAGACCATCGATTGTGATAACTTAACAACTGCTGTTGCACTCCATTGTTTAATTTGCAACACTTAGGACGGTAAATTAAAGTAGGTATTGAAGTTGTAATGCAACTAGAATTAACCCAAGTTAGTCAAAATATTTCATTAGAATAGAAGGTTGAGTATTTTGAGTAAACAAATGTAAGCAAATACGTTTTCATTATTGTTGATCATGTTATTTTTAATTCTGGCAGACTGCTTCCGGTGAGCGCCCTTCCTCCTCTATGAAACTGTACTCCATACGAGTAAGGCATGAGACCACTCATCCTGTGATCTTTCTCTTCCATTCTTCTTTCGATCAGTGTGGGGTTGGATTTCTCACCATGAGTCATCGTCCGATGTTTTTTCTTTTTGGCTCTTTCAGCCAGTCTGTCCTTGAACTGTGTTGTTCTCATATGGTGTCGTTCCAAGTTATTCAGACGATCACCTTTATCAGCTACCCAATTAGTTTCCAGGTCTAGGGAGGGGGAGGGGGAGCTGGATTCCCCGGCCCGTTCCCTCTGAAGGAGTAGTTGTTGACTTCTGCTCTGTCTTGCCTGCCTAGTACCTGACTACTTTAAAGCCAGTAAAAGGCTTCCCACAGTCAAACATATGCCTCCCATACGTCTTGATTGCTTCCTTTCTGGCATCTTCCATTTTGAACTTCTGCTCTCCTTTTCTAAAGGTTTCCTGAAGAAGATTCTGTAGTTCATATTTTTCCCTGGGAATGTTGTTGGTAGCCAGGAGCACTCGGTCACGTTGCTGTGTGTAGGGGAACAGAATCCTGTTGCCACAATCCGTCTGTCTGATAACTGTAGCTATTGAAGCTGACAGTATCGACAGTATCTGCCATGTTATAAAATGGTGCAGGTTCAACCGCTACCAATCTCTGGTCTCGAGCTTGAATAATCTCTTCGGGTGGAACTTCTTCTCCCCGATCGACTCTTCCTCTCCCAGGTGAAGTGCCAGTGATTCATCTTCTACCTTTCTCACTCGGCAGCAGAGATCTTGTTCTTGGAAGGAGGTCGGAGTAGACAGTTGCCTTGATATACATCCATGTTCAACATCCTGGATACGTCTTATTGGTCTTGTCAGTTAAAACACAATTCTGTGCATAGCATTTCTCACATGCTGCACTTGCTGTCTGCGTGTACAGAACTCCCATGCTTCTGCCACATTCTTTGAGATAAATACCACATAGTACATTCCACAGCAGTGGGCCCAGGACAGAACCCTATGGACCACCTTAATTAGCTCCATATCTACTCTCAGCTCTCCATCTGAGTAGACACTTTCTGTTCTTGAAATAGTCCAGCAACACCGAGTAGATGTTGGCTGGACATTCCTTTTCTTTGAGTTGCCCCATGATATCTGGCCACCAAGTATTAACAAATGCACCGGCAGTATCCAAGAATACTCCCATGACGTAATCGTATGGTGCCATTTGAACTGTCTCTACCTCTTCCATTACTGCTAGCTCTGTGCTCATATTTCTTCTGAAGCTGTACTGCCTATGATGTAAAAGGCCAATTCCTTCCAGATACTGCATAAATATTCTGTTTATTTACTTCTCATACACCTTGCCTAATACTGGCAATAATGTAAATGGTCTGTATGATCTTGGTTGTGTGGGATCTTTCCATGACCCTCTGTACAGTATCTTTAGTATCCCGATCTTACAAGTGTAAGGGAATACTCCTTGACTCAAGAACTCGTTATACAGTTCTAGCAGTAAGCACCGTATTCTTGTATATGCCTCCTTAACTATCTCCATAGTTGAGTTATCCATCCGTGGAGCTTTTATGTTTTTCATGCTTGCCATTACCTGATCATGCTCTTGTATTGTAAATTGTGGACTGTTATCCATCCGTGGCAACTTACCCATCACTCTTCTCTTCCGAGTGTACATTTCCGTTTTATTATCCTGGGAGTCACTTGGCAACATTACTTCGTTTAGTTTTGCCACACATTCTACCTGACTTAATTCGGCTTCACCATCGAAGACTATTCCTTCAAGAATAGTCGTTCGTTATTGCCTTCCAGTGACCAGCTTGTACACAATACCCCATGGATCTTCGTTACCTTTCTTAATCACTAAGGTCTTCCATGACAAAATTTTCTTAGCCTTAATTATGTTAGTGTAGGATATCTTCTTGCATCGGTACTCTTCAACCATGGCCTCTCTTTTCTCAGGAAGTCTTTCCTTCATCTTTTTCCTCCTGCACTTCCGAAGATCCCCTCGCTCTTGCTCCAGGTCGTGGTCCCACCATCTGTGAATGAGAGATATTACTGTGGTCTTCTTCAGAGTCCAATTACAAGTATTCTGGATCACCTTAGTAATTGTTTCTGCTTTTTTGTGAAGATTTTGAAGTGTAGCTATCTCAATGAGCTCGTCGAGAAGTGTTCTGTTGAACATTTTCCGGTCTGCGCCTCTGTGTACGTACCTTGGATACTGAAAGGCTGTTTCTGCCATGTCACGTCATATACTAAAAGTCTATGGTCACTCGAGCTGTCATGATTGACTCTCCAGTCATGAACCATACCATTCATTTTCATAGTTGTCAATGTGATATCTTAGAATGTTTCTGTGTCAGTTGCAGGTGAAAGGTAGATATCACTTGGCCCTTCTCTATTGTTGACTGTCAACCCGTTTGCAACAATGAACTGGTGGACTGTTGTTCCCTTCTCGTCCGTTACTGACTTTGCGTTCTCATCTGCCGCAATCAACAGTTTACGATCTCTTAGCTTATCTAGGATAAGCTCCCAATGTGTTAAGTGTTCTTCGGGTGGGTCCATGAGCTCTAAGTAAGAGGAAGTAAGGTATACCTCCTCGCTGCCATTCTTCATCGAAACTGTCATATGATGTTTGTTGGAGACATTGTCTATAGCCATAACTGTCACAGAACTGTTCCGTGTCCACACTCCTGCCATTGGCATTTCTCCCACAACCAGGACGTTTTCTCCGAGACCTTGTACAGAACCATGCACTACTTGAAGTTACTGGAATCAACACAATAGCTAGCTTCAGCTCTTCGGCTATTTTTACCAGTTCGGCTGCAACCACTGCAGACCATTGCAGATTTAACTATCAACATTTTAATGTCTCACAGTCCATAGTTTGTTTGGGCAAACTCCATCTCGAATGCCTTCTGGTATGCAGAGTTGTCTCTCCAGTCAACCCTGTGTTCGTGCTCCTTTCCCTCCGCCTTGCAGTTGGCACACTTGTTCTCCTTCTCTTTCATTGGATATTTCTCACTCTTATAGCTGTAGTCCTGTTCGTCACAACATGAGCACACATCTGACCCTTTACAGTGATTGGTCTGGTGACCGTACTTCTGAAACTTGAAGCACCTGAGGGGCTCACAAAAGTCCTTTGTTCTGCAACTATCATACCAAAGATAGATTCTTTCCTGTTATATGTGGTGCTTTCTCACCATTGGTGAGCATTCAAACACTATATGAACAGTTCTTGCGTTCCTCTAACCCAGGGGTCAGCAACCTTTCTACCTTAAAGGGCCACATCAGATTTGTGTTACGTCTTGGGGGCCGCATGGTTTATCATACCCATAAACATACGAACAAGGTGTGATATAAGCAGAAAAACACATATTGAATTTAAATTTGTTTATTTCACACAAAACATTTCGTTTATAAGGTACACGATTATAAATTTAGTTTTTTTGTAAATTGAAATACAGTTTGAGTATAAATGAAGTTCGAAATTGCATTAAAAATACAATAATAGTTTTCGAGAGAATTTAATGGGAAGTTTGGTATTGCA